>WBMY01008455.1:18147-325103 GCA_013397315.1 Donacobius atricapilla
TTTGTAGCGGGAACTGTGACCCCCTTCCCTCCAAATAATTAAAGCTTTGAAATTACGGGGCTTTCAGGCAGAGGTGTGGGGGGAGGACCAGCAGCTCATTCCTGGTACGCACGTGTATAACCAGACAAACACCCGCGCCGAGCAGCAGCGACAGCCGAGCTCCGGNTGGGGCAGCCTCCTCATCTTTTTCTCCGGGTATCGCCTGCAACCTGCCCCAGCCAGGGGGGATCGCCATGGAATGTTGTGGCACCCAGCTGCATCTTCTGCTTCCTAACTGCCCCATTTGTCTCTCAGGAAATGCCCCCGCATTGTCCTTCTTCCAGGTAGCAGATGGGAGAAAAATTCACTGGAAAAACCAAACCCAGAACAACTACTTTTGAAGCAAGACAAGCTAATGACACGGGTTATTAAACCTCCCGCTTGAGGATATGAGGTGATTGGTGGCAGGCTCTGGATGGTTTTGTTCCCTCCCCACCTCCATTCTCCCTGGCCATCGTGGTGCACAGGTGCCAAGGGCCAGTGTCAGGGCAGTGTCACTTCGCTCTGCAGCAGTGCACCTTATGAGAAACACAAGGGCTCTCAGGGACCAAGACACACCCCTGCTCTGTCCCCTTGTGCCAGGCTTCCAGGATTCTCAGCAGACCAGGGGTTCCTGAAATCTCAATTTGAGTTCTGGTATTCCAGATGATATGAAGTGAGAACTTCTGGAAAACCACATTCTGGAGCTGGTATATTCTATCCTCCTTGTCTCTGAAATGAGAAAGAGGACTTCACATTTTAAAAATAATGCTTAATAAGTGGGTAGACATTATTAGACGTTCTTATCCCACTAAAGATATAACTCCAGCCGAAGAAAACAGCAAGCTGTTCATTAGCTATTGGAGATATGGTAAGTTGCTTTCTGGAGAAAGCAATAAATTTGTTTTCTTGCACATTGGCACACTTTACCTTTACCTTCTGCTTTCCTTCCCTGAATAGTTAAGAACATTAAGGGCAATTTCTGTCATCCAAGCATGTCGCTGCCCTTTGCTGGCATGAGCTTCTGCAGCATGGCTTACGGCTTATTTTTGCCACGTTCAGAGCACTACCACTCCACTTGTGGGGTACCTGTGTAAAGAGGGCATTATCTATAGCATCATTTAATTATTCAAAGCAAAGAGAAAAGCAGGGGAAACAACAACAAGGGAAAAGATACACTGTAGATAAGCTTATGTTTTCTATTCTGAACAATAACAATGACATCAGCATTTATTGTATCTCTGGCCTAAAAGCTGCCTGATAAATTCCACCTAATTTCAGACTTGGTTTAGAACAAAGTAGCAATTTCCTCCAAACCTCCTTTATATGCCCATTTTTTATTGTAAAGCTATAGAGTGATTTTATTTTTTCATGATTTGCCTTTTAATGTCCTCCAGCATCGTGCCTTTGCTCATCCATTAGTTCCAGCGTGGGCTGACACGCTGCAGCCCAGGTCCCTCAATCCTGAAAGGCAGCCCCAGTGGGTGGCTGGAGAGGCTGTGGGGTGAGCTGTCCCACTTGAGTGTGCACAGCTTTGCTCAGCAGGTCCCTAGCAGCCCCGATCGACAGACTTCCCTTGGCAAAGCCCCTCAGGCCATACCTCCAAAGATACAGCCTGGAGTGGGAATTTATGTACCCTGTGTAATGTGCATGCTTTGAACTGAGTCCTGCCCTTAAGCTGCTAGACACTGTCCCCATAAGGACTCAATAATATTGTCTAATAAAAAGAGCTGCAGTTTTATCTTGTCATTATTTCATTACAAGTACTTGCAGCAAGTATTTTTAGACCATTTCCATAGTTTGTTATAAATTTCTGCTTTTAACTCTTGTAATGTATTTTATTTTGACTTTCACATTTATATGACCTACATATTTGGATTAATATTGTGATTTCAGCCAACAATTCTTAACCAAACCCTCTCCTTTTATTGTGAACCTTGCATCAATTCCCATATTCAGGAGCCAAGTGTTGCAGCATAAGTGATAAACCCCTAAAGTCCCAGAAGCTTCCAGTTTGGCGTCCACCTGCTCTTTTTCTGATTTTCTATGAGAAACACCACCAGGAGTCCCAATCTGAGCAAAGACCACAAGGGGAACTTCCCTGGGAGGAGAAGAACCATCTCACCACAGTGCTGACTTCCTTCAGCTGCCTAACAGTGCCCTCAAGAGTGGGAAATCCAGGGACAAAAATTAGAGCCACTGGAATGAACCAATGAATTATGGTCCTTCTAAACCCCAAGCCTACAAGCTGGTTGTTGGCACTGTTGTGTTAGACATTTCCAAAAGGCTGCTGTCTAAAAAGTAAAATATGCTTTCACAGGGGATTCTTCAACACTGGGGAAAAAAATAGAAAACAAAGATGAGCCCTTCCAAGGTCTCTGTTAATGTTCAGGGACTGAGCTATATCCCAGGAGATGGAGCTGTCTGTCTTACACAACAGCTGCTGGAAAAGCACATGTACCCGAGTCCGTGCCCTGGACTCCAACGAACATGTTCATTATGATTCCATTTAGCTCTTCATTGATATGTTTAAAGATACAGACAGAGTCAGGCTACTCATGACCTCTCTGCCTTTCTTCCCTCCATCCTACATTTCAACAGCCTTGTGGCCAGGTCTCTCAAGTGAAAGTATATCTCTAGGAAACACTTTTCTTCCTCTCATTGTGCTGCTGGTTAATATTCATAGCAAATGGAGATGCAATTTGAAATCATTTAGGCTGTTATGCCGTCATCAGTGGTGGCTATTTTAGACTGGATATTAGGAAAAATTTCTTCACTGAAAGGATTATCAAGCCCTGCCACAGTGTTGGTGTAACTTCTGGAGGGATTTAAAAGCTGTGTTGATGTGGCACCTAGGGTCATGCTTTAGTGGTGGACTTGATGGCTTTGGAGGTTTTTTGCAACCTAATGATTTTATGTTTCTGTGACAGTAAAATGGCACATGGTTGAGAACAGGGCATCTCATTTGTAACGTGGGACTTTGGTCCCTAAGTTCAGGAAGATAAGGCCAACTCTCTAGGTACCTCTGTGTCTTGTGTGCATTTTTAAGTGGAATCACTGGTGCGGTATTTCTGATGGAAGTCCTTGGCTATGTATAGGCAAGGAAGAGACAGGATGAGGCCTCAGGTTCAGGGGATGCAGTTTTGCTTCTGGCCGAAGCTTTGTGTATTGTCTGGAGCAGTTACTCATCGAATGACCAAGTCTCACCCAACTGAAACCTCCCTCTGCCTTAGCAACCGCCTCCCCCTCCTGGAAATGATGGATTAAGTAATCTGTGTTGTGGTGCTGCTGGCTAGCAGGCCGTAAATCGCACGCCTGTGCTTCCAGAAATACGAGATCCCACACTGTCTGGTAAAGAGCTGCTGCTGCAGGGATGCTGATGGAAGGTGCCCCTTGCAGGGGGTGTGCGCTGAAGTGCAGCCCATGCTCGGACAGGCCCGTGTATCACCGGGGCACGAGCACAGCACCCAGCAGCAGATGCTTCCTTTCAGGGCTGCTGAGCCCAGGAAATAGCTCTTCCCAGCACGGTTTGTGGGAGCTTGGCGTGTAACTGTACATGAGCTATTGCTGAAGCAATTGCAGGAAACCAAGAGCCATTTAGAAACAAAATGAGAATGAAACAAATCATAGAAGCAAAACCTTTCTGATTTAAAAGGATGCCTCTGTCCCTCAGCCCTGGCAACCCTGTGGATTGGGTCAGTAGCTGCTGTTGTAGTCCATCTTTGAAGCAGGTGATGCCAGTTTGTACCAGGTCAGATATTCATATCAGCAAAGTAACAGAAGTCACGACGCAAGAGCAGCAAACACACTGTCATCTTCAGCAGTGACTTAGTGGGACCTTGGCACCCCCTGCCTGCCAAGGAATGGGCTGTGGCTCTGAGTCTGCCTCATGCTAGCTTTCTCTGGCAGTAAAAGTGATGTTCGCCGCCTCCTGCTTGTTGTCACCGAGTAATTGTTGGGGCTACACTCTCCAGTGGGTGCCATGAGAAGGGTTTCAGTGACTTTCACAGGCTTGGTGGTTTTGTGATTTTGTTTTTGTTCGCAAAGCTTTGCAAACTCTTGTACTGGTACAGCTTGCAGGTACAGGGATGGGTGTGCCATGTCCTCCACTGGCCTCCAAGAAGAGAACAAATTATTGATTTGTGCCCAAAGGGTGTGCACAAAACCTGTCTCTCGCTGTAAGCCTGGGTCCTTGGATTGCGGTGGCTGCAGGTTGCCTTGAATTAGCCCCCATGAAAATGCTCGCATTTGAAATAAGCTCCTCTTTCGTAGTCTCCCATTTGAGTTGCTTATTCATGGCTGTATCATATTATATCCTTCTGCTTGGTCTCCTGTGTGCTAAGCACCATGTATTTCCCACCTGCTCAGAGATCACAGGCTAGCTGGGGCCAAAACTCATATTTCAGAGGGAAAGGCAGCAGCAGAAATCCGAAAGTGCATTTACAAGGTGGGACATGATTGCACTCCTCTTGAGCTGATGGAACTGTGTCTGAGAGCTGCTCATCTCAAATAGAGCCAATTTTGGAGTAATGATTCTGATTCTGCTGGAGAAGGTATTTAGGACTGACAGCTGTAGCATTGTCAGCTGTGTGACAGCAAGGGGAAAAGTCCCCTCCTGGCATTTATTTCTGAAGAAAGTGCTGCAGGGCTCTTCAAAATGAAAAATGAAGTAGTAGCTTTAGCAGAGATTGGCTCCAGTCTAGCTCACAGTCACCCCAAAATTGTTTGTAACTAAGCTGCGGCTTAGGGAAGGCAGTAGGACCTGGACTAAGGGGAAGAGGAGGTAACTGCATACTCTGGGGATAGGGACCAGGACTTGAGGTTGAACCTCAGCTCTCCCCTTGGGAATGGCTGTGCTGGGAAGCAAGAGCTCCTGGTGGAGTCTGGGCGAGCTCTGCTGCCCCCAGCTCTCCCCTGTCCCCTCCTGCCCGTCAGGCCCGTGCGGAGAAGCCAAGCAGCCTGGCAAATACCGAGTTTGCAAGGCAGCCCAGGGGGGATTGAAGGAGTCCAAGAGGTTCCCCGTTTGCATGCGCAATGCGAGGGGAGCGTGGCACCAGCCTCACTGACCAGCTACTGCTGCTGCCCTGCACCTGGCTGTCCTCCACACTCGCTGCCTGCTCCAGCCAACCCAGAGGAGCTGCCGGGAGAAGTGACTAAACTGCAATGTAAATGTGGCTCTTTGAAGCTCTGTGAATGACAGAGAACACCTGACACGCTGTGGTGGGGAACGCTGGCTTTTTCTTGCTGTACTCTTGACAGGGGCATTAAAATGTATTTATATAACAGCTGGGGATGGCTTGCCCTGAGGAGTGAACTTAATTCTTAGTCTGCCAGGCACTCCTTTGTGAGTGACAGTGATTTGTCCCCTGTGTGTTCATTCTCCTTTTTGCCCTCTTTCTTTCCCCTTGCATTTTATAGAGCTGTATTTGACAGTCTGATTTCATATAACTAACAACATTATGTAGTGAAATGAGCTCAAATGTCCGTTTATGTCTCCAATGCTGAGCTATTTGGTAAACACTCCTTTTGCCATCTCTCCTCTCGAGCCTCTGCCATTGTTCAGTTTTCTGATCTACCCTTAAAACAAACATTTTGATGAGAGAAGTGCTCCCACATCTATCTTCCATGTGACTAAGCCAAGGAAATGCTTTATATAGCCAAGAGGCCCTTTGGTGACAGGATGCCATAAGTAACTAAACAAAAAGCTAACCTGAAATTGGCTATTTTAATTCCTTCAGTAAAATTCTTGACAGCACATTTCTACACTTCCCCTCATGTTGACATTGAAACAAAATGAATGCAGAAATCCCAGCTCTGCCAAAATCAGGGAGAGTGTCAGTGCTGACTTTGACAGGCATCAGTCTTTGCTCCTGCTTTTTGCCATTCCCCCTTGATCTTCAGCCACAGAGATCGGTGTTGTTTTGCCCAGCTGAAAGGAGCCTTTCATGGAGAGGGGACTTGGGCCCACATTTTACAGCCCCCTCTGTGGGGGCTGGTGGGTGCAGCCATGGAAATGCAGAGCTGCAGGTCAGCGCAGGACATGTGACAAATGACATCTCTGGGTACCTAATTAGAGGGATTTCCTATATAAGACTCACCTGAGGGTTGTAGCTGAGGATATATACTGCTGTGAGTGCACACAAGCTGCAGTCACCCACAGAAGTGTCCAAGAGGTTTCGTCGCAGCTTCCTAAAAAGTTTTTGCCACTGGCCTCCAAAATATCTTGGGGCAAATTGTTCCACTGGGTAAATCTATTGGGAGAATCTTTGGAGCAGGCAGGTACATCTCCTGGGTGTTGGTTGGAAAAGGGACAAAGAAGAGCCTATGTGCCATCATCAACTTTTTTATTCTACACTAGATCTTCGAAACCTTGTTATCCCCTTATTCTCCCCTTTGGACATCCCATCTGCATCCCCTGTTCCCACAAGGAGGAATCAGATGCAGGTCACTTTTGAAGAGTCAAAGTTCCCAGACCTGTTTCAAAGCTAATGCTTTTTAATCCCTTTTTTTTTTTTTTTTCCCCTGAATGTTTGCCTTTTCTATCATACTACACCTACAAATATTTTGGTTTAGTCAAATCTCCCATCAAATTCTTTTAGATGCAACACACCCCTCTGATTGAAAAGGACACATTTTACAGTGGGACCCCGGCCTCATCATGGCCCATCCATGGGTCAGCCTTGGTTTCTGATGTTCTCATGGACTTTGTGAAAAACAAATTCTCAACTGAGGGAAGGGTGGGGGCAGGCACAGCTCAGAGCTGGCAGCTTCACATACCTCAGCCGTTCAACAGAGCTATGCAAATGAATCTGTTCATTACCTGCTTTGCAGAACATCACAGCACTTCCTCCTGAAATGGGAGAAAGTGATGTTTTCCTATTCCTTACCTGTACCTCCACGTCCCACGTGGGAATGTGACAGGCAAGGCTCGTGGCACGGCAGCAGAGCTTGCCCTCTGCACACGCACTTACCTAGTTGTATCCCTAGATAAACACGTATGGATGAGGTGGTCGGCCCCAGGATTGCATCCGGCACATAAAAAAGCAAGTTAAATGTGGAGGCGGCTCCCCCACGCAGTGGGGACCACCCCAGCAGCAAAAGTGCTTGCTCTCTGCCTTGGCCTTTGCTCTTTGTCCACGTGGGTGGAGATGCCTTCTCCTGGTGAATTGTAACAGGAAAAAAAAGGTGAAGGCATTCCCTCAGTTTATGGTGAGGAAGCAGAATGCCTGAGACAATAAATGAGTATGGACCAAACAGTGGCTCAGTGACATATTTTGACTCAGCCTTTAGAGTGCTGGATCTGGCCTTTAGATCTTTCAGCCTGTGTTTTGCCTTTTCTGTTCCTTACTATGCCATGAAAACAGAAACCGAGCCAGGAACTGTGATTTCCCTTCAGGATATAGGAGGAGGGAGAGCATCACATGGATATCAAGTGTGCATTCCTCTATCTCTCAGCTCATATGGAGTGAAAACTCAGTTCTGAAGAAGCCAGAAAAGTATTTAATATTTTATTTTTAGTTAGAAATATGGCTATGTGGAGTAATTAAAAAGATGGCAAGTGCTAGACTGTACAGGAGTTGCTTTCTGATGTTTCCATTGACATCAGTTCTGACTGGCCTCAAAACCACAGTTGATATGCCCTAAATTAGCAGAACTGAGCTTCAAAACAGGACAAAGCTGCAGATCTTTATTTTTTCCTCCATTTTAACATTCTCTACAAAGTTGGCTCAATGGGTTTTTTCCTCTCATATTTATTAATATACATTTTTAATGCCTAATTTAGAAACGACCACAGTCCTTGATCACCCTCCTGTTTACATTTTGATGTTGTACTCAGAGCAAAGGGACCCTTCTTGTACTTCTTCTCCCTCCTCCACTCTCCAAGCTTTGTCACTCTCCTTTGGGATCTCTTTTCAAAAGATCAAGAGGAGAGAAAAGGCTTCAGATGCCATAAATATTGCAGGAACCAGTGTTCATCAGAGAATGGCCTCCTTTAAGATCAATATGTCTTCCTGAGGGGGCATTCAGTCCTTCAAAGTAAACAAGCTGGGAACATTAATTCAAATGCCTTTATACTAAATACATATACATGAATTAGACCGTGTGGCTGTGATAAATAAGCCTTATATAAGTAAGGTTTAAAGCAAACCACACATGCAAAAAAAGAAAAAAGCAAACTCTGCAAATTCGCAAGGAATGAACCGATGCCTGCTGCTGATCTTGTGATGACCGAGATAATTTTGTTAAAGGGCTAAAAGGAAGTTCTCTTCACCTTTGTGAATAGATTGATCTGGGCAATCAGAATCTTTTCCGGAGAGGAGGAGCACCATTATGCTGATGTGTAAGTCAAGATATATTGCAAAATGTGCTGAATCTACATT
Organism: Donacobius atricapilla; assembly: GCA_013397315.1. NCBI lineage: Eukaryota > Metazoa > Chordata > Aves > Passeriformes > Mimidae > Donacobius > Donacobius atricapilla. The sequence goes on from WBMY01008455.1 coordinate 26,547, forward strand.
TTGCAGTCTGTCATTGCCTGGGTTTGGAAATGTGGTGTTTCCTTGGTGCAGAGAGAGACAGAGACAGGGTTACCTCCATCTCAAGTGGGGAAGGTTAAAGCAGTGTGTCTTGATTTCTTTCTTTGTCAGACACTGAAAACTGGGTCAGACTGCTGTCAGGTGTTTTGGGTGGGTTTGTCACCTGCCATCCCCTCAGAAAGGGGCAAGTGGCAGAGGTGTCACTGCCCAGCAGTGGGAGCACGAGCCTGGCAAAGGTGTAGCTTGTACTGGAGGTGGGTAATACCCACCTCATCTTCCATGCTCTGATACCAGCTTCCCTCCTTGCAGAGCCACAGGGTACTAGGACAAATGAAATATACTGGAGTAGGGAATCATGGAAATGGAGGATAATTGAGATGGTCATGAATGAACTATTTTGGTCTGATCATGTTCAGGACAGCCCCTTTCTCTCTGTGAAATCAGAATCTCCTGCACGCCTGGAGGAGGTAAGTGTTCATAAGAGCATTTGAGTTTCTAGGTTGTTAGATCTGGACAATAGTTCCAGGCAAACCCTTCCCTTACAAGATACAACAAGGTAGCCAAAAAAAAAAAAAAAAGTGGGTGCATAGGAGAGGTCAATCACATGTTATGTTGCTAGTTGTGACACATTTGAAAAAAACATATCAGAATAACCAAGTGGAAGGAAGGGTAAGGGGAAAGAATCTAAATGAGGAAGGGAATTAGCACAGAAATATCCTTGAGGTTGTTTTTTCATGTCTGGCACAACCGGACATTCAAAAGAATCTCTTCCTATGTTAGCCAACAGCCTGGCTGGTGGCTAAAGCCTGGAGCAAGGTGGGTGGTTGTGTCTTCTTCTTTTACACTGCTGTGGTCTGGGCTGTTTTGTACTTAGACAACTGGAGGATTTCCTCTTAACCCATAAGCTCTCTAACATCCATAAGCAGGATGGAAAAAATCAGAGACTTCAGCATGATTTTGCTGAACCTTGTGATTGTGCCAGTCATTGGGACAGCAAAAACTTGTCTGTGGGCCCTTGCCGACTTGGAGTGTACCAGCACCTTGGTATCAGTGAAAGCAGGTACGTTTTCATCCTTTAAAAGAGTTTAGGCTGTCTAAATAGTGGATCAATTAGCTTTTATACACTACTTAATTCCTTTTCTGCCAGGCGCTCATGTCCAGAGTCTCTGATCTGGGGTGGTGGTGAGTGAGAGGATTTATATCACAGCATGGTGATATATATGGTGATATACGTGTTGAGCTGCTCAGATACCAGGACTTTTTTTGAGCATTTTCCTTCTGAATCACAGAGTCTTCATGTGATTCATGTGAATCACGGAGCCTTCAGTCGCAGCCCTGGGTGCTGTGAGTGAGACTTGTGGGGAGACCATCCCCAGGATTGTGCTCAGGGCAGGCAGTAGGAGAGAGCTTCGTGAGGTGAGAGGCAGAGCAGGCAGCTGAAAGCTCTGAGCTGAGAGCCAGTCCTGCTATTAGCCGTGCTCTCGGCGTTGAAGGATGAAGTCCATCTTTTTATTGCAGAAGGACAGGGTTGTAAATAATGTTGGCAAATGACACTGCCTGCTCACAGGTCCTGAGGCACCCCCAGTTAGCCACTGAAAGGGAGCTTCCATTCATCTTACTCTTTACCTTTAAACTAATGGGCTGAAATCTCCAAGCAGTTTCTTCTGATCTTTCCAGCTTGGGGCCATAATGGTCTGAATGGTCTGAAAGGAAGACTAAGTGAGTGCAAAACTACCGGCCAGGAGGGTAAGTTTTCATGTGGGCAGCCTGGTCCTGACATTCAGTAGATACAATTTAAAGGAATGTTATACAAGATGGATGGAGAAACACACGGTAAACCCAGCAAGTCTGGTAAGGCTCCTGTGAGTTATTCTCTGACCTTAGGTAGCTCCACAATATTTATGTTCATTTTGTTCATGGCCTTCCATCTCACAGATTCATCCTTGCTGCTGTAATGGGGATAATAAAGACTCCTGAGACATTTCTCAGGATCTCTGAAACAAAACGTACAAAATCCTCTCCATTACCTTCATACGACACCGTTACAATTTGTCTGCTTGTTTAGGACTCTGCTCACTCTGTGTTCCTCTCAGAGTGTTTGATATGGTATTCCTCTGATGAGTGTGAAAACAGCTATGTGTGCAAAATATGTGGAGCATGGTTTAAGACTAAAATCAGTATAAGTGTATCTACTTAATCAATGTTTGTAGCATTGTAAATAACTGGGAGGTGATACTTGACTAGAATTTGGACTTACCGGATGGACGTATTTCCCACATATATAGATGAGAGGTGATATTCTGAATTTATATTATTCTCCTTCAAATGAACTTTGTCAGGAATCAGAATTAAACAAAAATATCCAAACCTGCAAGGGGCAGGCTTTCTGCACAACACATGTGTGTATTTCCTTGAGCAGTGCAGCATAATTTGTCCTCTCATTACCTCTATCTCTAGAGCCCAAGTCATTGTTTCACTTCAGAGAAAAAAGTCTAGATCGCTGCAATTCTCCCTCTTCTTCCCAAATCAAATTGGGATTCAGAGTCTCCTGTAGGCAGTGCAAAAACTCTTGTTGACTTCAAGTTTTTTTCAATCAGACTTTGGTCTTTTTAAGCAGAGAGAAAGGCAGTTACAACCTCTCCATCCCACTTCTCACCTGTTTTGTCTCTGAGCATCTGCAGGTTCTTTACTGGTGTGATTTTTTCTTTCTAAATGTGGGATTCCCTGTGTTCTATACCATATGGACCACATGTCCATATGGTCAGTGTCAACACAGGAAGCCAACTCTCTGCCTGAGGAATGGACTAATGTAATAAAACCCACCTGTCTAGAAGTTGTGAAACAGGTTGGGAGGGGCTGTGCTCAAGTGATTTAATTTGCTGCTAAAAATCTGCTCCTCAGGCTTAGCAGAGCAGTGGGGTGCTGGTGCCAGCCAAGCAGAGAGCACATAGCTGACTGGAGTGATGCAAAATGAGGCTTTGGTGTACCTGGGAGCTTGATGGGAACTAATCAGATACCTACCTGGGTTAGCTCTGTGCAATGCTTCCCTCAAAACAGCTTTGTCCTCTACAATTTGGGATTCCCAAGCTCTAGGGAGCTGGGCTCGCCAAACCCTCTGAGGCAATGCAAGTTAGGCTGCTGCTCCACAGACCTAGGAAACAAATTACAACAAAGGCTTTCTGGAACTTCTCATTCTGTTGCAGTTCTGGTTTATTTAATTTGTCTCCTGACACATCTGAAGGTGGGGAAGACATGAGGCAAGCAGTGTGAAAGGGTAGCTCCAGAGAGGGCTGAGGGGGGTGAACAAACAGAAGCTGACACTAAAAAAGGTCAGCTGTTTAAATGGCCTGATTTAACCAAGGCACGTGTCAGGCTGCATGCCCCCAGAGGAGATTCTTTGTGTGCGTTTATGAACTCTGGGAAAGGGGCCAACTTAGCCCTAATTATATTTTATTTAATCAGCTATTTAAATACTGAACTGTTTTCTTGGCTCTCTTCCCCATCGAGATCACATCTTTATACTCTTGACCTTTTTATTTTATGCAAGAGGCTCTCTGGTTTGTTTGGACTGAGGTAAGTCAGCTGCATTTACCTTGTTTTTACATCACCTCTCTTCTTGGAAGACAGAAACGCCAAAGTTATTTATTTCCCAGGTTTTCAATATGAAGGAAGTACAGAAGTTAATTTTTTTCCATTTTCACTATGTAAACTCAAGAAGACACTCTGGAATAAGGGAGAGTATATTTAATAATGTAACATAAGTAGATTTCTAGACAATACCAGGAACATTTTGTAGTTTTGCTTTGAGAAATGTTTGGAGAAAAACACAACTCAGCTATCTTGGACAGATCTATTACTCCTCTCTTCTAAGGCTTCATTTTCTGTAAAGAAATGACAGGAGTGCAGGGGAATTAACTGTCTGAGACAAGTATGCAGTGTGTTTCAGAGCAGTGTTCACCACAAATAATGAGTTCCCTTGAAATCCCACAGGATTTGGACCTATATTGGTTAAAGAACAGAAGACTAAAATTATACTCATGCCTTTCTATGTTGGTTTTGCACAGCCTGGGTTTTGGTAGGGGGGGGCCACAGAGATGACCTCTGTGAGAAGCTGCTGGAAGCTTCCACCACGTCCAGCAGAGCCAATCCCTGATGGCTCTGGATACAGACCTGCTGGTGGCCAAAACTGGGCCAGTGAGAGAGGTTGGTAACGCCTCTGTGACATCTTATTTAAGAAGAAAATCAAAACAAAGTGGGGCACAGTTTTTTCTTGTAGTCAGAGAAGAGGAGGAGGTGAGAACACGTGAGGGAAAACAACATGGCAACACCAAGGGCAGGGCAGAAGGAGGGCGAGGAGGTGCTGGAGCCAAGATTCCTCTGCAGGCTGAGGTGAGACCATGGTGAAGCAGCTGTGCCCCTGCAGCCCCTGGGGATCCACAGGGGATGCAGAGATCCACCCACAGCCCCCGGGGAGGTGCCCATGCCAGAGCCGTGGATGCCCGGAGCAGGCTGAGCTCCAGAGGGAGACCCAGTGCAGAGAGGGCCCTGCTGCCAGGCTGGAGCAGCCTGTCCTTGGAGGGCTGCACCCCGTGGAAGGGTGACCCACCCCGCAGCAGTTTGGGGAGGACTGTTTGCCTTAGGGAGGGACTCACGCAGGGAGGGAGCAGTTTTGGGAGAACTGCTGCTCGTGGGAGTGGATCCATGCTGGAGAAGCTCACAGAGAGCTGTCTCCCATGGGAGTGACCCCACAGTGTAGCAGGGGAAGGATTACTCTCCCAGAGCAGCAGAAGAAAACCCGGGGTTTCCTTGGACCATTTCTAAGTATTTCAGTTACATCTCAAGAGCTTAGAAAACAATTTATTACAGTTGTGGATTTAACATGAACAAGATGCTATTGAAGAGCAGCTTGTGGATTTTGTTGAGGAACATGCTGGCCCTCCAGTTTATCTAGTAGCTAGACTCTGGCTTCTCAAGTGGGCACAGAAGTTTTAGCAGCAGTACCCTCATCTACCTTGGCTGGGAGCAGCACCTTTAGGTTTCTGCCTTTAATTTAAAAGGAGTATCCTCACATTTCAGTCCCTGAACTAGTCCTCTCCAAGAAAGATCTCTGCATTCTCACCTCCACTATTGTGTGTTTATGGCTATATGAATTTTGAAAATAGTTTTGTCACAAAAAGTGCCATTGATGCTGTGGAAACCTGTCCGACTGGACCCTGCTCCCTTTCTCCCTGTTTCCCTCTCTGCACAGATCAGGTGTTAGGTTGCTCTCTGTGATGGGCACAGCTCAGATTGCCATGCTCCAGCTTTGAGCTCCTCTCCGGACTCAGCACATCCTGCGTGTTTAATGGTCCACTCTGGAGTGCTGGCAGGATGTTGAGGGGTTGGTTTTGTTATTGCTCTTGTAGCAGGATGGGATTCTGCTTGCACAGGAGCAGGAGCATTGGTCAGATGTGCACCGAGGTGATGCACGTGCTGAGAAATACCCAGGCTTTCAAAGCTGCTTTCAAAGCATCACCATTTCACTGTTGAGACACTGCTGTGCTTCTGGTGCAAATTCTGCTTTCTCCCTGCTCCTGCTCCTCTGCATCCAGGAGCGTCATTTCAAGGGTTTCATGTTTCTGCAGTGCTGGTAAAGGCAGTTTTTCTAAATGGGGAGGCCTGTATTTTTTTTGCCACCAAGTGCATCTAATCCCCTCACTCTTACACAGTTTATTTACTCTCTGGGCCAGAGGAAAAAGGCAGACTGAATTTTAAATGGCCAACAGGCACCCAAATTTCCTTGGCACATCTTGGCTTTAGGAGGAACATCTGAGAAAAAAAGGCAACTTGTGTCAAAGAGGTCCCAGGGCAGGGCAGGGAAATGTTGGTAAAAATTACGTGGTTTTGAAAACAACAGAATTCCCCCTCTGCTGCATATTTCCTTTCAATGCCTCTTTGTCCCAGAGGGAAGCTGCTGCACACGTCTGAGATTGCCAGAACCTAAATGAGTCAGATGTCCCTTTCACTCTCAATAAGGTAGGGCAGGCTCCAGGATTAGTTATGCATCTGATTGTGTCTCTAATAAACTAAATGTAATTAAAAAATAGAGCAGGGCCATTGCATTTTAACAGCTTGAAGCTTTCCCTGTGGAAGGATCATCAAACAGTGAAAGAATATGAAGATTCAGCTCCCCAGCACCTGCTGGGCAGCCTCTGTCAAGATTAACAGCATCTCACCAGGTTTATTAAAGTGAACATGAATACTTTGGGGACTCAGTGGGTAGTTATGGTATCACGTTTTATTATCTTCCACTGAAATGAAATTACTTATTGTAATTGCTTGTCAGTCACAGACCAACAAATCTGACAAAGGAAAGCTTTTTTGCTGCTAATGGGGAGCAGGAGCAGAAGGGAGTGGATGGACTGAGCGAAATTCTGCTCTGATTCTTTTAGGGGGAAGGCAGAGGAAATATAACCAAAGAGAGAGGGAGAGATAGGGCTTCAGCTTTGCACAGTGCCCTGAGGCAACCAATTCTGGCCAAATGACCTAAACTGAGTGAGCATCTTTCACAGCTGCGAAGGGAGTGAGCAGCTGATCCAGCGTGGTGCGTGAGGCTGGTTGGAAGTGACTGCATTATTGGCAGTGTATCAGACACAGCAGCTCAGCAGTTTCTTGATAACATCGACTATTATATCTCTTGGAGTCACTGCTGAGGTTTTATGCCTGGGGTCCACCAGTCAGCAGGAGGTGTGAGCTTTGCACAGTGCAAAGATCTGAGTCAGACAAGAAAATTATCCATTTGGGTTGTTTGCTTTTGGGCATCTCAGCCTTTTCTGTTGTATTTAAGGGCGGAAGAACACCACCTAGGAATAAGGGTGCTGGGAGCAAGGGCTCCCTGCAGGAATTTGGAAGTGAAGACTGCTGTACCAGAGACAGACAAGCTCCTTTGAAAGCACCTCTGGAAGTGCAGCTGGCAGGACTTGGCAACCAGAATTGCATAACCTGTCTGGTGGCAGGATGAGCTGTGCTTATTTTTCCTGTGGGCAAGCAGCAGTTCCAGCCCTATGAGGAGGGCAGAGCTGGCTGCAGCTGTTGAGGCAGGGGTTGCCTTTTCCGTCTTAAGAGGATCTCTCAGCTTTGCAGCAGCAGAAGGCAAAGGGCTCAAGGTGTAATTAAAAAGGGAGCATGCCACGGACAAGGCAACCAGCCCCGGTGTTTGCTATTTGACATGGAATTAGATGTCCACCAAGTAACCATGTTACTCAGCTGATTGAAAACCCTATAGTGAACCCCCTTAGCATTCACTGGAGAGGTCGCTATAGGTTCCTAATAGAGGAAAATGAAAAAAAGACAGGTACAATCTCAGAAAGGGATGGCCTCGAAAGGACCCTGGTTCATGTGCAGTCATAGCCAGCCTCAGGCAACAGGAATGGGGAAGACTGGATGAACAAGCAAATCATTCCCAGATTTTATGCTGTTTTCTGACATTTTGCAGTTCCAATTTCCAACTCAGTAGAGTTTTATTTCCTTTTGCATCCACGATGCTGATATTTCTTCACTTTTGCAATCACGGTATTTTGTAGCATCTGCAATCTTTTGCAGTAGTTGAAGTAGGTGACTTCCTTCATGCGTTCTGAACTTGTCACTTCCTGTCTTCATTTGATGCCACCTCACTGCTGCTTGAGAAGAGACTGTGAACAGCTGCTGTTTTCGCTCTGGCTCGTTCAACTCACAAAATGCTGACTCGGGGACCAGTTAAGCCAAACAAGTGATGAGAAAAGCTTGGGAAATAGCAGCCTCTAGCTTTACCAGGGGAACAGAGGTAAACCATGGCAGTGAACATCACAGGTCATGTTGGAAGTCCCACATCACGGAGCTCACCAGCCTCAGTGGCTCACCCGTGTCACAGCTGAGGGATACAATCCCGTATTTACATATGTATATATGTACTGGAACTTGTTAGGGAACCAAATATGTTAGCTCTTTAATTATTGTATTGTCTACTGTATCTAGTTTCCTAGTGCATGAATCCCTGTCTTGAGATGGTTTTTGTTATGTAATTGGTATTAATGATTAGTGTTCAGCATTAATTAAACAGATTGGTTTTCATTCTCAGACGTTTCACTTAAGATGCCTTCAGGCTACCAGACTGGGAGGGAGGTTTTTTTTTAAGCATGTCTTCATTAGGGCTTATGTCTCTTTTATCTGCAGATGAGGATTTTCTACTTCCTTTGTACTGCAACATCAACCAGGGTACTATCAGCTTTTCCTCCTCTCAGCAGCAACTAGTATTTATTAGAACTTTATTAGAGGCATAAAGGATGCCTAGTGATACAATTACAGCTCATACCTTTTGTTATTTTGGTTCCTGTCCTCCTGGCTGCTTTTTGAATTGTGAATGATAGATAGTATGATATTTACATACCAATTTTACAACTTAATTTTAATACTAGCTGCATGCCATGTACTGGTGATTTCAGCTGAGCTCTAGGGTTTAACAATATCATTTCTTCTTTTCAAGTTTATTCTATGATAAAGCATCCAAATGTGGACTGGTAACAACTGCAAATTTTGCTGACAGTGAAGGCAGGAGGAATCATTGCCATTGTTCAGACATCATGTATAACACAAAGTGGAAAACGTCATTTAATAACTATTATTTTTCTACTGTTTGATGTGTGAGCTACAGTAAACCATTGGGAAGGTCATCCAGTCTTCACTTACGGAGGCGGTGAATCTATCACCTTCCTGTGTTCCTGTGGTTAATTTTCTTCATCACCAGAAATGTGAATCCTGGTTTGCATTAGAGCCTGTGCATTTTCAGTTTTTGGTCCCTGAATCCTGTAATTTTTCTGCCTCATCTATGCGAAGTGCCCTAACCTAATGGGAATCTTCACTTCCATAAAGATTATTACAGGTGCCCAAGTGTTATGTCTATTTTGAATTTCAAAATGGAAGTGGTTAAAAATCTGGTAATCGTTAGTGAGGATTATTAAACTGTTCTAGATTTCGATGGATTTAGAAGGTGGGATGCTTCTGTAACAAGTTAATCAATATCCTTCCCTAAGGGGTAGGAGTTGGTTTGTGGGTCTCTGATCAGAAGATCTGACCAAATGAGCAGGGTCAGGTAGATTTTTGTGCACCAATTCTGGTTAGTGTGAAAGGAGTGACTTACTTTTCCAGGAAGGAAGACTTTTGTTATTGCTGCTTGTTATCTTCGTTTCCTACCTGTTTTTTGGATTACAGATAATGAAGTTTGATGAGCCATTTTGCACTGGGTAAAGTATACAGCAATACAGACATCTTGTGAATGACAGATACCCTCCTTTCTGAGGTGGTCTGACCTCCACAGTACTGACTTCGCTGTGCTGTGCCTGACATTTAGAGTCACGGGCTAAGTTCTCTCTTAACAGCTTGGGTGGGACTGAGAGTGTAGAAAAGGGTCCAGATTTCCTGCACTTAGCAGAACAATTGTCTTCAGAGTTCCCCAGCTGACACCCATTACCCCAGAAAAGTGCCTTAGGTCTTGAGGCTCAGAAGTTAATGAGGAACGAACAATATGAAAGCAGCAACAAAGTGTAATCTCACTTTGGTTTTCTCAATATCAGGTGACAAGATGCCACTAAGAAAAATATAATACAGCTGGCAAAATAGTCCTGAATGCTGCTGTCCAGCCATTTTCAAAAATGAAGAATTCTCCTCAGCATGTCATACTTGTACGTGCTTCATATTCTCTTGGATCTCTGTAATCCTATAACAAATTACTCCAGTTCTTTACTGTTCACTTAAGCATATCACATAACACAAATTACGATCTCTCTCTTTTTAGTTTCAGCCCTGCTATGACACACACACCTTGGTCACAGAGTGGGATTCTGCTAAACACTTCCATTTACTTCTAGCTGTTTATAAGTTTGAACCTTCTTTTTAACGTCTCCTCATGCTTCTGGTCCTGACCTCTGTGAGGAGATCAATACCAGTCATGAGTTAAGTGTTGGGTTTGGTTTTGTGTACATAGAACAAATGAGAAGGCTGGGTTACAATTTCACCTCTTTCATAAACACCAGGCTTCATGTTCATAACTTCTTCTACTAGCAGAAAAGGGTGTGATATAATAAAACAGAGAAAGAGTTAGGCTGAGGTTCTGGTCCTTGCTCTGCCCAAACACTGTATCCAGGGCAGCCTTCCCCATCCCATCCAGCGTCAGGGGCCCTTTCCAAGGCTCACTTGAGTCAGCTGAGACCATTGATTTAAAAGGATGAATTGACTTTTCATTGCTCATGTGCATAAGGTGTTTCATCTGCTTTGCAAAATAAAGTCCTCTGGATGGAGGAAATGGCCAGGAGACATGATGCCTTCCTGATTCCCCAGGATAGCTTTCCTTATTTGAAAGTATTTATGTAATTTTTTAAAATATAATTTCTCTCAGAAATGAAATTGTAACCAAATACATTGTGGTACAGATTTCAAGGCTCATTTCCTTATTGGATAATCTTAAATTTCTATTGTCTAATCTTTTAATGTTTTCAGAGTCAGTGAATTACAATTTGGTAACAGCAGTTTTTGCTCAAATATTTCCCTCTGTAAGGTGTCCTCCTAACAAGGGGTCTGAAATAATATTATAATTGTGTGGTATTTTAAACTGGCTGTTTAAATGCGCTTTACCTCATATTGAAGTGAGTTGATATAAAGAGTGTTCTTTCAAATGCTGCTTAAAAGGACATATATAAAACTCCTAGAAGTACAGCTGGTTTATTTTTTCCCTACCTAATCAGATTAAGTGTAATTTACAATGCCTTTCTGTAAAGGAAAATAGAAGACACTTTGCCTTAATTTAAGAGGAGCCTGTAGCAGTATTTAAAAAAATTAATTAGAAGTTGTTCACTTTAGAGGAGCCAGCCTGAAGCATAGATCCTCCTACATGGGTTTACATTTCTAAAGCCTGCCTGGGAGACAAGAATGTACTTTTCCAAAGTGCTCCCATCCAGCTCCTTCACTCTGGCAGTTTATGGTGTTGGAAAGGCAGCCCAGAAGAGCTGTGAGGGACTGGCCTTGACTGAGAACACTCCAGAGTTATTGGCTTGATATTTATTATAAGGCTGCACCCAATTTTCCATCTTGGATCAGGAAATTTCATCTGGGGAAGTGCGAGCATTTGTCGATAAGGCTCTTTAATGCCACGTATCGTGTGGGGCTTCAGGTGTTTGTTGTATCATCACAGCAAGTGCACGGCAGGTCAGGCAGAGTGGAGTGGAAAAGGCCATACCACAGAACGAGGTGAGCTGCATGGATCTGAAAACCCAGAGGGAATTAGAGGGCCTGCATTTCTCATCTCAGTGCTTTTGGACAAAGGCAGAGGATTTGCTCTCGCTGCTTTGAGTAGTGCCTGTCTCTCTCCCTGAAGGTAATGAGGAGGCGCTGCTATCCTGTCAGCTGAGCATCTGCTGGCCGGAAAAAATGGAAAATAAAACAAGTCATTCCTAAGAGTGGAAATACTGCTCTTGCAGGCAGCAGGTGGTGATTAAGAAACACAGCCTGCTTTTTTATAGGACTCGATGCTCTTTACTTGCCTCAAGATTTTTTTCCTTTCTTTTTCATCTTTTTTTTCCTTTTTTTGCAGGCTAAGATTGTGTTGTTGAGAATGTGTGACATCTCACTGCTGGGCATGAGGGGAAAAAGCTGTGTCTGGGCCATGTTTTCAAGCAGACAGTGCAAAGAATGGATGAAATGAGAGAAATCAAATAGCTGCTCCATCAAAACCCTGTCGGTCTAGTGGGGGATCCTGCATGGATGGAAAGGAGCAAAGTAAGGGCCAGAGAAGTCGAGCAGCCTTGAAATTGCTCCATACTTCTCTTCCTGTTCCTGAGGCTGAGGACACTACATTTACACCAAACGCTGTTCTCTCTATAGGAAAACTAAATGGGCCATGAAGAGCAATTCAAGTCCCTGGGGAAATACAAGGAAACTAAATCAGATTGAGCACGTCAAAACCATCTCAGGTGATAGAGTTATGGGGGAACAAGGAAAGATGTAGACAAATATGGGAAGGAAAAATAGGTGCTGAGTGCTATGAAGCCTCTTGCGTCAATCCAGCTGGGACCAAGGGCATCCTGACCTTCCCTGGAAGCTGCTCAAGAGATTTGTCCTCAGGGTCTTCAAAAACCAAAGCTGAAAAAAAGCTAGACAGTAGAAATGAGGGCTGAGTTTTTCTGACTGTATACTAAATGGTGCTCCTAGCCCAGAATTTGGTGAAAAAGCAGATGTCATGTTCCACTGTGAGGAATGGTGATGGGTTCTTTTAAAAATAGATGGTCTAGAATGAAATTAAGTCAGCTGAGACAACCTTATATCTGAGAACCATTTATTGGTAACAAAAACCACCACTACCACCAACAAAAAAGAAATTGGCCCTACTAAAGAGTGCTAGAAAAGACAAGATAAAGAGGAAGGAAAATGGAAAATGAATGGGGGGAGAAGGAGAGGGAGAGAGGTAGAGGGGAGACAGAGAGAGAAAAGCAAGCATTACCAGGAGCAGGATGGGGAGTGCCATCTGGAGAGTACAGTGTCTTTGGTGTTCCCCTGCTGACTGCCTGTCCCATGTGAGATGGGAAATGGTTGCCAGGTAAAGTCTCCCCAGAGACAGGACCTTCTCCCGTCTCCTTCTAGTTGAGTTCTGCAAGTGGCACATGTGCAGTCCCTCCTCCACTTGCCTCTGATAATCAGTGTTGAGACAAATCAAAACAAAATTGGCTCTTCACAGCAGATCAGCTAAGTTCTGGTTACTGAGAGAACGAGATGTTACATGATGTTACACTGGCCATGGTCATGTGAGAATGAGAACTGCCAGGTCATGGAAACCCAGCCAAAACAATGCTCAACCCTTTGCTATCATTTCTGGTTTATAAAAAACACTGTTTTGTGATGCAGCCAAGAACTTTAGTTAAGGACTTCCTATTCATTATCTGTTCACAGATCCAGGACTGAGATCACCATCATTTGTAGCCATGACTGGGAATGGAACTAAACAATTGTAAGAAGTTAATTCTCTCTGAATTGTGTCCCCTTTTACCAGAGTGTCTCAAGATCTATGTATCTTTAAAGTGCCGCTTCTTTTGTGGTCTTTACACTGTTGCAAATTTTCTAAAACAGCCAGCTTTATTTAATTCAGAAAGAAATGTTGTCTGGGGAATGCCACAGAAGCCAAATACTGGGAGTAAGAGATAGAGAAAACAGATGAAAATAATGGGGGAAGACCATCCTAAAGTAATCCTGAAGTATCCCAAGGGACACTATTAATGGTATGTTTTGGAGAGATGAATGCAAGGAAGAAAAAGAAGCTAGTCTCTCCTTGGGAAGCTTCTTAGAGATGATATTTTGAAGATGATTGCCTATAATTGAAAGAGGCATGCAGAGAATGAGCATGAAAAAGGAGCACCCTGTATGTGTAACCATGCAGGAGTAAAATGAAAGTGGCAAATCTCCCAGTCTCTCCTCAGTTTCATCCAGCTGCAGATCAATTACACAATAAATTGTTTAGAGGGGAATTATAGACACGAGGTATTAAAACCAAAATAACAAATACTAGAAACACAATGCGTGGGACAGAAAATGAATCAAAAATAAACCTGACTCCTGTTGTGTAAAGATCAAGATCTGTCATCTAATTACACCCCCAGTGATATGGATAAGGGATGGTACTGGTGTCTGTGTTCAGAGCTGGCTGCAACCTGGTAATCATCTCTTGCAGCCAGGTCCGTCTATGAGTCTACGTGGGACAGATAATCTTTTATTTTCCATATGTATTTGAATAAATTATATGAACTATTATTGGAATAGGAGGGAATTCACAGCAAAGAGAAATCATTTAGCCTGAACTGCAGTGACAGTCCACAGCTTTCGTGGCTCGCTCTCTCTTGTGTGGCTCTAGACACTGTATGAGCAAACCTTCTCCAGATTCATCAAAAGGTTGCCACAGGAAAGTGAAAAGTAATTTTAAGCAGTTACGTTTGGAAAACAAACGAACAAAAGAATAAATTGGAACAAGGCAGGAGAAGCTCTTCAGTTCCTGAGCAATCTTGGCTGTTGTTTCTATTCAAAGTCAGGGCAAGAGAAGCTCAAAATTCAGGGAAGGAAAGATTGGTTTTCTCTGTTCAGGACACAGCATGCAAAAGGTACAAAAAAGGCAGAGAATATATATGATCAGGATTAAGGTCTTGTCTCGGTCAACATTTACTCTCTGGATGAAGGAGATGAAATCATCCCTAATGTACACAGTGCTGTTTCTCTTCTTTATACTCTTTACCTGAGGTGCAATCTGAGGTGTTCCAACCTGCAGTGGTGGCATTAAATTACAGAGGACGAGGATTTTCCTGTGATGCCTTGGAAGGCTGACCTGGAACAGAGACTAGACAGAGTTAGAGAATAAAGTTGGTATTTATTGAAAGGCCTCCAGGATCCACCTTGGACAAGACAGGAGCCTGACCAAGGCTGCACCCAGGGCAGACTAAGAGTTGTCACAAAATGGCTGACCAATCATGAGATGTTACATTTTTTATAAGTTTTGGTCCATTTGCATATTGGGGTTTAATTGTCCAATTACAGCTTCAGGTTGTGAGGTCCCATCCTTCTTGTTTCTCCCTTCAGTCCACCCTTGTTTGTGCTTTTGGGCCTGAAAGTTGTCCTTGGTCTTCAGCAGGAAAAGGATTTATTTTGTCTCCCTACTCTGTGAAGAGCTCACTGGCACTTAATATGAGGCTCAGAACTACATCCCTAGGCAGCACAGAATCTGAAAATATGAAAACTAAAACTAAAGGCATCGCCTGTGTTTCCTTCCCCAGCAGAGAACAGCAGGCCATCAAGAAGGTTGCTTCAAACCCACATGAGCTCCGTAGTATCCACACATAATGCTGCTGGAAAGGAACTCAGAAGGTGAATCCCTTTGCTTATATTCTTTGTCCCAGATGGTTGATTGATTTATGAACGTGGGAAATCACAAGTCCCCCAGTGACAGCCCAACAAGTAGTTTGTTTGGTTAAAAATAGAAGAAGCTCAAAATTACCAGTCTTCACGTTTAAAGGGATTTTTTTTTTTGTTAAATATTTATGTCAAATATACTATTCTCTTCTAGAAAAAAAATCAGCTGTCAGTGTGATTGAAAATAGCAGGGGACTCTTTCTTTTAACTGTCAATTTGGTTAAGCAAATTCAGCAGTAATTTTCTTCTAAGATGTCAGCTTTTCATTAGAAATGGCAAGTAAAGGGTGATGAAATCCTGCAGAACTTGTCCCTGGCTTTGCTGCTGCATTGCTTTTTTCTGCAAATTGCAGCAAAATATTCTTTTGGAGCCCTGCACCCGGGGTGCCTGTGTCTCATGTTCCTCTGGAGGTCTTGGTTAGGAGAACTACTGGACTGAATGCCATGAGAGCATGGCTGGAAGAAATTAACTTCTTTATGTTTGCCATAAATCAATGAACTGAACATCCTTTCAAGTACTGTCCAGGTGTTTCAATGCTCCTCCATTGCATTTGCAGGTGCAGAGCAGGACCTTGCAGCTCCTCTGTTGCTGTGCCTGGCCTGAAGGTAGGATTAAATCCAGCACAGCCCTTTGGCAGTGAGTTGGTATGTTGCTCATGTCTAAGAAGAGAGAGCAAACGTTGTCTTCAGAAAGGTTCCTGAGGCTGTGTTGATTACATATATTTCAGGCCAGTTTCATGTACTTGCAGCCAGTTTCCCACCTGCTTCTCCTAAAGGCCCAAGGTACATGATGTCTGTGAAGCAGCCTGGGTATTTTCCATTTTTTGGACTGTGACTCCAGCTGTGCCCAGTCTGCTTCCCTGGTGCTTAAATATGGAGTAGTTTAAATCATTGTACTACGGAGATAAAACGTATTTCAGCAGAGGCTATGGTTTTCTCAAGAGCCTTGGAATTATGTGTTTAGTCCTTTCAAATCTCAGTGAGATTTTGAATACTTGCAGATACATTTCAAAAACCTCCCAAAACCTCTCTCTGAATGATTCCCAGGTTTTCTGCTCCCCCCTGCTCTATCCCCCTGTGTCTGTACCTGCCTGCACATCACTGGGTTTATTTTAGGAGGTCTTCAGGCTTTATCCTGAAGGAACATGTCCAGAACAAGCTGAAATATTTTGGAATATGTACTGAGACACTTGAATAAGGATGAACCCGACCAGTCAATAGAAGTTACTTACAAAATACGGCTGCTGTCTATTGCTGAGATCACTCAAACAGTGAATTTGGAAGTAATGGGGTATAGCAAAATTTATTCAGAATTAATGTATTCATATAAATATTCTACAGTAAATTATTTGCCAAATAACATTTATTACTTTGCAGCAGAGGTCATATAATTGAGAAAATGTATTTGTGAATAGATTATTCAACAATTAATGTAAAATGTAGCTGCTAAATTATTCACAGAGACTAATTCACCCGCTTCTAATTCATTTCCACTCTGAAAGTGTTTTTGGGTACATGTGCATTTGCCCCTGCCCATGGCAGGGGGGTTGGACTAGGTGACTTTTAATGGTTCTCTCCAACCCAAACCTTTTAGGGCTTCTGTGTTATGAGGGCATTGCTCCTGCAGCTGGTTGTAAACACCATTTACCGTCTCCTTCTGCAGCTGCAGTTACTGCATTTCATCCTGTGTGGAGCCTCACCTACAGAAATCCATAAAAATGCTTCTTTTTGTCTCAAATGACCTATCGTTTGCCTGGAACATTTCTCCCAGTGTTGATTACATTGGTATTAGAAAAAAAGTATACCACAAATGCCAATTATTTTTAAATTGAATTTGATTTCAAGACCAGCACCACTGGAAGTCATTATGCACATCCCAGCAGCCCAAAGATTCTTCAAGAACTCAAACCCTCTAAGCTTACAGATCTTAACATTCCTTTTCCATGAAAGAAGTGGTTTGACCTCCATCAGCCTCAACCTGCAAGATCATTATGTGATCCCTCAAATCACAGATGTGCAGAACTCCAGTTTGTTGGGTATGTTCAGGGAGAAGTCAAGCAGAGCTCCGTGAGCTATTTGATTGCTAGGTTGACTAATAACTGGGACCCAGTTACAGCAGTGCTTCTGCTCATCACCAAGTTCCTGTCTTTGAAGTAGAGAGGATCAGAACTGCATGGTGATGGCACCAAAATCTGTCCCTTTGTGGAGAGCCCCTATCTCAGGGTGGGCTTGAGGGGCTGCTGGACTCACACACGATGTGTCAGAACTCCAGATGTTGTTTTCAGGACAGGGGATTCTCCGTGGCTGCTGCAGTGCCAGACAAGTTAATCGAGGTGCAGGAGGGAGATAGGAATTACATGTGTATTAAGGAGGTTAAGACATGACAGAAAAGATTAAAAAATGTCATTTTTTGTAGCTTAATTGTAGTCTAGAGTAACAAAAAATAGTGTGCTTCCTGAAGTAAAATGTGACTGTAGAGAAATGCCAGAGACAAGCATAATAAATTCACACAATCCAAGCCCTCATGTTTCCTCTGAGTGAGTGAGGAAGTGGCTTTTCCAGCCGTGCTCACCAACTGCTCCAGAAATGTGGAGTGGGCTCCTTTAGGGGATGGCCAGGACTCCTTTAGGGAACAGCCAGGGCTCCTTTAGGTGACAGCCAGCTGAGGAGTGACTTTCATCCTGAGAAGAGGCATCCCACAGCACACAGGAGTCACTGATATTCCCTAGCTATGTGCCTTGGGGATGGCTTTTTCTTGGATTTCCTTGAATGGAGGCAGCATTTCTGGGTGCACATGCAGGGGTGTGAGGAGCAGCAAGCGCAGGGTCTTTGCCGTTGGCCATTTTGCCCAGGTGGTCTCAGCTGTGCTCCCCTCCTGCCCAGCCCTCAGCCCTTCCAGCAGCTCTTTCTCAGCCAGGATGCCTCCAATGGAGGAGGTAAAATTCTCTCATCTTGGGGTGGTTTCCTACCTGAAGCAGCACATGGTTGGTTTGCTAACAGGAAACTTTATTTCTCTTCCAAGCTCTGTTTGAGCCAGTCTGCTTGCAAGTGGAGGGGAAGTGTCCTCCTGAAAAACCATATTAACCCAGCCATTTTTCCTAAGGGCCGGATCTGCATGTTTGGGAATATTTGGGAATCAGACTCCTGGTAAATTTATAGCCCATGGTGAGGTGTTAGGGGCAATTTTTGAGAGCAGCTTCCAGTGCAAATGGGGCATGACAAGGCACATCACAAATACGTGGACTTCTAGAAGCTGAACCTGTGGTGTTGATTTAAATCTATTATTGGAAGTTTAACATAGTCTTTATTTGATAGAGTGGAAATCTTACCTAAAGTGAGCAAATAACTTTCTTTTATTCTCTATTTCAAGGACATACTATTTTAAGATAGCTGTTGTCTGTAATACCCCTTACTTTATTTTACATTTTCTCCCATATATCATAACCAGAAATTTGGAACAGATCACTTGTTCCATTGACACAATTTCTTATTCCCACTGAACCAGAATGCCCAAATTTGCAGTGTTCATTTACAGTTTCATTCCGTGCTGCTGAAGTGTAATGAATACATGGATGCCTCAGTAGGAGACCCTGATGCCTTGCAAAATAATCATGAAAATTAACCAGCCCAAGCATAAAATGTACTCTTGCCCTTATCATGATCATATTGGTATTAGTCAGAAGGAAAAGAAGCTATTAACTGAGTCACAAAGACTATGAAAGAAATTATTCATTTCCAGCGAGCGAGATGCTTGAGTTTTCCCAACAAAACTCTTTCATGCTCTCTCACAATGGTTGCAGCTGCCCAACCCCTACCTGCCTGTGAAAGCTTTTTGGCCGGCAGGGCTGGGCACAGTGGCTTGGTCCTCAGCACATCTGGGCCCCAGAACTGTCTTAGGATGGGCTACTTTGCCCTGTGTTCTTGTGTGAAATTTAGCAACAAGTTCTGCATGAAGAAAACATGTTAGGCTCTGGAACATTTCCCACTGCACCTCTCTGTGGTCTCCCTGAACTAGATTTGCTTTGTTTTTATGGCTGGTGGCAGGAGCAGCTGCTGTCTGGTACTATAGCAAGGGAACACCCAAATCGTGTGCCTGAGAGAAAAGAGATCAGGCTTGACAGAGCTCAGGCTCAAAGGTGGATTAGTGCAGCTTAATGAATGATCCTGTGTTAGCTCAGCAGTGTGTGCCTGTACCCAAAAGGGGAGTCAAAGGCCGGTCAGAAGACCTCTCTGACACGGTTTCCCCCAGCTGAGTGTGTGCCTGGCAGTGCCTTCCCGGAGATCAGGAGGTGGCAGTGTTTCTGTGCCATGGCACTCTTCCTGCTGCTGCCTCTTCATTCCCTGCACTGTCTGACAGGAGGGCGTTCTGACTGCACAGAAATATACTTTTTATAATCACCTCTAAGAATATTTTGACAGGCGATTAATAATCTGACAGCAAAGTGACTATTTTTAATGGCTTTAAATGAAGGCTTTAAACCAATCCTCACTGTAATCCCATTACTGCAGGAGACGTTTGGGTAGCTCAGTATGTGCTGCCTTCGCTCTGCCTTGGTGACACCTGGGCTGGCACAAGCAACACAAAAGCCTCGGGGCAGAATTGACCTGCTGGGGCATGTAAATGGCACAGCAGCTATGTTATAAAACATCTTAATTAGCCACAAAGGAGTGTGTGTTTGCAGAGAGAATATTGTGGGTCTGAGGATTGACACCTGGGTTTTAAAGGGGGACACTGAGGTGTGTGTGGCATACTACAATACTGGTTTTCCCGTTACACAACCAAAAACTTCATCCAGATTCTGCTGAAAACTGAGTTTGGATAGTCTGCAAGGTGAACTTGGAGCATTCCCAGCAATATTTGGGAGCGTTAGATGAGATTTAGGCGGACAAGTGCTTGTTGGTACATAGGCATCCTTGGTAAGACACAGTCTGATCATACGTACAGCCTTCCTTACTACTGGATTTCACCTGCTTCAGTTTTCATTTGAGAATCTAAAACCTGTTACTAAAGCCCAAGGGAAAATATGTCTTAGTCTTAGACAGAGCTTTTGAAAAACAATAAATAAAGTCACTCCTTGCCTTATGGAGAAAGCTGTTTAGCTTTCAGCTAAAATTGTGGCTTTAGCAAGATAATGAACAGTACAAAACCTGTTTTTTTCCTGTGGTGTGTGCCAACACACAATGTGTGTATTTGAAAGAGGATTATTAAAATATTTTGAATGATAATTGGTAAATGTTACATTGTACATGGCTTAGGTCCAGAATGTGACGGAGACTGCAGTTGGCTGTGATTCAGGTAAGGAACATGAATGATTCACAAGCTTGGTGGAAGTGGAGTAAGTAATTCTTTCATCTTGATAATTTTCTCCCTGAAGCAAAGTATCGCACATATGGTGACAGCTTTGTAAAATAGTGTGATGGCCAGTAAGGATAGGGGAGCTCAGAAAAGACCTACTAAAGCGGATTTGATTTGATATAAAGGATGAAACCTATCTCTGTCCTTTTAAAGTTGGTGTTTTTTTTATTTTTTTTATTTTCCCCTTTCTCTGTCTTCCTCTCTGTGTATGTAGAGAACTGTTAGGCATGAAAGGTATCTGGCCCAGTACATGAATATATCTGCTTTGATAATTCTGCGAGCTGTTTTATTCAGAAAGTGCATGCAACAACTTAGAAGAATGTAGTTACTCACGTAATTTGAAAACCTTGGAAAAAATCCTGAGGGGCAATAGCCTGAGGAACAAATGCAGTTTACTTGTCTGGGAAAATATAGCCAGATGTAGCTGTTATGTAGCCTTCTGATGTGGCTTTATTATAAAATACCCATGTGATTTGTTTTCAGTTGGCTATTCTCCAGACTGAAGAGCCTTGAAAGGCACTTAGCATGTTTCCAGCTGCTGCAGTCTGGGACCTTCTCGCTCCCTTAACCATGTCCATAAAGAGGACCTTGGCCTGAGCTGGTTCCGTAGTCTGGTAGGAGTGGGAGATAATCTGTGGAGGCATCCTTGCAGTTGGCTAGAGGGGAGGAATCACTTCTGCTGCTGAGCTCAGCTACAATTCGTTGGCAGAAGCTGAATCTTGCCAAAGATAAAAAAGGAGGAGAGGCCCTGTGCCAGACACAACAGAAATGGTCTGAAGCTCCTGGTTTCTATGACCATGTTCACCTCAAAATTGCTCCCATACTTGGTACTCCTGACAGAATGATTTAACATAGTGTCCTGGGGTGACTTTATGATGCTCATATTATTCATTTCAAAGCTAGTCACTAATTGTTTTTTCCATCTGTGCTAAACCAGCACACATAAAATTGAGTTCAGTATCTGTTTCTACCTTCTTTTTCTCTGCTTCTCTTTGTCATTTGGTTCTTGAGATATTGATCCTTCCTCTTCCTTTTTTTTTTTGCCCTTTTCCTTTCTTCTCCTGTCTCTCAGCTCTCCTGAGGCCTAATTGCAGGATATCAGCACAGTGCCTTGTGAGCCTGTGTGCTCACAGTTTTGCATTTATTTAGCAAAATGTTGCTCATGTGATTTATGAGGGTGGTCAGAAACCTCAGGTTTTGTTTTGTACGGGGAAAGAAATAGAAGAGACACTGGCCTTAAAGGTTATCTTAGTCTATCCTTCTTATAGTCTGTAGTCATAGAACTTTGTGGATTGGATGAAAGCTGAACTTACTGGAGAGAAAACAATGTTGCTCAGCAAATCCACTTGCAAGAAAGCTCAAAAGCAATTACACTAGGTAAACAAGAAAGGATGTGGTAGATCTTGTCCCTTTTTCTAGCTGAGTAGTAAATACAAAGCTGATGGGATTATTTGATTTCACATTCCCAAATCCTACTGTGTGTTATCTTTGCCAAATGACTTTTATGTAATCTTTAGTGTGCATAAATACATGTTAACAAAAAAAAAAAAAAAGGCGATGAAAGCAAAAAGCATAAAAATCAAAGTATTACCATGTGAACATTGTGTTATCAGGTTCGTCATTTATTGTGTTTTGTTTGTTGGGATTTTTTTTCCTGTGAATTGTAAGCCCATTGGCTTGGATACTCAGGAACTCGTTATATTTTTCTCCAGAGTGCAAATTCCTAAAAGATCTAATATGGTGTGGAAGCTGAACACATCTTACTTGTTTAAAGGAATGAAGAAAGTTTTGTGTGCTTGATTTTCGACTGAACTAGTTCCATTTGTTTTCCTGGTTTCTATTAGATACCAATAAAACTCAGCATAGACCATAAATCTCCCTGTCCCTCCCCTGTTTTAGAGGGCATGGTGAAGACTTCGGCTTGCCACCTTGTCCTCTGGTTTTCTGAGCAATCAGCAGTAGAGAAGAAATTGCAAAGAGCTGTGTAACCATAATGATTCTTCATTTCCCTGCAGCTGCCATCCAGGGGGGCTGTTGTCCCTAAATTCACAGCCCAGATGGTGCTGTGGCTTCTGTCCTGAAGTTTTGAGCCTCTTAAACACTCCTCATAGCTATTTCTGAAGGAAGTAAATTACATCCTTTGTAATCAAACGTACAAGAAGAAATCAACTAGATCATTTCTCCTTTCTGCATTTCAGGGAAAGCAAAGTACTCCAAGAATTTTAAAAAGAGTAAGAAGCCCTGATTTCATGCTGTCTGGTGCCTTGTCTATTGAAGCAGCATATGCCACTCCGTGTGTCCAGCTTGTGCCTGTGACCTGCACTGTAACACAGTGGACATGAAACCACTTCAAAATCTGTTGTTCAAATACCAGCCTGGCCTCATCTTCCCTGTCTGAGGACCCAGAGGTGTACCTAGGGAACAAGAGCATCTACTTTCATGTGAAATTAGGGAGTGGTGACTTAGATTATGTCTTTCATTTCTGTTTGTTAAATATATTGACGTTTAAAGGCTTGCAAAACTCCCTGTCGTCCAGATTTGATTGCACATTCATTGCTCATTACCAACTGGCACGCTGCTTGCTGTACAGTGGTGCTATCAGTAATATCCAGTGTAATAAGCATTCCAAGATAGGAGTTCTGGAATCAGGCCACACAAGTCAAATTTTACACCTTGGAAATGACGCGGAGGAAAATGGCATGTGCATGAAATGTCACCTGAGGCTGGGGAAATTTTCTAAGGATGCCACAATGGCCGTTTTGCAGTAGGAATGGATGGGGGCTGCAGGTCTGTCTTCTACCCTTACAGCCAGGAAAAAACACGAGTATCTCAGTGCATGAATGGCATCTCCATGTGCAGCACTCTTACTGTTCATAACTGTGCTGTGCAATTGCATTTCCATTCAGTCCTGCCTGATGTTTAGACAGTTTGCAACAGGAAATTCCCTAAGATCCCCATGTGCTGTGTGAAGTGGCATCTTTCATTTATTTGACTCTGGCATGCTGGAAATTTCATTGCTTAAACTCCTGTTCTCATATTATGAATCAGTAGAAAAAGGAGACACGGATCATATTCATATTATGCCCTCCACAATCATAAATAGCTTAATGAAATTGCATCTAACTGTACTGTAAAGTGAGAATGCAGATTTAATTGTGTTCTACAAAAAAAACAAAAAAAGCTGTGTCTTTTTGTTTTTAATCCTTTAGGATGGTTACAGAAGAGGAGAAAGGATTGGAGATGCAGTGTTTCTTAATTGTAGTTGGAATGAAGTTAGAGAGAACAATGTAGGTAAAATAGCTATTCAGTCAAAATGTTATTTTATCAAAGCTGGAGGATTTTGCAGAGGCATATTTATTTCTAGGATCTTCTTGCTGGGGACCCTTGGGTCTGCGGCAGAAAGCAGCATTTTACACACCGACCTCTGCTGCAAAGAACTTGTGTCAAAGACCTTTTTTTATCAGATGAAGAGAAAGCAAGAAAAGGAAAAAATGCCTTATAATTTGCAGTCCTTGGGACTTTGCACATTGCAAATCTTCATATGTATTCTTTTAGAAAAATGTGCAGATGTATTGCTTCTTCATTTGGCAGGAAGGCAAATTTTGGCATCTTGGCTTTTACCTTGAAGTAAAAATTGTTCCTTTCTGCTTAGAGTATTTAATCTTCCCCTTGCTGGGGAAATCTAGGGAGCACTGGGGAATATCTGCAGCACAATGCTGGTACCTGGCTGGCGTGGGGATGTTCAGCCAGCCAACTGTTAGCAAAGATTTGTATTGGTATTTGTTTTGAAGTATCACCCAGGGGACCAGCTTGGATCCAGTCACAGCTTGGATTCAGTGGTGCTACAATTGTCACATAGAGGGAGTCCCCTTTCCTGAGGAATCAGAGTTGTAAAGTAGGTGAGATAGAAAGTGCATGGGAGGAGGGAACTGTTCTCATGGGTTTATGAGGGGAAAAAGAGATGTGAATTGATCTTGATCTGGATGGGAGCCTGTTGTAGAATCAGAGCTGCAGGTCTAGGATTGCCCAGGGTTCAGAGGAGTCCTTCAGCCTCTCCTCAAGCCTGGGGAGCTCCTCTGCCTCCCCCTGACCCAGGGACAGCCAGGAGGTGCCTTGCAGTGAGCCAAGGCAGGTGATGGGTATAGCAGACACTCCTTGTGTGTTCAGTAATGTGTTAGCTTATGCCAAGTTTGGTAAGTGATGCTGGCTCCCGTAAAGCTCCTAATACACCATCTGGGGAGTAACTGTGCTCTTTGTGCCTCACAAACCCTTCCAAGCATCAAGGCCTTGTTTCTCTGGGTGCTGTGCAAATGAAAAGCTGTCTTACCACTCCCCCAGCTTGAGATGTTTTCTGAGCACCTTTTTCCTCAGGAGAGGACAAGACAATGAGTGCAGTGATCCAAAACTACGAAATGAAAATGTCTTAGCTTGCCATCTCTTGCACCAATTCCTGGTAGTGTTTTGTAAGCCAGACATTGGAGATGAATGCAGAAGGTAGTGCTAGTATGTCAGTAAACTATGAATATAATGCAAATAATAATTCATCGAATAAGTGATTGAGTAATGCAATAGAAGGTTCATGAGTCCCTAGCCTTTTTTTACCCCTAAATAATGGTACACTTAGGTTCTTCCACCAAGAAACATCTAGCTGTCATCCCCGTTCCTCTCTCACATCCTCGATGTGGAATCCTGCTCCACTGCCGTTAGCGAGACTGTCAGTGCTGATGCTGAGATTTCACCCCTGGTACTTTCAAGGGTGACTGAGATCTGCAATGGTTTCTACGTAGAGACCTGGAAGAACTGAGAGCTGGGAGGAAAGTTTGCAGCCTGCTTCCCTCCCTTCATTCTATAGGGCATAAGAGAAACTGCTCCTTCTTAAAATACCAACTCTTCAGATTCATTGGTGCTTTGCTTAACATGAAATAGTCTTGATTTAAGGGATATTGAAGCAGCTGGAGTCAGGTGATTTTTAGACCTTTCTGAATTGTTTCCTAAATGTAATGTAAGTTGCAGTGAAAAATTTACAGCAGTATGAGAACAGGCATTTGAAAATGTCAGGTTGTGTCTGTAAATTGCCATGTCTGGTAATAAACCCACCTGTCAAGTAACCAGCAATCTCAGCCTGCTGCTGAATCTGATTTTGCTGTGTGCTTTCTCCTGAGTGAATCACAGAGACAGCAAAACTAGTGATTCTTTCTTAGGCTCTTAATATTTTTTTGAAATTCAGGTGAAAGCAAACATGAGCTGTGAAGTTAAATGAAACCAGTTAAATGCAACTGGAGAAGATAAAATTTTTAAGCTGTATTGTTAAGCATTTAAATCAGGAATTCTTTAAACTGAGATTTGTTCTTGAAATCTGCTCCTTAACATGGTTATATGCATTAGAAAGAGTAACCTAAAGAAATCTTCCTTTAAATATTTGGTTCACCATATGTAGGGTATCATCCTTATTGAACATTTTGAGCAGACATATGGTGTGATGTCTGATGGGCTTTAATTCTTCTAGCTCAGCCATCTGATCTGAAGAAGGAAGCAAAATTATAGCCATAAAGCTGTACCCTCTGATTCACCTTCCTGTTCTATTTATGATTTTTGCAACCAGGATGCATAAACTCCATAGTCAGCATTCAGATGGGTGGGTATATAGTTAGCTCATTTCTCTACACATGTTCTCAGAACAGAATAGTAAATCTGGTTATTTCTGAAAATAACCAGAACAGAATGGTGATTCTGCAATATTGTAATTATAATTCTTTTGGCATGTGTGTATTTAAATGTGGTATATGAGAGGAATGAGACCATGTTCTTGGAGTGCTATCTCTGAAGGTCATTAGACATCAGTTGTATTAAAACACTGAAAATATACCAGGGGTGTAAAGCCTCCGATTGGCACCTATCCAAAATGCTTTGCCCATTGTCTGTTACTGCTTATTCTTCCTCTTACCAGCACACACAGAAAGTTGTAGCAAGGAGAACTTACAATGAGGTGTGTTTTTAATAAAGACCGGAGCCTTCCAAAGTGCTTGACTTTAAGAAAGTGTGTGCCTGCCTCTCTGCTTTAATGGTTGCTGAAACATATCCAACTAAATTGCAAAAAAGGATACGCTTTGACCCTGAAATTCTGCCAGCATCCTAAAATATATTTGAGGTACAACTTGTCCAGTAAGGTGGGCATTTGTTTGGCAGCTTAATTCTTGGTTTTTTGGTTGTTTTTTTTTTTTTCTGAGTTTAGAATCATGCATATTCAAGCTCAGGCTAGAACAGTTTTGGCATCTCTTCCCTGCAAGGAAAACCAACCTGTCCCAAGCTGGGACTCACAATAGCTGTGCTTTGGGTAAGAGCAGCTAGAGAGGGTCAGCATCATGCTGTGGTGGCCTCCCTGTGCCTGGTGACTCTTACAGTGTGTGTTAATTACGTGGTGGGGAATGGTTCAGTCTCTGATATGCAAGGCTCTATGTTCTCATAAAAATTTTGGTTTCAGCACATTCAGTCCTAGAGACTTTTTAAAAAAATTGTGTGACACTTAGAGACTAATTAATTTTAGCCTCCAACTACCCCTAGTTATGGGTGGTGATTGTTTCAAGGGCTCTTCAAATTCCCATCAGTATTTCCACAGTAAAATCTTGCTCTGCGGTCATATCTCTGTATAAGCAAGGAGAAAACATTTGGGTTTTTTTTTTCCTTTACAGCTAATTTGACAAAGAATCTCAATGTTTAACTGTGCTTTAGTTAAACTGGCCTTCCCCACCCAAGCTGAGGCAGATGTTGCAGGGCTGTGAATATCTCTTGCGCAGTGGAATGAGGGGGCCTGAGCACAGGCAGATCAGAGATGGTGCAGAGGCTCAATCCCAGGTCTCCAAGCAACAGGCTGGGTGTCAACCCAGTTTGGGTGGCTACCAAAAAGGATGCTCATTTGGGCAGAAGAATGTGGCAAACATAGAAAACAGGGGCTGGGGAGTTTAAGCAGATAGTATCTTGTAAAATCACTAATTACAGTACATCTACGGCCTAATAAAGCTCCAGATTGAACAGCACTGGGAGTTGTGCCAGCTTGGTGCCGTGCCAGAAATCAGCATGGCATTTTAAACCCCATTCTGGTCAATCCTGTCCACGCAACAAAGCGCTTCTACAAATGTTTACCAAATGCTTTGTTGCTGTGGGATGTTACATGTCCTTGCCTTTGGTGCACCCCTGTCTCCCCTCCTGTGCATAGCGCTTCACCTGGTGTGGTGTATAGCAGGATAGCTTTAGCACTGCTGTATTGCAAGAGGGTAAATCTGATTTCCTCGGGAGTGTTGTGAAAGTAAAGAGGACATAGAAGACATTCCTGAAGCTCAATAATTGCACAAATGTATATGGGATGTTTATCAAGTATTCTCTTATATCTCCTTCCCCCATCTCCTTTCAACTGTTGCTTGTCCCAGGCCACCCTTGTTAGAATTTACAAAAGAAAATAGATTTTTTTCCCCTCTTCATGATAAAGCCTGATGATCCAAGTCACCTGAGGAATGCCTATAAAATCACATAAGCTCCAGACATCTGAAGTTTTGGGGGTTTTTTTGAAGGTTTTACTGAGAATGCAAATAGTCTTGTGAAGCTGTTTTAGTTGTTCTAAGAAGAGATTAATTTGATTAGCTGAGAAATGCTGGCACGGCTGACGCATGTTTGTAATGGGCCATACTGCCATTTCTTACAGGAAGCCTCATGGGCAAGGGATACGGGAGAGGGATCCTTTTAGGAAGCTCCTCAAGTAAAGCTGCTAGTTCAACAACTAATAATGTCCCTTGTTAATGAGCCTAACAGAATACTCTTAGGAAGCCACAGGACTATGGGGTAAATAAAGGCTGGGAAATGGTCACTGTACCAGAAATGACGGAGGAAAGTATCCTAACTCTGAGAGGGTGCATCAGGGAGTGCCTCTCCTCAGAGCCACAGAGGTGTCCCTGTCAGACACACCACTAGCTGGGGCGTGCAGACTGATCCTGAATGCATGTTGACTTGAATGCAGAGTTGCTAGAGATTTGGATTGGTGTGGATGCACAATAAAACAGATAATTTCCTTAAGCTGTTTTTATCAGTAAAGAATGAAATAGCTTTTCCTCTTTTGAGTGACTCTATTTTAATCCAGCTAAGAAACAATGCCAGGCTTTATTGGAGTAAAGGGACTTGCTTTGCTCTCTGCATGAATTGTTCCTGTGCTACAAATCAATAAGAACCTGCAATATTTATGTGACATCTCAAAATCCTCTATACAAAAGCTCACTCTGACAACAAATATATGAAAATTCCCTCCACTTGGTCCATTAGAGCCTTCAGCTGGGAAATGTCAGCAAAAGACAGCTCAGCTGAAACATGACCTGCAGTTTTTCTTGAATGGATGAGACACTGGTGATGCGAACTACTGATGCCCTCAGAAGGGTGCAGTTAAAGAGCATTTTTATTTATTTTACAGCATCAACGTCTGTGCTCACAAATGAAATCATCATTTACAAATGACTTTAACACAGAAACAACCAGCTCCTGCAGCAATTTTCACCTCTCGGAGCTGGAGAAGGTCTGTGCTACTCTCCACTGGAGTAGCTCTAGGAAAGAAAATGGGAGGTTTCTTTGTTTGGGTTTATAGGTACAAAGCAGGATTTAATAAATCACTGCCATGTGCTCTTGTAAGATTCTTGTTTTATCATCTTCTATGTCTATTACCTTCTTCCTTCTTTAATTGTGTAAATTAAAATTAACTGGAGCCAATTCTACTTTTTATTGAGACATTCCCAGAAAAGAAGGGGGAGGCAGAAACCCCTTAATTCTGTGCTCGACTTAGCCCATTAGTTGTAATATTGTAAAGTAGTTTTACTCCTAGGTCAGATTCAGCAAGCAGCATGTGAAATAGGGCTATTGCAGAAGAGAGGAATATTATTCCTGATTGTGCTTTTTACATATAGTGTGGCATCTCAATTAAAGAGGATGGTGTTTTTTCAAAAGCTGCTGAACAGACTATTTTTAGATGAAGAATCTGGCACAACCCACTAATGAGAAGTTTATTCTTTGCTGCTGCTAGCCACAGCCTCTTTCTTTCCCCCCCTTAACTTTGTTTAAAAGCCAAATAAGTAAATATTGCTGGGCTCTTGCCTTTTTAATCTAAAGATCAAATCATTCCCACGAGGAGCTTCTGTCTCTTCTTGTACAGCTGTACTCCTTCATAATCAAGGGCCAGCATTTTAAAGTGGCTGATAAATATTAAGTGCGTTTAAATTCTTGGTGCTCAGTTTGACATGTTCAAAAGGGCTGATTTTCAGAAAGTCCCCTGACACCCACTATTAAAATCTCAGGCTTTGCTAGCTGGCTCCACAGAATTCCTGGCCAAACACCACTACTTTGTAGTGGTATTTTAAAGCAAGGTTCTTTAACAGGAAGGGTAGTGTCTTGTGGAAATGGTGCCGTCGGTTTGAATTGACCTTTGGGCCTGCAAAGTAATATGGGAGCTCAAATGCATCTGCTGTGGATCTGCCTCCTTGTTGCCAGGTGCAAGTGAGGGGAGGGTGACCCAGGGACCGGGCTGAAGGCAGTGCTGTTGATGGCATCACAGAGACAGGCAAGGATCCTGAAGGATCCTGCACACATCAGGTAGAGTTGAGCTTGGTTAAGGGTGGCTTTGGTCCTCTTATTTAGGTCTGTTTGTGCTCTTCTCAAGCATATGAAGCACATAAACTCGCATGTGTGCTCATTTACTGCTCTGCTGCTGTTCTTCTGCTGCCCCAGAAGCTGGAGGAAGTAAATCACAAACTGCCACTCAAGCAAGAGGTGGTCCCAAACAAAACTCCTTTCTGAAAGCAGAGCACGCTGGGGCCAGAGCATGTCCATGCCAGTCACTGTCTGCTGTGCCATCAGCTGCTGAGGCACATGGCAGCGGCTTCAGTGGAAGAAATTTGCTTCAACCAGCTGACATTCTTCATCTTGGGCACCTCTCCTTGCAATGCTAAAGACATCTCTTCCAACAAGACCTTCACCTGTACTTCCGTGAAAGTTAGCTGAGCTGTGATTTATGCCGGCTGAACATCTGACCTTTGTAGTCCAGCTTGCTGAATTCCTGGCAGCACCTCAATCCTGAGGGGGCATTCTGCAGCTGCAGAAAATGAAGGACATTGCTTATGGTCAGTCATAAAGAGTTCAAAGCTTCACAGTGAAAAGTCCTTCATTTCAAACATCTCATAATGGAGGGAGCCTCTCCTCATGTCCTGCCATGCCAGTCTAAGGAAAATGGCTCTTAAAAAGAGGCTTCTGCTATTGTGCCTAAGGCACTTGATGATTCTTCAGCCTGGATGTGGTATGATGAACAGCTTTTAATTTGTCATGGAAATTAGTAATTTAAAATAGATGTTTTCATAGCTAAGGGGACTCACTCAGTATGAATCACTACCTGAAAAGCTTCACTTTGTGCGGCATGTGAATCTGGAGCAACACTTCATCAACATCAGCAAACTTAATTTAAATAGAGTAAATCTAGTGTGAATGGATCTAGAATGAAGCCTCATGTCTAGAGACATCTGTGTGGTTTCAGACCCGATGGGAAGCTGTTGGGAGACTGCCTGTGGGTGATTTTAATGCCCCACAGGAGGGTGTCTCTGTGATAGAGTGGCACTGCTCATTAGCTGCAGGCTCTGAAGGTGAAATAGATAAACTGAGAGCAAGTGAAAGAAAGCAGGTCTGCAAGCTGTTAGTAGGACACGTGTGCCTGTGCACACTTGAGAAAGCAGCCTCTGAATTTTCTGTGTGCAGAGACAGTGTCAGGGTGCTGTGTGTGCACAACCCACCTGTAGGCATGGGAGGACACCACCTTCAGCTCCTACACAGCTTGGCTTTTAAAGGCAGCTAGTGATGCTGGATCACAAGCTGGCGTTTCAAGCAGATTAAGTGATCTATGAGCTATGCATCATTTTTTGTGTTTCCTCTGGGACTGTTTGGTCAGTGCCCACCGCCTCAGAGTCCACCACTGTCAGCAGTGGGGTTTAAGTTTCCTGGTCAGTGCATTACAGCTGGAGAATGTTCCTGTTATGTGGCCAGCTTTGGTGGTCTCTTGTCATCATTCGTCACACAGACAGACACACACATAGAGTTTGGTGAGAAGGCATGAACTGTTTATTAAAAGATCTGACTCCATTTTATAGTATTTCTACAAAGGACAGGGACTGGGGGAGAAGGTTGACACCTCTCCCCATCCCATTGGTCAAGACAACTGTCCATCAGCTGTCCATGTCTCTAAGAACCGGAATGTAAACTACCTTGAATTAAGGAAAACATTGCTTCTATTTATAACACCCGTGCGTGACAAACAACCTAAACTATGAAAACTGTGAGACACAAGAGAAGACTGAAAAATCAAGGTGACAGCCTCCTTGGGGGCTTTTGATGCTTATTAAAGATATAACTTTCAGAATTCCAGATTACCCACGATGTTCATGCAGAGGGAGATTTTCCAGTTACCCCAGAGTAGGGATGTGGCCCTGCCCTGGGCTCATCCCTTGGAGGATTCATAAGGATGTCCATGGGGATTCTGCTAAAGAGCAAGGCCCCAGTTTACTAAGGACTGTGCAGGAAGTGACAAAAGTAGCTGGTTATCCAAACAAGAGGATGCAAACTTCAAAAATTTGCACATGAGTTTAAAAACATCTACTACTGCTTTAACTCTGTGTAGTTTCTTGGCTCCTGCTTGGCCAGATGGCAAGCTGATTAGTAGCCCAAGTAGCTCGTATGCCAAGAGCTTGGTGGAGAAGTGGTGATGTGGATTTGTGTTCCTTTTTTCCCTGCCTGTGCCAGGTGAAGCAGCGAAAAGCTGACAGCAAAGCAAAGCATGTGCATATGTCCCATGCAGAGCCCTCGAACTCTGATGTTGCTGAAAAAGTAAATATTAGGTGTATATTTCCCTGCTCTGGATGCTGGTGATGAGCCTGTTAACCCTCAGCACTGCTGAGTTAATGACAGGTTTCTGCAGAGTAAGGTTTGCATGTTCTGGCTTTGTTAGCGACTGTTTTTTGGAGACACTCTTTCAGGACCTGGTCATTTATCCAGTCAAAAGCAGCAAAAATAGTTGTCTTCTCCTCATGCATGGTTGTTTCTCAGCATGAACAGTCAACCTTGGTGTGCTTGGGTGATTTCAGCAAGTGATAGCAAGCAATGAGGGTCAGCTTTTCACCCTGGATCTTGTACTGGTTTTTCTCTGTTTCCATGTTCAATTCCAGGGCTAAGGTAAGCAGCTCTAGGGAAATCTACTTTTCTTGATTTTCATCCCCTCTGTTAAAAAATTAAAAGGCTCTTGAAGCTTATGATCCTGTAAATGAGAGCACTGCTGGGAATTTGAGTGCACTATTGGCTTTATTAGAACTAGTCCTGAAAGTAAATTTGCTTAGGTGTGTCAGTGTTTGTGTGAACTACCATGCACGGGGAGAGGCCTTCCCAAGTATCTTGATAGATAGGAAAGAGCCCATAAATGCACCTTTAAGCCATTTAAAAGCTTTTAACCTTTCTTTAGTGTTAGCACACCTTCAGAAGAGTGGATTTCCTGCGCACCATGTCTGACAAAGCTCAATTCTGGATCCAGTTAAAGGCAGCAGGGAGGAGCTGGCTGAAAATTTCAGCTCAAAACCTGCATATGTTCCATTCTGTCTGGATATTGCTGACATAAATATGGATCAGGAGAGTTTCTACAGCTGTTAGTGTGTTTACCCCAGTGCTAAACCGATGTGATAAAGCTTCATCTGGTATCTGTCATGAGTCATATCACTTAGTTTTTTCATGTCAGTACTTTTTTTCTCTGTTTTTAGTTTTGTATGACAAACAACATATGTAATTTATTTTAAAAAAACCGCAAGCCTTGGATGATGACCTAGGTGATTCTGAAGTGTGAGATACAGCAAAACCAGGGTAACTGATGGCTAAGATACTTCTGATTCTTCTGGGTCATTGTGTTATTGGGAGTTATATGTGCACTGAAATAAAGCAGGTGTTTAATTCATTTTTACAAAGAAATGACAGCTTTAGTCTATAAATACAGTGAAATCTATAATCTCAACAAAGCTGTGAATGGGAGAGTTGGCCAAAAAGCAGAGGGTTGACTTCTGCAGCTCAGTTTGTGGATGTTATTTACTTAGGCTTTAGTAAAGCCTTTGACACCATGTCACATGGAATATTCCTGGAGAAACTGACTGCTCGTGCCTTTGACAGGTGCATTGTTTGCTGCTTGAAAAACTGGCTGGATGTCTGGGACCAGAGTGGTGGGAAATGATGTCACACCCAGTTTGTGGCCAGTCTCTGGTGGTCTTCTTCAGGGCTCAGCTCTGAGGATCAGTGAAGGTCCTTTTAAATTTTGAAGAAAAGGGTTTGACTTAAGCTGTGTTGAGCAGCTTGGCAGTCACTTGCCCATTCTGTTTAGGCATCAGGGAGAGGAGGTGCAAAGCTCAGCTCAGCTTTAAGGAAGAAGCAACTGTTTGTGTGGGGTCCACGAGGCTGTTCCAAGGAATCAGCAGAAGTTTGCTGCACTTCATGTGACCCAAATGGTTCCGTCATTCTTGTCATAATGATGTCTTGGCATGCAGGAGAAACCACTCGGAGCTGCTCACAGGTTTCCTGATCTACTGTCAGGGAACTCAGTGCATGTAAAAATCAATCACTTAGGTTAATTACTGAGCTTCTGGGGAAGACAAGAGCTGAGATCTTACTTGGATCTTCCAGTGACAATACAAGACATGAACTCAACAGGGCTCTCGTTAGGGATGGGTGTTATGGGCAGCAAGAGTGCTTGTGACAGGTACGTCCAGTCCTCCATTCAAGAGGAAAAGAAATCACTTTCTAGACCAAAAGTTGTTCTTGGACTTTAAACATATTTGGGTTCTTTGCATGACTTTGCACTGTGCTGTGGCTTTGCCTGTCTTTTTTGCCAAGTGTTTCAGGTACAAGTCCAGCCATCAGCTCAAGGAGGCAGAGAGGAATGGAGGGACCTCCTCAGGGACCAGAGAGGACACAGCTCTCTAGCCCAGTGCTTGAAGGAGGGCTCTTTCAGATCCTGGCACCTGGTCAATCCCCCGTGCAGATCTGAGCTCTGTGGTGATTTTCTTCCTAGTACAGTAAACTATGGGGATTTCAGGCAAACAATGAAATTTCTTTCACTTTCACAGAGCATCTTCAAAGTGTGACTACAACTTCTTCTTGGTCATGATTTTTCCCCTCCTTTCCTCTCCCTTTGATAAAACGACTATGGATTCTGGGCTGAATCCTTCTTTTGAGTCTGTGAGCTTAAGACTTGTTACTCCACGAACGCCAAAAGCGTTACTTTCATGCAACTGGAAGCAGAAGCAAGCTTTTTTATCTATTGCTGGATTATAGGACACCTGTCAAAACAATCTGTTTAATTTTTTAATATATTGCCATTCAGGGCCAAATTCTGGGAGTTGTATTTTTTTTTGTTGTTGTTCCTTTCTCTCTTGACAGCCCTAGGGACAGAGGGTACTGAATGTGCAGAGCATCTCAGGATGGTACTGTGGGGTGAGTGGCTGCTGCCTACACAAACACTTGTGGAGAACACTCCCAGCAGTGTTCACAGAGCTGAGCAGGTGGATGTTCATGTGAGGCCATGCCTGCCTCCCTTTCAGCTCTTCTGCTGCTGGGCATGACTCCAAGGATGTTTCCTGTTGCTTTCCCTACACTCTGACCAAGTGTTGAATGGGGTTCCTTTGCCTTTTTTCTTTCAATAGCCACTTTTCCTTCCATAAGTGCTGCCTGAGGCTGGGCAAAATAGTAACCCTGAAAACTGTTAATATGAGGAGGTACTACAGCTCCAAAATTATTTTCCAACACTGATTAATACATTTTAACCTCATTCTAATTTAGTTCCATCTTCCTCCTCCTTGCCTTCCCACCTATCAGCCCCCCTTTTACAATCTCAGATATTCCCAGTACACAGCAGAATGTTTGTGATGTTGTCAGAGAACACGTATCTTCTTTTTGGGCAGTAGAGTATTAAGTTTTCTCTCTATATCTACAGCGCTAACATAATTAAATAAAGTAATAATAATTCTGACATTTTGCTGTGCTAATATGATGGTCATTGCTAGTGTAATCAGCATGGAAAAGTCTTGCTAGTGGTAAATATTTAGTTAGCACAGAGTTAGGTCTGTTTAGTTAGTTTAGTTAGCTCAGTTAGCACAGAGCTCTTGTTTTCCCAGGGTGTTTTGTTTTGTTTTGTTTTCTTTCCATTCCATCTTACTTCTTTTTTATTTTAAAATTTTATTTTATAAGAAAGAGCCTCCAAAAAACTTTAACTTCATGTTGCCCCTGTGAAAATTGAATTCCAGTCCTGTTCTCTCTGTCTGTCATGCTTGCTGACTGTTCATGGACCTCAGTCGTGGGAGGGTTTGGGCATTCACCACTGAAATTTGTGATGAACAGCTTTTACCTGTGGATGTCCTGGATGATTGTCTCTCACCAGAAGGCTGGAGTCATTCGTGTTTCATGTGCTTCTCAGGGGGAAATTGTGTGTCTGCCTGGGTCTGATTTCCACAGATTCTGAGTGTAAAGGTTTCCAGCAGCGCTTTCCATGGGCGCTTTCATGGCTTAAAAGCCTTTCTGAAATCATCAACAGCCCATGTTTCTCTCCCATTTTGCAGGAGGGATGGACTGCAGCAGGGGAAGGGAAGTCAGTGTTTCAGTGGGATGGTGGGAACGGGCAGCAGGAGCCCAAGCAGCTTTCTGTCACCCTCCTTCCTCTCTCCCCAGCCCTCCACCTGAGTGCCAGGACTGTGGAAGCAGCAGTCTGGCCCTGTAATTAAATCTGAGCTGCTGTGCAGTGTTCAAGAGCACATCCTCCCAGCCCATCAAGAGCCCATCACTCAAGGGAGATGCTATTAATTGCCCGTGGAGATAAGCAAGAGGCAATTGCAGCAAGGCGTGTCGAGCGTGCTGCTCCCAGCCCACCAAAATTTGCTTTCAGGAAGCTGTGTTTAGTCAAGCACAAGTGAGGGGCCAGCTGTAATTTGCACCTCCTCGCACGATTCACAGGTAATGGGATGCGATGTTACGGCAGGGTATTGACCTCTCACTGCCACAGTTGCTCTGGCACTGGGAGTGAACAAATGTTATTGTGGAGGCGGTGATTCTCTCAGAAACAGAGAGCAGGGGACGCTCAGATGCTGTTTTTGACAGTGAATAGCTCACACTGAAAACAACAGATGCTGATTTCAGGAAAATAATAACATTTTCAGGCAATGGTTTTCTGCAAATTCAAAGTGCTTGGTAGGCTAGAATTAATAAGCTTGTGTTACTGTGGAATGTTGGTGCACAGCAATACACCTGTTTCATCGCTGGTTTTCAGCTAAGCCCCTGTTCTTCAGTTAACAGTAAATTGTTTTTTGCACAGAAGTATATTAAAAAATGTTGGACTGGCTTTTATGAATGGGCAAAGCTTTGAATGATGGGAGGTTTGGGGTTCATTTATCCTACCAGTTATTCAGTAACCTGCCTGGTGGACAGCCCAGTGTGGTTCCAAGCATAATGTACTTATCTGCAATTAATAGAGAAGTCTTTTTCAAGCCCTTGCAGTTGGAGAACACTGAGTGTTCCAGCCCTCTGGCTCAATCTGTAGTCTTGGCACCACTTTCAGCTGGGTGAATTTGTGTACTGAAATGTTTCCGTGCCCTGATTCACTATTCCAAGATCTCTGAATCTCAGACATTCCCTGAAGAGCAACGAAAAGCTGAAATGCAAAATTGAACAGGACAGTGGACAGTAGATACAGAATGAATATATATATTTTCCTGATAACAACATGGCAGCAGATTTATTTTTTCTCTATTTTTCTATTAAGATGGCAAGGAAACAGAAGACCTGTTCTTTTGGGGTTAGGCTCTAAATACACTGCAGGCTGAGAAACTGATTGCTAATTAAGTTGGAACAAAAGCCTGGTGGAAGACAAATATTTTTAAGCTATGTGTTCGCGCAGGAAAAAAAGCGCATCAGTAAATATTTCCTTGTCTGTGCTCATGGTGTGGAAGCCGTGTAGCCAGTGGTTTTCCAATACTAACACTACCTAGTGACTCTCCAGGAAATGCCTTCTCCTCCCAAATCTGTTCTAGGATGCAAACATTGCATGTAAACAGATAGAGAACTCATTCAGATGTTTTGGGTCACCAAAGGAAGCTTCTTTTGCTAATACAAGCGCTGTGTTTTGCAGTCCCTTGTCCTGGAGGTTTCTGATTTGACCCTCCCAGGGAGGCCATTCCAGATCTTTGTTGCTTCAACCCCAGAGAAGTTTCCCCCTTTTTAATATACAAGTGCCATGTCCTGCCTTCCCTAGATGCTGATGATGTGACTTACCAGATGATCTGAGATCAAAATTAACTCATTCCTCTCACTTCAGTGCTCTGAATGGTCTCTTGCTGCTTGTGGTAGTGACATCTCTCTTGTTTTTGCTGCTGAAAGGGCTTTTATCAGCTGTAGTGATTTCCTCCAGAAGATGTGACGTGCTTTGTTCGTTGGGCAGCCCTCACTGTGCATAGGGGGAGTTCTCTTTCACCACTCCTCCACGGCAGGAACGGTTTTACTGATTAAAAAAAAAATAAAAAATCAGTCGTGAATGCTTTCCGAGCCCTGCAGATGGCACTGCCTTCCTGGGCTTACCCGAGTGCCCGATGCATGCCCCGGTGGTGGGCTCCGTGCAATCTTCACTTGGAACAGCTCTTCTTGCAGCTGAGTAAATAGTTCAAAAGTTCTGGCTCTGGGACGTTTTTAATTAACAATGAAAAATAATATGGAAATTGCTTGGAGCCTTTCCCTTTGCTCATCTTTAGGTGGTTTTGTTTTCTGGACTTTTGTTCTTTTTGAGGTTTATCTTCAAAGTGTTTGCAACAACTTCACTGTACAGCCATTTTTTCTCTTTCTGATATCTCCCCGTGCCAATTAAGTACTGAACTGGCTGCAGAGTCAATTGCCGCTCCCTAGGAAGATGTTAGTGGAGAGAGAGGGAGGGAGTTAGCTTGTAATAATTGTTTTCTTAAAGGTTCCCTCCGGGGACAGGCATGCCCCCCTTGTCAGGAAATGGCAGCATCGATGACACAGTGGCAGAGATTCATCTCACATTGTTGTTGCTCCTTTCCCACTGCGCCGGGAGGGGTTTGCATGCCCTGCTCAGTTCCCAGTGCTTTTCCTTGGGGTTTGCCAAGTGTTTGGGACGTACCTTCCCTGTTACACAAAGGTGGCCATGCGCTCGCGGCCCCCCAGTCTGCGGGGGCACTGATGGGAGATGTTTATTTTCTGGGGGGTTTGCACTTGGGAACCTACTGCCTGGGCCACCAGTGGCTGGTTGTCCCGGGGTGGTCACACACCCTCTGGGACTCTTTTCTTGGGCCTTCCAGACCATTTTTACATCATCTTGTGTCCTATACCAGCTACAACACAGAGAAGTGACTCATTCAGAACCTGATGATTTTGCAGATCACTGACAATTAAATGGAGATCTATTTTTTATTGCTGTTTTCTCTGGGTTTTCATGGCAAGCCAAACGATTTGTTTGCTGTTGCAGCATTTAATGGAGGCAGCAGCTATCATATATGAGGGATCTGCCGTATTTTCCAAGAGTCAAAATAAAATCCAGCCGTGGCAAGGTGTTCTGGGTTGCTTCCTATACATAAATCCTCAGCTCCTTCCCTTCAAGGTCAGTCAGGTATTTCATGCCTCAGAAATGGTTCATACTGCCAAGTGACTGGGTAGCAATGCTGCCCAGACATATTAAATCTCTGATTTCACTGCTTATATTTCATCTGTATGGAAGCACTTGAATTGTGATTTGCATCATTGCCCGTGTGACTAACCCCATATGCACCTAGCAGTTCTGGACAGGCTCTCACAGGATGCCCTTGGTAGGGTGAGGTGTTTTGTGTCCAGCTGCCCACTGGGGAATGGAAGCTTGGAACGCACCATATCCCGGGACTCTGTTAGCACTCACCACTTGGAATATTTGAAAGCAAAGTGTTGTGTCTCTGCTTTCAAAAATCTTGGCTAAACCGGCTTTTATGTTGAGAAGTTTAATCTGCAGCTGTATGGGAAAGCTGATGCTTCAATAGTTTTCTTTATTCATAAGTATATTTTTAGAGTGGTTTTGTACATTCATACGTGCAGAGTCTTGTTAGAGACTTTTTTTGTGCATCCCAGCTCCCAGAGAAAAGTGACCAATGTTCAAACTCAAGGCTGGGAACAAAAGGAAACAAAATCTCTGGGCTACAAAGAAAAGCCTGGAAGCCAAGGAATAGTGCGAAGTCCAGAAGGTAGTCAGGTGTAAACTCAGAAATATATTTTAGTTTGAATGTAATTCTCCTGATGGTACAGCCAGGCAGGTTTTACATGGTTGTGACTGCATAGTGCAGTACAGCGAGGACTGGTTGAGGGAACATCCACACTCTGAGCTCCTGTCTTTGGGCTTTAGCAAATTAAGCTCTACATAGAATGTTAGAGATTAATTAGCACAGCCATCATTCACATTACAGTATCAGTAGCATAAAATGATTTTAAAAATTCTGTTGGACATGGGTCTCTTATGTAGCTAGTTAGGATTTTTTTCATTAGAGTTGATCAGGAATTAGAAGTTAGGTTGCTCTTAAAATCAGTGTGCTTTCGTTCCAAAACTTCATATATTGTTGAAAAATTTAGGTGGGCTGTGTGTCCCTGCCATAGTGGTGTTCTGCAGGATATTGAATCCATATTCTTTGGTATGGTGATGACGGAATTTTCTGCAGGGAAGAGAACTATCTCCCCACTGATTGCTATTATTTTTTAATCCTTGAAACAGTTTTCTTCCTACCCCCATTCCACTTAATTCTGAAAACAACCACACCATTAAAACTGCAGTCCCCTTTCTTCCTCCAGACGAAAAGGCCACTGTGTACAACAGCTCTCACAGAAGATGTCAGTCTGAATGGGGGTAGTCTGACAGAGCAAAAACCAAACCTGAACATCATCGCACAGAGGGAAAATTCTGGGTAGCAGGAATGGTCAGTGAATATTGCCTACACAGATTTGTGGTCAAAAACTGCAATAATTTTTAGTTGTTTTGGCTTCTCAAAAAAAGCCCTTCAAATCCCTTTTGTTGTCATATTTTTGAGAATTTCTGAGCATTTGAATCGAGAGATACAGAGAGAGGGTAATGAGTGGAAGACATTCCAAGCATATGCAAATATGTATGTAAGAGTCCTGGTGCCTTGATCTTTGCCACTCTGCCCACATTAATGTCACTCATTCCATCTTTATTTGTACATGACCTGGGACCAGATCTTGCCTTATCTGTGCTTAGTGTAGGCACATAAATTTGTAGAAATTCAGTTTTGAACAGCAACCACAAGATATTCAGCTTTTCACCGCATCTTCATTGTTCTTTCTGTCTTTTCTGGATCACACAAAAACCCTCAGTACTCAGGCGTCTGGTACTGCAGCAGCTTGTATCCCTCCCACCAAATTTACTTCCTATCAAAGCTGGAAGGTTTTGTGGAAGGAAACTGAACTGGCACAGGAGTCTGGATACACAGAGGAGTTTCTCAGCAGGTTCAGCACAAAAGGTTCTGGCAAGCAGTGAAGGCCTCCTCGGCAAATTCAGGGAGGCTTCCTCCCAGGAATGGTGGATACTGGCGTTGGTGTGCAAGGGTCATGCCGTGCTCATGTGGTAGCTCTAATGCAGCCCTCAAACAGCACGTGAGAAATGCTGGAGCTCCAGGCTTGGGATGATCCGCAGGGACTCTGCAGCAGGAGCAAACAGGAGTAGTGGCAGTTGGGGCACAAGGCTCTGCCCACTGCCCACCCAACCAGGCCACAGAGGGCTCTGGACTGCACCTTTGAGGACACGGTTTCCCCATAGTTGTCCACAGCACATCTGCAGAAATGTACCTGCCATGGAGAACTTTCTTTTTAATTCTCTCCATGTTCCTAGTTTGGGAGACGTTTCACATGTCAGCAAATGCCAGGTAGGGCTTGATGGTGGTACCACAGCCACAGATTGTCTCTCCCACTGCTGAGCTAAACACAAGCAAAAATATCCTTTGAAGGGTAACCAGGGCCATGCTCTGTTTTTATATCTGCTTAAAATCTTCACTTACAAATGAGTTCCTATTATATGCCTCTCTAAATATTAGATTTTTAAAAAAACCTGCCATTTGAAGTTATTGACTTACCACTGCTGCCACTAAAGCAGAATTGAATCCAGCACCTCCTGATTGTTGTCAGCTGTTCCTGGTTGGCTATAGTGCATGATTGGTATTGATCTTGTGGGAATAATGCTAGCAATTGTTCTGGCTTTGCATCTGGAGAGATATTTATCTTTTAACCTGTAACTCTCATTTTCTGTAAAGCAACGTATCCAGGTTTGTATATTCACATTACAGTTATATATGTTATTTTTTACCAGTGATTTTAATTAGGAATATTGAGCAAGATGCTGGTTTTCTGTTGTATAACTTTTCACTCTGCTCTTATCTGGTAATGTTTGTGAGGGCTAATGGATATCAATATGTAGGGTTCTGAGGGATGGATGGGGTGGAATCTTTTGACAGCCTAGGTCTTCATCATCTCTCAGAACTATATGATCATTTAGATTTTATTGCATATATATTTCACTTGATATTGTATTTGGGTCAGCTACTTAATGAGGATATTGATTATTAGCTTTACAGACCTATCAAAAAGGAAGAAAGAGAAAAATGTAATGAATAAGGATTTGTATTAGTTCATCCTATGCCATGATGTTTATTCAGATGGGTTTTCTGCATTGAATTTGACCTAAGAACAGGAAAATCGGCAGAAAAAACCATGGTTAGGAAAATGTTCATTTGCCCCCTCTGATGCCAGGGCAGGAGACTCCTAGGAAACATAGGGAATGGAGTAGAGGAGGATGATCAGATCAGAACAGGTTTGTTCCTGTTATACCTGGCAATCCCAAACAAAAGGATGTTTCAAGAACGTCTTAGAGCTTTGCTGGGATGGGAACCAAACGAGGCATCCAAGCTGCTTTCTTTACTTGCTGCTTTGCTCTCAGCCTGGCC
The DNA here is from genome assembly GCA_013397315.1 of Donacobius atricapilla. Classification (NCBI taxonomy): domain Eukaryota; kingdom Metazoa; phylum Chordata; class Aves; order Passeriformes; family Mimidae; genus Donacobius; species Donacobius atricapilla. Next base: position 68,936 of record WBMY01008455.1, read on the forward strand.
AGCTCACTGGCCTAGATGAGGTTGCTCCTCACTCATGTAGGAAGCAGCATTCACCTCCCTCTTGTGCAAGCATGGTGTCACACCAGGTTTGCCTCCTCTCCTGCAGCCCTGCATCACTTCAGTGCAGTTTTTATTCCTCTAAAGTACATTGCTGAAGTGAGGCTCTCAAAGTCCTCCTAGGAGCCATGAGCTAAGAACACAGCCTGCTGTGATCTTGAAAGATTATGAAGGCTCTCCTGAAAAAAAGTTGTTCCCTTTTGTAGGAGCAGGGCATCCAGGTGAGCTGGTCCCTGATCAGTACCAGCTGTGTTAATTACCAGTGCAGCCTCACCTCTAATGAGTCACAGCTGTAGCCAATAAAGGTAAGGGTGGTAAAAGGGAGTGGCTGAGGTGCCAAGGGGAGAATTAGCATGGAGGATCACGAAGGAGAGGGACCTTGTAGAAGAGGGAATCAGAGAATCATAAAGAGGAAGGATCCTGAGGAGAGAGACTCGCTGCTGTGAGGTCAGTGTGGGTGTGCAGTCAGAGCCTGCTGTTGGAAGCTGCAGCCACAGCCTAGCTGGTAAAAGCCTGCACTCAGAGGCTGCAAACTGATCCCTGCAGGCAGAGTTCAGCAGGAAATAACCAGCAGTCAGAGGCTGCAGGGGAAACCTCCAGCAGGAGCTGCTGCAGGCAGGGTCAGGGAATGGTTGGGGTCAGGCTGGCTGAGCTGTACAGAGGGATAAACCAGGGCCCTTTTCATGCTGTGATAAACAAGCAGTCTGTGCCTCAGCTCATTTCTACCCTCTAACAAGAGGGCTGCTACAACACCTTTTAGTTAGGATGTGGAAATAACCTAAGATGTATAGAATTTAATGCAGGGAAAGAAGCTTGGTATCTGTATCCCGTTCACTCTTGAGGTTTCATAGCACTGGTTTGTTTAAAATTCTTCATGAGTAACCTATCCTCAGGAACAAACAGACCTTTGTGAAACCTGCAGTGATTTAATGGGGTAGGTTTGGTTTACTTTGTTTTCATTAAGGTATGCACTGCTTGTAAAGTTTAGTGTTTGTTTATATGTTAATAAATAATAAGTTATTTCTAAATAAATTACTGTAATTTCTAAATTCATATATATGTAATGAAAGCTTTTTACTTGTCTGGTGCTGCTTACAAGGAATTTGAATTTAAACACTGCTTCACAAGTTGTCAGAGCAATTTGACTTGTTGACCTGAAAGCTGTATGTAGTGAGGAATTAAATTCTTTGTGTAAAGAGGAATTGTAGGAAATGTTTTTCTGATATGCCTTTCTTTAAAAAAAAATGAACTTTCCTAAATAATTTATTTTCTGAAGAAATACTGCATCACAAAATTACTTCTGAAGTCTCCGTGTCCTGAAAAAATGGATTTTTTTAGAGCACATTATGAAAAAACACTCTGTAGTGATCTTAATATTGCACAGAACAAAAGCATCATCAATATGTGCTCTTTTGTGGTTCAGATAAACAATTGTATAATTGTCAGCACGTCAAGAATTGGCTGGATGTGCCCTCTAATTTCTCACTACTGAAGGATCAGTAACAATAGAAAATAAAGACAGTGCTCCCAGCTTTTTTATGCACCTTCGTGCAGCATAATGCCACAGGACACTTAACTGTGGGCAAATCTGAGGAGGGGGACTGTGCCTGCAGGAGGCTGAGATAAGAGTTTCAAAACACCTCTTGGAATTGCAGATTTCTTTGGTTTGTTTGCGTGCACAGGGAGGGCTGTTAAAACAAGACCAAATAATCTAAATAATTGCTGTGAATAGAAGAACACAGAGTGAGGAGATATAATGAGAAATAGATGGGACATTAGTGTGTAAGTCGCATATGTAATCCAAGGTTTAACTTCAGCAACTGATGCAGGCAGATATGAAATGTGTGTATGTGCCGAAGAAAGTTAAAAAAATATTTTGAGTTCCTGATTTTTCTGAGCTTTGTGTGTGCACTTTGGGAATTGAGAGAACTTCCCCCATGTGAGAGGTGTGACTGATCAGACAAGGCTGCCGAGAGAAATTCTTAGTGGTGGTGGTGTGCTCTGTTGTAAGTACTGTGAGATGATTTGTGGGATCAAGCTGGTCTCGTTGCCTTTGTGAAGTTCTTGGGATAAAAGATAATTACATTTCTAGGTTTTCCTTCATCATCATGGATGTCAGAAACTACTTTTTAATGAAAATGTCACTTCCTAATGCTGTGAGTTTACGAGCTGAAGTTTCAAAACTTTTTGGAAGCTGTCAATAAAGTTGTGGCAATCAGGCCCACTGACTATTAGCTGTGACCACTGTGTGTGTGCTCAGCTCCTATAAAGAGCAACATGCTCTGTAAGGGAGCAACTCATATCTCGTAGTACAGTCTGAAAAAACAAGGTCTGCCCACACACTGAAACATGTAAATCTTGGGCAGTGAAAAACTGTCTGGCAATAAGGCAGTAGGAGAAGCCAGAAGAAAGACCAGACATTAACTGGTGTTTGGCATAATGGCAAATCTTAAGGTGTTGGGTTTTAGTGTTTTTTTATTCCACTGAGGAAGACCGTCCTGTCCCAGCTGTGCCTACAGCTGAGGACTGAGGTCTGCAGTGACAGAGCTGTGACTAAAATTTCCTGGGAAATATGAGCTTCACAGGGAGCTGTCAGCGGCTTGCCTGAGTGTTCTAGTCTCCTGACAACACTTCCTTTTACCAGGTTGTGGCTGCATGTGCCTGTCATCCTGTTGTTCCTAGATATTGCGTCTCGCGTGGATTTTTTTTACTATGGATTTTCAGCAGGATTAAGTGACTGTATAAAACAGGTTGACAACCATAGTCTGGGAAAAAAGTTAAGTGCCATTTCAGCCACCTTGAAGTTGAGTTTGATTTTCTTTGACAGAGACACACAAACTCCTACAGTAAATACTCTACTGTTAAGTTTAGAAGTAAGTGTATTGGCTCAGCTTAGCAAGTCTCAGGCTGGTTTCTTGCTTAGCTTTAATGTTTTGTTTGTTATGTCTAGCAGAGGACCAAAGAGAATGGCCTGAAGTTTTGTCAGGGGAAGTTTAGGTTGGACATTAGGAAAAGGTTCCCCCCCAAGAGGGTGCTGTGGTGTAGTAACAGGCTCCCCAGGGAACCCCAGGGGTGCCAGAGCTCCAGGAGCATTTGGACAATGCTCTCAGGCACAGGGTGGGGTTGTTGGGGTGTCTGTGCGGGGCTGTGGGTTGGTGATCTTGGCGGGTCCCTTTCATCTCAGCTTACGCTGTGATCCTGTGAAGCTGTTCGCAGGTGAGGTGTCCCCAGTCTGTCCCTCTGGCACTTTCTCCAGCAGATCAGTGGTCACTCAGCAGCTGCTGTAGCAGCTCCTAGTGAAGTGCCCTGTTTGCAGCGCGGGGTCTTTCTCACTCCCTCTCTCCTGCTCTCTTCCCATTGCACGGAGCAATGTGGTGGCTGTAGGTACTGAAGACCCTCCACAGCTCCCTCCTAACGAGTGCTGTCACCCACACAGAGGTCAAAACTCCTGGATGAAAGGCAGATTTCCCTCATCTGCTCCTTTATTAGACTTAGTATTTCCTTTCCTTTTCGCACAAGCATGCAGAACAAAGCATTTCATTACAGAGCAAATGGAATGTCAAGGGAAATGATTTGGTGGGGGGATTTTTTTCTGCTAAGAAAAAATTGTTTGATCCAGGACTCTCTGTCATTTTTATTTTCACTATGTATTTTTGTTGCTTCAGTGACTGAACCAGAAAACCCATTGTTCCTACAGCCCCTGTGCAGAGTGGAAATACAGATACACTTACAATCATGTAATCCAAAATTGTGAGTTAGAGGTGGCACTGAAAACTTTGGAGGCATGCAAATGTCTAAGTACTACTCTAAAGAGAGTGATAGAAATATGAGTGTTTGGATAATTGTAACTTGTTTGTTGATTTATTGCATATAAAAACAAGGCAGAAGTTGTAGTTTTAAAATGGAATTACGACATTTAATCCTGATAATTGAAATTAGTTCCAAAGACTCAATTATCTGCCTTGATTGTGATCCCATGCATGGCTTAACCCACCCAGTAAAAGGTTGTAAGGCACTGAAATGAGGTGTTTCTGCAAAAGACTCTGTTACTTATATTTCTGCAATAAATGAAGCCCAGAGACCAAGCTGAGGTCTTTGGATATGTAGACTCAGAAGAGGACCCCTGGCCAGGTAGAGTATGAGGCTGTTGAAGCAGCTGCTTAGGTCGTGGTAAAACTAAGGCTGAGAGCAGCATGGGCTCCTGGAAAAGGAATAGAGTTGGAAATGTCAGGACTTTCTCAGGTTAGGGTGGGGAGTTAGCCAGGAGTTAGCTTCCCACACAGGATCAAGGTTGGCCTTGTGTAGATTTTGCTGTTAGTTTTGTAATTGTTCTGCAATTATTGCAATATTATTAGTATTATTACATCATATTAATTAATAAAATCCTGGTAACCTGAAGAGGTAAGCGATGAAGCCTTGCAGCAACCCTGGAGCATTGGGAGTCAAGAGTTGCTGATCTGGAGTTTCCAGAGGCACAGGTCTCCTTTTAATCAATGATTAATTTATTTCATAGCATCTGTGGCTCCTTTACGAGTGCACAGATATTTGTTCTACCACCTTTTAGAGCCACTTCATGAGTGGTTTAGGAGCTCTTCTCTTTACACTGCTAGTGAAAGCTGTTGAGAGAGGATCCTCCAGAAAGGAATTTGGGTCCATGATTAATTTTCAGAAAGAAGCTGATTTCTGCCAACTGACAGTGGAAGTAGCCTAAAGGAAAGCGACATAAGGCTGAGAGAACTCTCCCCAAAACCACCTTCTCCTGCTCTTGGTTGTAATTCTTTTCCACTACCTTGCATGAGCAGTTTTACCGCTGAAGAGTAGACTGGTCTCACTGAGTGTCAGATCAGTGTACTGAGTTTTCATACTTTTGTTAAGTGTTTTGCTGCCAGAGAGAAGTTCAGATCTTTCCCAAAGAGAATTAGGTTTAATTTATCCTGATCTGCCCTTCACATAGGTACCAGTGACCTCTGCTGATCCCAACCACTGATTTGGAGTTTCTGGAGCTGCTTGTAAGTGTTGATCCCAAAGCTGACAGAAACTGCGATTTATCCTTAGTTTAGTCCCTTCTTTTGTTCATTAAACACAAGTGGCCATTTGGCAGAGACCTTCACAAAGTGTCACTGGGTGTGTGGTGGTGAGTTCAGGGAAACTTCCCCCTCTTCAGGAAATGAAAACCTGAGCAAATAATTGAGCATAGTCTTGTTTTCCCTAGCATTTCCCAGCTTAAGCTGAGAAGCTGAAAGGAGACAAAGAAAGATGGGGAAGAACATTTTACAAGGGCATGTAGTGACAGAAAAGGAGGCTTCAAAATGAAAGGAAGTAGGTTTAAAATCGGTAGTAGGAAGAAGTGGTTCTCTGTGAGGGTGGTGAGGCACAGGGTGCCCAGAGAAGCTGTGGCCGCCCCATCCCTGGAAGAGTCCAAGCCCAGGGGCTTGGAACAACCTGGGATAGTGGAAGGTGTCCATGCCAGGGCAGGGGTGGGACTGGATGGGCTTTAAGCTCCCTTCCAGCCCAAATAATTCTATGATTCTACAATTCCATGTTTGAGGAAAACATGAAACTCTGCTGCTGTCCTAGACAGGTGGTTATTCAGTGGGTTGTAGAGGAACTTGAATTAAGTTTTTCATCTGAGTCTAAAAATGCTTCTTTAATTAAGTATTCCAGTGCAGTTTTTGACATCTGTAAAGCCATTTCCTGCATGCAAGATATACCTAATGTAATATACTATGTACAGCAAAAGTCACTGTAGGCAAGTCTTCCTTAAATAACAAAAGGATTGTGTTCTTTTAAAACCTTTCATTTGTGTCTATCTACAATGGAAAAGAAATAAAATCCATGTCTTAAAAATTGCAGTGTATTTTAGAAGAATACTCTGTCATTTATAATGCTTTGAAAGCCCTATTATTGACTCAATAGATATTCTCTATTAAAATATTAAACTGTAGAGCCTGTCTAAAAAAATCACTAGACAAGATCCATTAGTTCTGGGTATTTGGATGGGTCAGTGTAACTTGGGTTACACGGTGGGTCGCTGTAATCCTGATCCCATCACATGGTTCTTGGTGACAGCAATCTGCTTCCCATATGAAAGAAAGCAAAATTTCAGTGCTACCAAAACTCCGAGCCCTTGGGAATTTTACAAGGCTTAGTGAGTTCAAAAGTCAGCATCTGTTCTGCCTAATTATTCCATAATAATTAGTGATGCAAATTCCACTTGGGGAGGATCTTCCCTGTGCTTTTAGGAGCTAACAACTAGAAGACAGAGCCCTCAGAGCTGAGGTTCAGTCCTCAGTGAGGTGATTATGCAGTTATGCTAGGAAGGATTACAAGGAGAGAGCCAGCTGCCTCTGCCACTCCTGATAACACAGGAAAATTGTATTTTCTACTTGGTGTGATTTTTCAAGACAAAATGCAAAGTATTATCTGATACATCGGTGATTTACAGCTGAGCAAATCTATATAGACTAAATAAATAATCATTTTTGTTTTAAATCCAGATTTCCCCTAAAATGTTTATTGCTTTACCATTAGAACAGCCAATTAGAATGATTTCAGATGGAATTAATTTCCAGTTGGTTGACAAAATTCCTTTGATAATTCTCTTTTCAGTGATCTTATCTCACATGATGTCTGTCAAACCTGGCTGTGTGGGAGGATTTGGGCCTTGTGATTTCAACTTTTTCTCTACATGTTTATCTCAGCTTGAACAGTCTTGTTGTAAGATTGAAAATTAAATTTTAATTTTTTTTCAGTTACAGTAATTATACCTTGAGAGATTTTTGAGTCATTCAGGAAAGGGTTTATACTGTCTGGCTAAACTTATCCTTAGGCAGTACAAAGTCAGAATAACAAGGGCAATGTGGAGAGACCACACATTCTGGATCATGAAATAAAGAAACCTTGTGCTCCTGTTGTTCCTGTTCCCAAGAAAGCTTTGATTTTGTGCTAAAACTTGCTAAATCTGCCCTGTCCTGTCCTCAGCATCATGGCCAAATATTTCTCTTTTTCAAAGCCGGCTGTTGGGCTTAGTCATATCAGGCGACCTCTTAAGACCCTTTTATTGTCTCTCTCTTTAAAATTGTCACTCAGTAATAGGTAGAGTGTGATTAGAAGTGATGAACTGTCTAGGTTGCATCAGGAGATTTCATATTCATGCAATAGTTTAAGCATGTTTCTTACTTCCTGGTTGAGCTTTCCTTCTGCCCACTCCCCAGGTTTCTCAAATTTGGTAAAAACAACAGGTCTGATCACTTCTGCATGAATCTCTGATGGGATGATGTGATACCTTGCAATACCATGCGATATTTATATCTTAATTGTGTTTATTACATGTATTTATATCCTAATTGATTGGGGGGAGCCACATCCACCTACATGTTTGCAAACCCACATTATTTATTGTCATGTAGGATGCAGGGGCTGGTAAAATAGAAGGGCAATAATTTTCAGTGCTTATTTTGAACTTGTGGTGGTTCATCCATATGCCAAAAATGGTGCTGAAATGTTGGAATTTCAGCTGAAAAGCTGAAATTTCTGCTTTGAGCTGAAATTCTGCTGGCTATTGCCCGTGGCTTGTTTGCAGCACATCCTAGCACCATGTCTGGTGAATTAGGAGCCACAGCACAGCCAAATAAACTATAGAGACACTAGTGGTTGTGACTAGATGCCCTCACAAAATGGGAACCATAGCTTTAATTTAAAAAGGAATAAAAAGAAGTGGAGACCCCCTTCTCTGACTTACAAAAATTGCTGAACAAGTAAGTCTGCTGTTGCTTTTGGGTTTTGCTCTGTCTCTGCATAAGAACACCACACAAGGGACTGTTCTTCCGTTCTTTGTGACTTACTAGGATTTAGGAAACCCTCTAATTCTGCATGCTGAGAGCAAGCGGGACACTGTGCCTTTTCACTTAAGATCCTGAGCAAGACACCACCGTGGTACTCTGTGACAATGTCCTTTGCATGTTACATACTGAAATTCAACTTTCCTACTTGCCTGGGTAAGCTTGGGCTCAGCATCCCGGTCTCTTACACCACAGGCAAGGGCTTTAGCTGCCTGTTCTACTCTGTTCTACCCCTCTTGTTTTTGACGGGAGGTTTCATTCAGGTCCTGAGGAATCCAGACAAAAATAAACACCATTCAAACTTTTAGTGGTAAATAACAGCTATGATTTTGATGAGTCAACACTTCCTGACAAGTGCAAAATATGATCAGGAAATCCCTGACCTGATCTAAACCTTACCAGAGTATTGGTCAGTGTGTAAATTTTCTTCACTGCAGAGTTATAAATCATCATTTTATTACAGACATTGAAAAATTCTGCTCTCTTGATGCAGAAACAGTGCTTCCATCTCTTCCAATTAATTTTCATCAGCGTTCTCCTAGTAAGTGATGTTTGAAATCTCCACCTGAATTCCTGTGAATATTAGCTTGGTTTCTGTCTTGCTTTTCTATGTCATCTGCCTCTTACCGCACTAATGTTTTATTTCCACATGTAAATACGGTGATGTTTTCCCTCTTGTTGCTTGCTGCTGGCTGGTTTTGTTGCATAATTAATTGCAGAGTTATTTATTAAAAGGGTGTTTTCTTTCAAGAGGGTCCAGCCTTTGCTGTCCCTGCTGCTGTTGCAGTGAAGTGCACTTCCAGAATTAACTGTGAAGTGGGGATGTAAATTAAGCTGCTGGACTAGCAGATAAATGAATTTGTCACATGTGTAATTGCTAGGCAAAGTGGCTACAACTTTAGCTATTTTCATTGGCCTATTATTACAGCCTTCCATTGCTAAAGTAATAAATCTTTTTTTTTTTTTTTCTGTAGAAAGAGGTATGTGTCTTTGAGAGAGGGGGAGAACTACTGCATATCCAATAAGGTAGGATGTTGGGAGGGGTTTGAGCCATTCTGTATAGGAGAGCTTTGGCAAGGCCCCAAGTGCTTTGCAAGTTGGAAAAGAATTGTTTAAAGAGGGTGCAGTGCTGTGCTGGCTGCTTTGCCAGGGAACACGGCAGTGTGCTGCAGGGAGCTGATGAGAGCCAAGGATGGGCTGTAGGGAGCACCAGGCTGGGGCTCTACCAATGTGCATTCCATGCTGGTGCCCCAGAATGGGTCAGGAACTCCACATGAAGTCAGCCTCTGTCTTGCCTCTTCAACTGGGAGCCTGTTCCAGGGATCACCATCTCATCGTGTGCAAATGCCAAAGCTCACTCAGTGGTTAGCGTGGGGATATAATGCAGCGCTGTGGTAGAAAGCACAGCCAATACCTTTAAAAAGTATTGACAAGCTTTCATTTTTTCCCCCCAAAATAATTTTTTCTTAATGCTTGTTTCCCTTTAAAAGCCACTATGTATGTATTTGATAATTTTCTTTACTGTACAGCATCCAGGAGACTTGCTTGTATGCCAGATGACTAGAAATGGGAACAGTTTGGTACATGCTTTTGGTACATGTTTTTCAGATGGCTCTGTGTAACCTGAGCTGTCTGTTATTTTGTGGGTACTTGGAGCACTCAATAGTACTTGCTTTGGTATATCAGCTCGATGTTTTGATTAGCTAAAACTTTCAGCTGGGGAAAATGCAAGATTAGAAATTCAAGTTTTATTAACTGTGCCCATGGCAGAAAGTCATTGGAGTTTCAAGTATGTCTCTAGAGCCCGAGAAGCTATAAATCATTCAAGCTCGTTAGAAAGTTGCCTAAGCTCCTTTGTTTACTATCTTAAAATTCTTTATTATGCAGTATTTCATTCTATATATAAAATCCCTACAACTCCTTATTATTATGAAAAACAGGTGCAGATCCCTCTAATTGCTTGCTCTGTTTTCATGGAAGAAACTTTTGAGATAGTACATGAAGGATAAATATTGCACATTAAAAAAAAAACAACAGCAGAAATGTCAAACCAAAAAGCCTTGTGACATCTTTTGACAAAGCTTCTGAGGCTATTCACTCCTTCCAAGATACGATGGGTAAGTGATGGGCAGCCCCATATGTAGTAAATTTAACCACTCTTAAGGTGTCTCTAGTGGGTCACTCAGGTATAATGTCTGCTTCTGAAAATACTGACCTCAGTATTAATCTTTACCCTAAAATTTATAAGCAGCACTGACAAAGGAACCCTGTCTGGGGCTGAAATTTCTGCTTTTAATTTGCAAAAATCATATACTATAGGCTTTGAGCAGGTCATGCATACTTGCAGGTCCAATTCAATTTAAGCAAGGTGTTTGGTTTTCCTGCAATTTCCCAATATTGCAATTTTCCCAGAAATATTAGCAGTTAAAGACATTTTAGCTACTCCTCTGTGGCACCCTCTGTACTGATTCCAGGCTCTTCTTGAAATGCTAATATATCATCCTCAGTGCTGTATCCTTGCAGCCTGTTCCCTGAAGGGGACTCAGATTGCCTTCTCAGTAGCAGATTATTTTCTGATCGCATTTCTCATATTAGGAAAGCCATGAGACCAGCAGTGATCATTTTACAATTTAGCTTTATCTAGTCATCCATTTGCAAGTCATATGATATATCAAGTCATTTCTGCTTTGATGAGGGAAAGAGCTTACCAAGACATTAAGCACGCAGTAGTTTGTATACAAAGCAAATTGATCCCTTAAAGCATCTAAATAAAATACTGCCTCTTTGCCTAAAACCCAGATATTTGTACAATCAAGGGCATGGGATGATGTTTACAGATGCCTTCATGTGTCTACTTTGGTGGACCATTTAATGTTAATCTAGTGTTAGATTACCTTTCTGAAACTGCTAATGAAATCTGCTACATTACCTTGCTTAGGCTGAGGCCCCAGGGCTTCAGAGATTTCTATGGCAGATCATGCCTGGCTGAAAACTCAAAGTAGAAACTTTTCTGCATCAGGTGTGAAACACCCTCACATCCTAACCCTGATAAAGGACACGGTAATGAAGAGATGTGTAAAATGCTCGTTTATTCCACAGAAGGTATTTCAGCTGGGGATGAGGGCAAGAGAAATATATATTCTTAAGGTACAGGCAATTGCAATAAGGCCAGAATGGCTGTAGATATGCCATTTGGCACCCAGGGAATGTAGGTTTTAGGGTCCAAACACAGTCTAAGATCCTGATTTCTTCCCACCCCTGCTCTCATTGATGAAAACAGTCCAGAGAATTCAAGAGCACCTAAGGTGTCTCAGTGGTGAGGGGCTTGGTAAGAGATGTTCAAGCTGGCATAAATCCTTTCATGTCCCAGTGTAACTATGGCTATTCAACTTTTGGGGAGGGTACTGCAAGAGTTAGTGAGCAAAATAGCCCTGGAGAACATGTCTCCTATATGGCAACATGTCTGGAAGACAGATTTTTCCAAGAATAACATGACCCAGCACAGTGTTGCGTTCAAGTTATTGATGTGACTCTATTGTATTTATTGCTCAAACGTCTTCACTTTTAACAAAAGACAAACTGGTTTACAACTACTTGTACTCTTGGATGATTCCTTTGGAAAACACTTCACGTTCCTTTGTGTGGGGGTCTTTAATGTTTTGGATGTATAGTACTGGCTAGTGCCCAATAAGAATGCAGTTTGGAAGGAAGCTTGAGTTTGATTTTACACAGCATTGTGTCTTGTGTAACCCTTGAAATCTGGGCAGTGGTGTAGCAGATAAAACATCTCCCAGAGAGAAATTCAGAGACTATGCTGGCTTTACTGGCTTTGTTCTTTCTATACTGCCACCAGGAACAGGAAACCAGCAGGAAATAAAGCCTTCTCTTTCTGCTTTCAAAGTAATGAATCCACTTCCTTCGACTTCAGATGGCAGCAGATGAGCTACTTATCCAGGCTCTCCTTATAATCACTGCTAAGGAAGAGGCATTCCTAGAGCATGATTCATGTGAGCTGTTTCACATGCTGGCTCCAGGAGGAGGTGGGATGCACTGCTTCACTCTGCCACCTGTGAAGGGAGGCTCTCCATGTCTGCTTCAGAAGTAGGTGTCTAATTTCCACTGACAGAGAACCTAGCCCATATGTTCAGCTGCTTCCCCTGATCGTCTTAGTAGGCCCTCCGAAAGAAAAAGTCTTTTTCTGAGTCAAAATCTGTCCGAGTTTTTTGGCAGCTGAGCAGTGCAAAAACACAAAGCCTGGTGCAGAGATGTAATTTGTCCTCCAAATCAGAACAGGCAATTCCCAGACAAAAACCTCTGTGTTTCCAAGGCATGCTCCTATTGGAAGAAATGCTTGTTGATGCCCTTCCACCAGAAGCAGTGGACTCTAGAAGGGGTGAATTACTCTTTTCTGAGGTTGGACCCCAGGCTTGGTGAACTGTGGGTTCCTTTTGCCTGCCTGTAAAAGATGACAGCAATTTCCTTTCAGAAGTGAGTATCAATAGAAAAGATGGGGCTTGACTCCTGCCTGTCTGCCCTCATTGCAGCAAGGATTGCCTCTGCACATGGCTGCCTTCTGCCACACCTTTTCCTTCAGCTGCCTCACCCTTCTCCTGCAACATTTGGCCAGATTTTCAGACTTACACCTAGCTAGGTGTCTAATGGGAGAAAAATGAAGAATGCCTCAAAGGCACCAGCTGAAGAGTGAAATAACTCTGCTTATACAGGGAAAAATATTAAGAGCTGGCTTGAACAAAACCTGGGAGATGAAGATAAACTAGAAAACAGCAAGCTGATGGTAGACTGGATGGCCATACCAGTGACCCTTGAAAGATCTCTGGTTGGTTGGACAACTCTGGCTAAGTGGGGAACTCAGCAGTATATATTTCGTATAGACACATCCTAGAGATAGACCTGCAGTACAGGCTCAGTAGCATCTTTGATAACTTTTTCCTAACCCTTTTGCTACGATATATTCTGTAGGTTGCCAAAGGAGGAATAACAAAAATCAAGCCAAGGGAGGTCTAAAAACCTCACTCTGAGTACAGTGTCTGCTGTGTGAATTGTCATGAAAGGTTTAGGTATTGGCATAGACTTCTCTCCTGGAGGCAGGACAGTCAGGCAACTGAATTATCCATAAATTTTCCTGTCATTCATCTGCCAAGAGTATTTTTCAGAAATGCTGCTGTTCCATCCAGGTACTCCCCTTTTGTAATCGAATGATGATTTATTAGCCAAGCAATGAAGAAAAATTTATTACCTTGGAATTTTTGAATGTGTAATGATATGTAACCCACAATAATGAATCACTCCTTTCCCTCCCTTCCTCATGTATATTTTATATATAAATTTCCATTTCTGTCCTCTTAAGTTCTCCTTCACAAAGGGGAATTCCAAGTAAAGGTGTTGGAGAGTTTGAGATACCCGAGTTAAAGAACTAACAAACAACAGAGCCATGTGCCTTTCAGCTCTCCACTCCCACATTTCCTCGCTCTCCTCATGCTGGGTCTCCTTGTCAGAGCCACGTCTGTGTGTGACTCCCTTGCAGTTGTGGTTCTGGTTTGGATATAAATGTCCTGAAGGTCTGGATGAGGAGGTTTGCCCAAGTCTGAGCACAGGCTAAGGTCCTTGACCCCTTTGCTTACAGTACATGGTTCAAAAAGGACTAATGAAGAGTCAGGAGTGCTCTATTCATTCCCTACCGGTTGTCCTGGTGAGAGGAGCTTAGGGGTGACCCCCAGGACAGCAGTGTTGTGTGTCTTAAAGTCTTTCTCCACTCTGTATTCTTAGGTTTTGCTTGTATTAAATTAGCTCCTGTGGATGTGCTGCCTTCAGGTGTTAAAGGGGCCATTCACTTATGAGCTGGGTTTGATGATTCTTAGGAGTGCCTTCAGCTCAGAATATTCCCTGATTCTGTCTGCAAAAAAAACCTTAGCAATCATGATGCCTGACTTTCCCTGCAGAGTTATTTCTTTCTCTCTAATGCATTGCTCCTTCTGGACCCATTTGGGAGACAAGTTAGTGACACCCATGATGCAGAGCCATGACAAGGGAAGAAATTGGTCTCAAATAACTAAAGAAGTGCTTGAGCTGTATTTGGTGGTGTGGCCTTGGCCAGTGCTGTGCTCTGTCAGATGGGGCTGGTCAAGAGCACTTTCATGACAGTCAGAGGTGACACCACTAAAAGAACACCTGACTTCCCTGCCACATGCTTCCTAAAAATAGCTCTTCTGCTGTTTGCCAGGGAATCCTCTAACTAAGCTGATGCTTGTGCTTATTTTCTAGGCTTTTTTTGCAGGGATTATTTATTTACAAGCTTCCCCAGTTAGTTACTGTTATTTTTTCTTGAAATATAGTCAGCAGAATGATTTTTTTTTTTTTAGGCTGGAATTGTCAAAAGAGCTTTGTAGCAGTTAGGGACCCAGATCTACTGAAATTCAGGAGGACCTAGTTGTCTAGCACATAGAAATTTCATTGAAAATCCCCTGCTAGACCTTTTGCTCTGCTTGGTCTACTCAGAGCATGTCAAAGACAAAAAAATGTTGCCCAGAAGAGCTGTAGGGAACAATCCCACAGTTTGAGATACTCTGTTAAATTCCCATAAGTCAGGATAGCCACTGCAGCAGGTTTCATCCCTCTGGGGTACAACATATGGTTCTGAAGGATTAATAAACACCCTGTCCTTCAGTGAGTACTGAAACAAGGTGGTAATGCAGAAGTGGCTCAGATACTGAGTAAAACTTCAGCCAGAGGCAGGCTTTTCAGGGGCTGGACCTGAACACACTCAGCCACTCATCTCGCTTCAGATTAAGTTTGTCCTTAGCAAAATGAGGATGCTGACGGAAAAATATAGAGCTTTGTCCATTCTTGCAGGCTGCATTTGCATTTGAATGCATTTTATTCTTTCCATGCTCATAAAAAGTGTTACATTAACATGGTATTTTCCTTGTGTTACTGTACATGTTCCAGACTCCTGGAATTTAACTCCATTGTAACCAAAATAACCAGCCAGAAAGGACAAAACCCCACTTTATACTAATGAAAGAATACTGCAAAAGCTTATGGAAGAGTTTTACTTTTCCACCAGCCTGAAAAATTCCTTGACTGGCATCACTAAAAATATAAGCATGATTCTCTCTATGTTTGTTTGTTGTTAAAATGCAGCTGAACAATAGGGGAGGCAGTGGTCTGTAAAGCCCGGAGAAGGAACTTATTAAAAACAGATAAAGGACTTAGGGGTTTTCATTCTCGAGAGGTAAATCCATATGACAGTGACATTTTTGACTTGGGCTGCAAGGTGTCATCCCTGACGTTTCTGCAGGCTGGGAGGTGTATTTGTTTGGGGATGACAACACAGAGTCCCGTGTGGTGGCTGGTGCCATGAAGGCACACCAGAAATATCCATACTGATGGTGCTGTGGGCTCCAGGGCAGGTGGTTGCCATCGGTTCTGGTGCAGTTCCTTTTGCACTTACACTGGGCAGAACTTGGAGCCCCTGGCCCCCTGCAGCAATGCCTGCGCTCTGATCGCTTTCCATTCTCTGAGTTAGGTTCTGAGCAGGATGTGAATATGTGAACTTAAACTTGAATTTGAAGCAACACAGAAAAGGCAGAAGGAGATTTTCTGTAGGCATAATAGACTTTAGACACATGATATCTAAAGCACAGTAATTACAGTTTCATGGCTACAATATGAAATCTACTGAGATATCTCAGCTGCAGTCCCTCATTAAGTTGCTATTTTGTCAGGAGGTTTGTCATGGAAACTCCACGTCAACTTCAGCTCTAAGGATGAAGCCTCTCTTTTGAGGAACAGACTGATTTGTTTAGGCTTGCTACACTTAATGCCAAATTCTTCCAGCTAGTTGCCTATGATTAAATTAAAAAAAAAAGGAAAAAAAGTCCCTCCTGGGGTTCTGGTTGACTCCATGTGATACGGCCCAGGTGATTGGTGGTCTTATTGGACTGACCTCACAGAGAATGGAAGAGCTGAGAGTCAAGACCAGCCCTACCTGATAAGACAAGGCCTGCTGGCTCTGCTGAGACAAATGTTTGTGTTGCACATGCTAAGCTAACAGACTATGGTATTTACAAGGCTTCACTAAACACTTAAATCTATTTTGTAGACAAAAGGATTTAAAGTTAATTTATTTTGTTGAGAGAATAATTTCAGCAAGTTAGCATTTTGTTGACAGAATTATGATGAAATTCATTATGTCTACATAACTGATTGGACAGTTAGATGAATGCATTTCCTCCACTGAATCGACTATGTGCCAAGACTGTCAAACAGAGTCTTCTCCATGAGTTCAAGACAGTTTGTCAACAAAATGAATACAAAATCCTTTTGTCTACAAAATGAACTTAGGTGTTAATTGTTTGTCCATGAAGAGTGCAAAGCCAAATGATTCTCTGTTGAACACTGATAAAAATGTTGGAGAGGATGGGGTGTGTGTGTGTACAAAACCACACAGAGCTGTGTACCTTACTTTGTTGCCACAAACCAAGTGCCTGGCAGGGGACGGTGCCCGAGCCGAGCTGGGCTGTGGCATGGCTGGGGTATCATGTTCATGTTGAGAGCATCATGAGGAATTAACTCGTGTAGGAATGCTGGAAAGCTGTCAGTGTCGTTTCCGGCAGGGATTCAAGCCCTCCCACGGTGAGGGCTGATCACAGTTCTACTTGGTACGGGACAGGCACACGTGGGATGCAGGGGTTTTCTGGGCCCGAAGAATTGTGTCACAAATAGTCATGGCAGAAGAGGAGCAGAGGGAGGATGTGCTGTAATGCAAACCATGATAGCTGGAAGCTGAGACTTAACAAATCAAGCACATTTGTTTCAAGTCCAATAGGGAAACACCTCTGGCAGAGCAGGAATTCTTCTGGGTTTTCCTGACAGTGTAAAGCCCCCTCTCCTTCTGGACAGATGCTTATTTAAAGTGGTGCAATGTGAGCTCTCTGCGTGTACAAGATGAATGTTTCAGTTAATCCTTGATTTTAACCACTACTGGACTCATCCAAAGCCCATTGGCAGCTTCATTTTCTATTGTAGTTTTCTTTTATTTTTTCATATTTTTGTTAAGTACATTCTGACTGTAAGTATTAAGAGCTTAGTTTAGAAGAGAGCATCTGGGGTGTCAAGTCTAAGTACCTCTGAGATTGTAACAGAAAAAACACTGAGTTTTACTCTGAAAATATTGCACTTTCGGAGCAGTCTCTGCTTGATATTAAATATCTGTAAAGGAAGAAGAAAAAAGAAATATTCTCTTTAAATATGTTGAAGTTGCACAATTTTTTTTTTCCTTTTCTCTCTCTTTTTTTGTGCTTCTAAGAGCAGTAAAGTTGATTGGGTGTCGGAAAAATATGAAGTGAAGCTATGAAGAAATATGACAGTGTCACATTGCAAAACCAAAGTTCAGCCCTCTAATATGTTTTTTGTTCATTAAGGAAGAAACAATCATCAAACCCCCAAGTTCATTTATACTGCTCGAAGTACCCCGGTTTTCAGCTCTGCTGATTGTTAGCAAAGCCAGAAGAAGAGAAAGGCCCCCCATTTTCAGCTGTGTTTTCTCTGGCCCAGAGTGTTGGTGTCACTGCCAGAGAGCTGAAATTAAGGAGAGGTACAGCGGGTATGGAGAGTCAAGGTTAAAGGAATGGAAGCATTTTCTCCCTAAGGCAGTTTCTCATTTACAGGGGCACGATCTTCTCTGTTTTCTGCAAGGGACTTTTATCATGGGAGTGCAATGGGAGATGCCTGTTTTGGTGCTCTTTTGCAGACTGTGGCCCTTGGGAGAATGCAGCCCCCTACCTGAGACACAGGTCAGGCACAACAGAGGTTGCAGCAGAGCTGGAAGAAGCTTGGCTGATAGCAGGGCCTTCCAGCTAACACTGGGCACAGATTGCAGCTGGCCTCACATCGTGAGGTGACAACCCTGGCAGGGGTCACAGGTGCATTGCTCTTTTTTGGGGCATTTTTTATAGTGCCTCCAAGATGTTTCCCTGCTGGCTCTTGCCTTTTGCTTTCTGCTCTGAGCAATGGGTCTGTCTGACTGAGAAGGAGAAACAGCAGAGTTTTGCAGTTTTATTATGCCATTTATTCCAAGTGTTTTGGTTAAGCATGTTGCTGGGTGTCTTTTGAAGAGCCACAATTGCTCCTGCTGCTGAAGGTAAAGCAAATCCAATGTGTTAGACTCCCTTGTTGTTCAGCAGTCACTAATGACTGCAGCATATGTTGCTGCTTCCCGGGCCATGGGGCGTTCAGTACATCTGTTACTCCTCCAGGATCCAAGTCCTGGCTGTCAATACTGGGATCCCTGTGCCCTTAGCTCCAGAGGGACTGTGCTGAGAAGCCTAGGGACAATTAGGCTACAACTGGGGACCACAGCATGGTCATCTGTAACACATTAATGATGTAAGTATCTTGCAGAAATCCCAAGCTGGAAATAAAATGTTGCAAATTGCAGATGCTGTATTAACATGGGTTCATAAGGCACTCACTAGGGGCTGTGAGCATTAATTGTCCAGGCAATAAAAAGCTGCAGTGTCAGTGCTGAGGGACCTCTCAAAATCCAGGACTGTCAAATGGAATCGGTACCTGTAGTGTGAGTGATGCAATTTGTCACACACACACAAACACACACTCACACTTTGAGCAGTAGGCATGAACTAAAACTCTACTTTATTTGAAAGTCTGACTCCAATATATATCGTATCTACAGAAGGCCAGGGATTGGGGGAGAAGGTTGACACTCTCCCCATCCCACTGGTCAGGACAACTGTCCATCAGCTGTCCATATCTCTAAGAACAGGAATGTAAACTACTTGAAGTTACGATAAACATTTGCTGGTGTTTACAGACCAGAGTGTGAGAAAGAACCCAAAACATGAAACTGCATAACAGAAGAGAAGGCTGAAAAAATCAGGGCGACAGTGTGAGGTATCTGTAAATCTGGCCAGTGTGCTCTGAATGTAAAGGCAGGAGACCACATTTTTCCAACAGCCTGGTAAAAGCAAACTGAGCAGAAAAGGCTTTAGTCATGTCTGTGTTTCAGATACCTCTTCACTGCTCACCAGCTCTCTTCTTTGCCTACTTCCCAGCAGATGACGTTGCATTTCCATTTTACCCTGAGGTCACATCTGCAGTGTAGGCATTCAAAGTCACACCTATTCATAAAACTGATTTTGCAGCCTAATAACTATTCAAGGCTGGGGAGAGGAGAGAGGGTTTTTAATGCAGGCAAAAGCAGGACACTTGGAAATAATAAAAAGTCTGTATTATGTGCTAGAAGAAGGAGAGAAGGGAGTACTTGCCAATAAACTTAAAATGTCATATCTTACAATGAAACCAAAATTTGAGCCATTAGAAAAGCCAAACCCTGGTCTTCTTTGCCTATGTGCATTTTCTTTGCTAATGTAATTCCTGATGCTGGCTGTAGCACAATCATCTCCTAAATGACTTGGCCTACATAACATGTCCCTTTCTAGGGGAAAATGTGTCATTTTAGTAGGTTGAGGTGATGTAAGAGACAGTCTCAGTATGCAAATTATGATCAGCCTCATTTAAAGCCTTAATAACTGAGTGCATGAATGACTAGAAATTCTTAGTAAGGTAGTTCTGCAAAGGTCACATGGGATTATTTTTAGTGTAAACTGCAAAACTGGTTTTTGGAAAGGCTATGTGATATTTTGGGCATAAATGGCTGTAGTTTACTCCACCTATATCAAAAGATGTATGTGGTTTACAGCTTTGTGTGAAGTAGACTGCAATAAAGGATCACCCTCACTGCATGCAGACCACTGGAGGTTTCTGCTGTTCGAGGCATTTATTCCTCTTTCTCCAAGAGAATCCCAAACTAATGCAGCTGTCATTGTAATCTGACAGGTAGCTAGCATATTAAAGGAGGGAAGATGCATGACTCAGGGACGCGCTTGTTTGGAGCTTTTTCATTAGTCACATGCAGAAAATCATTCAGAGGGCAGTGGGGCTCCTGTAATTTAAATGAAAACAAAATGTATGTTTCTTCATAGCCTGTGCAGGTGGCCGAACAGATCTACAGGATTCGTAGGTAGTCTGTAACCTAGAGGGAGGGCAGCCAGCTTGAGAAGTCTTGTGGATGGGCAATCCCAGGTCCTAGGGACAGACTGGGACTCGGAGCTCGGTTGTCTTTCTCCTATGGCCACAGAGCCAACTCCTCACCAACATGCACGTCCAGGATTCTGGGCTGTGCTTGTTCCTTTTGCTGCTTCTCAGTCATCTCCCGGTCTCCTTGTACTTCAGTCTCCCCCTTGACTGGAGCTCCATGGCTGGTATTAAACATTTGTGGCACCCATCAAGCAGATGAGGGGACTCTGGTCTACTCAGCAGGAGTGCCACCACCAGCTCCTGCCTCTGAGAGGAGCAGGCAAAGGTACCAAAGATGCACCACATCAAATTCTTAGTAGAACACATTGCTTTTACAAGCTCACCTTTAGCCTGATTGGGGCCCCAGAGTACACATTTGGGGAACAGATTTCACTCATAGTGACCAAAGACAAACCCCACTGTTGTTTTTTGGAAAAGAAAGCTCAGTAATGTCATCTAGAGAGGCAGCAGTGTTATCTTTCTTCTCTTTTTATAGCCAGATGAGAAAGCATAAGAATGATGCTTACAAATAATAGGGTTGACTCATAAGGGCTGACTGTACATGACTCATAAGATGTGAGATTATTCTAGAGACTTGAAGGACACTCCAGAGACTTGAAGTGCACATACATGCACTGAGACTTGGGCTTGGGGGGTTATTTTTCATGCTTGGTAGAAGGATGCTTGCTGTCTGTGTTGAGGTGTGCATTGCTGTTGTATATGTGATTTATGAGATTCAGCAGCCTTTCCAGAACATTTCTGGTCTCTGAGGAAATCTGACATTAACCACGCTTTCCACATGCTTTGCTTTAGCTTGGAAAACTATGGCAAACAGCTGGTGCAGTGGCTGGTAACTTTCTAAAGAAATTCCCATCACCAGCTTTTGGAAGATGGAGCTTGGTAAAGTGGGATCCCAAACCAAGCACTTGGCCTGTGAAAATCCCCAGTGTCACTGCAGGTTTTTCCACTGAAGCCGTTTTGCTTTGAAAAACTAGAAAAGCCAGATGCAAAAATACCTGTGCAAGGGACGGAAAATCTAAGGATTTAACCTGTCCCCTTAAAGCAGCACAACTGAGCATGCTTGAGTGACAGAGATGTGTGCTTTCACTGCTACAGCCTCTCTGGCCAGCCCGTGTGATCCATCAGCACTTCTGTCCAAGTCAAAGAGGTGCTACTTGCCTTTCCTCTTCCAAAAGTGTCCTCACACTCAGCTGGGCGTGGGAATAACCTCACACACCCCCTGGAGCAAGGTGGCACTGCTGGGAAGTACCTCATTCCTGGCCAGGGGAACTTCACTGGTTTCCCTGCCAGAGAAGCCTTTCGCAGCTCTGCTTTTCCTTGTGCTGCCAAGGAAATGCAGAGTGGTGGAATCATGAATGAACCTCCTTGAATGTGTCTGGAAGCTATCAAGGAGCTTCCTCTATTGTTCTGTTCTTTTGGATTACAACCAAAGTTACTTTTTCCTCAAAATTAAGAGAAGTCTTTGGATTGCGCCTGCCAGTGTTATTTTCCACTATTGTGATAGGTAGTAGCATTCTGTAAAAATCAGTGTGTAACTTGGAGAATATAAGGAACAGCTCACCATAAAAGGGGGTAGCACCACATCTGAATTGCAGGAACCACTTAGTCCAGAGGGAAAGACCTCTCTTTCCACCTCTCTGGCCTCTATTTGGTTGAAAATAGCAGAAACTGTAAATTTTCTTTATATGCATCTGGGTTCTTACTACCCTTGAACTCTCTGCTGTGCTCCAGTTACTGAAGTGTTTGAGAGGACTGAAGTAAGAACATCTTTGGTGTACTTTTTACCTAAAAACGATATTATTTAGGTAAAATAATAATTTTGTTCGGCCTTTTGTGCTACACATGACTGTATATGTGGGGACACCTTCTGAGCAATCCCAGCAGCTTCAAAGTTGCTAGAAAGAGAAGAGATCCTTCTCAGCCTTCTCACTTTGGTCAGGTGGAGTGGAAGGGAAAATGCGAGCATAGCTAAGCTGCTCTGTTGGACTGCATTCCAAGTAGTCCAAAAAACATTCCATGTTTTTTGCCTAGAAGATATGCTCGTGTTGAGCTGTGCACATACTTGGGTGGGAGAGGGACATTCAGCCTTTTCCTGCACCACCAAAATCAGGGGTTGGATAATTCTACTGGGAAACTTGCAAGCCCATACCTACCTGCAGAGCCCACCCTGCTGGAAGTGGCTCTAAGCATACTCTGGGTATGTGCTCAGGCTCTGATCACCTCTTCTCTCTGTGCTCTGCCTGCAATTGTTAATCAAAAGGAATGTGAAGAGGCTGTCCCCAAACCATGCTGGGCTATAAATAATGGCTTTTCTGTGCCGACTAGGAGCCATTCAGTGACTGAGCACAGACAGCTTCTGACAGAAGGCTGAATTGTTCAACAACAGCAGACACCGGGATTAAGTGTGAATTTTGGAAATTGCCTCATAACTTTAACGGGAACGTTAACATGTGACATCAAAGACTATTGGTGCTGTCAGGCATGCATCCTCACAGTGAGCTTGTTTTGGGCAGGATTTGCCTCCTGGAGGAAATAAGAACACAGGTTTGTGTAAATCTTTCCAAGTTCATAGCTTGCTTTGAAGATAGGGTTTGTCACTCCCCTTTATGGCATATGCAGCCTTTCTCCCAGTTTTAGTGGGGAATCATTCAACTGTGGTTTTGGTCAGGAGGACACGTAACAGCTTGTAAAGAACGAGGTATCTTCTGAAAACCTTCATGTGGTAAATTAACCCTTTTGGCCACGTGCAAGTCCAGTACCAGACTTGTCTAACAACTACATATCATATGCAGAAACTTCTGCTGAGGCTGGGAATTTGCCAGCACCACAAAGCTCAGTACATGCAGCTACATTTGCCACCTTTAGCTGTAGATGAATCACATCCCTACGTGTGCGTGTGTTAGACACAGCAGGTAGCTTTTCATGATAACTGTGGTTTGGAACATGTGGCAAACACTAGATCCCCATATTAAAAAGTGTTGCACTCCAGCAGCTTGGTGGTTGAAGCACAGTGTTACGGAATCATTCCTTCCAAGCAAAGGCTGTATTAGTCGTAGAACACAAGCTTGGCAGCAGATCCAGAATCTTGGCAGAAGTTAGTAAAAAACAAATCAGAGTGAATCCACAAATTTCTTTCCAGGAAAGGAGTAATTTTAATTGTGTCTGAACGTGTAATTGGGCATGTAAAGTGGGGAAAAAGCCAACTGTTCTGTCCTGGTGACAGTGGCAAACAGTGAGGGCATCTCCCAGCATGGTTCCTTCCTGGCCATTGCAGACAAATATTTTTTTTTTTCTGTAGAGTTTAAGACAAAAAGCAAGGTTTTTCCTGCTCCATTTGAGAGGCACTGCAATAGCTCTGGGAGACATGAGTTGCACAGTGGCTTTCCTGATGTTTATCCTCTGTTTTCCTTGACACAATGCCAGTCCAATTTTCAGCATTAGAATTGGCTAAAGTGGGGAAAGAAGATTTTTATTTTAGGGACTTTGTTGAAAATCCATACAAATGAATCCCTTTTTTTAAGGGGGGGGTGTATAATTGGCATCATCAGAGGTTTTGATGAATGACTTCATTTGGAGGATTAAACGAGGTGTTCCACTAACTGGTAACAGATGATGGAACCTTCTTGTTCTCCTTCCTCCCTCTTGACTCGAGGACCTTATTCTGGCAGATGCTTGACTGTGGAATTTTTTTCTGTGTGTAAGTGTGGTTGAAGAGCTTAAAAGTTGGAAATACCAGCAACATGTTCACTGAGGTTCAGTCTATTGTCACTTTACAAGCCATAGAAACAAAGAGAATAGTGAGGAATAAGCTACACAGGCTGAGGGTGGGCTGAAGTTTTGTTGTATTTCTTCAAGGATTGAGAGAAAAAGAATACTGCTTAGGAGTTTCAGAGATAAGTGATTAATGTTTTGGGAATGAAATCTCATTTCAGGGTCCCAAATAAATACCTGATCAGTGCAGGAGGAGGGATTAGCTGTTACCCCCAAATGTCCTGCCATATCATTAGTTTGACCAGTTTTCTAACTGAAATAGTCATCCAATTTTCCTGGTTTTGTGGTACGTTTGCAATCAGCTGCCTCCTCCTCACAGGTCCAGTGAATGTAATTAAGCAGAAGATGATACTGCAATGTGTCACTCATCATGTGCAAAAACAAGAACATCATGACAGGGAGGGTTGCAATGGATACTAAAAACACAGCTCTTCTGAATGGCTTGCCTCAACCTCAGTGGCTGTGTGCCTCCCTGTTCCTCTGATTTTACTGGATCATCTGCTGGATCGTGGTTATTGTGTCTTGGCCATTATTCCTCTCTCTAAATTCCCACTGGAAGCACATCATCCTTTGCTGCTTCTTTTGTTTGTAGTGTGCCGTTATAATTCATAGTCCCTTGATGGTCTCTTTCTGAAGGACCGATAGTTTCTGAGATTGCACGAAGCTGGAAAGCAGAGGCACACATATCCTTGTGAGTCTTACAGACAGAGAAATGTTTCATGTCCCATGGCCAGGGCTGGTCATGCTCTTGTAAGCAGGACTTCAAGGGCAGTCCTCACCTCTCATTGCTTACAAGAGCTGTCAGTGGTTTCACCCTGCAGCAAGGCATGAATCTACCGTCTGCACACAGTTCATGTTTTGGGTGTGTGAAGTCATGCATGCCTGTATTTATGTAAGTAACAAAATATATCTGAATCATGCTTTCCTTCCTATTAAGTGGCTATGTCTCTATATTACAATGTATTTACTGTGTTAGCATAGATGAGCCCTAATAATGCCATATGGAAAGGGACGTGAAGTATGAATAGACAAGCTTAGTGGGAAAACTGCAAGTGGTATGAGTACAAGAGGAGGAGAGGTGGCTCTGATGGCCTTGTTAGATGTGCCTGTTTCAGTCACAAGTGTGCATTTTCAGCACAGGACATATGAGAGGTGGCTCTGATGGCCTTGTTAGATGTGCCTGTTTCAGTCACAAGTGTGCATTTTCAGCACAGGACATATGAGGAGAAAAATAAGAGATCAGGGAAAAAGAAAATTTATTGAAATGGGGTCAGATTGCATTGTGAGAGAAGGGTGCAGAGCCATCCCCCTGGAGAAAATCTCCCCATATGAAGTGACCTCCTAGTCCCACAGCTGATTCCCAAGACTCCTGCCTTCCTTGCAGAACAAGCTAAACAGCTTTGATGCTGTGCAGGGCTTGACACTAAGAGAGGATCGGGCTGCTGTAAACTCATTAGGGACTTGGCTCCTGCTTTTTCTGAAGGGTACAGATAAAGGCAGTAAGAAGAAGCCTTGCAACGAGGGAGAGGAAAGATTAGACTGTGGCTTAGGCGGCAGTGTAGCCTGGGAAGCTGGAGGTGCCAGGGAATATGTTGGGAAGTAGCTATGGAGCAAGGAGCAGGATCGCTGCCTGCTGCCCTGTGCAGAAAGGTTCTGCACCTTTCATAGCTCTTCTCCTGTCTTTGATGCCAAGATTTAAGGACGAATTTTTACCCGTTGTAAAGCTACACAACTGTCCTTGTGTCAAGAAAAACTGCATTTACAAGCTATGTATATTAAGTTCCAGAAAAATCTTCCATGTAAGGAATCTGTTTTCTTGTTTTCATTGCAAAATGAGACAGCCACAGCTAGGTAATTAAACCTGTGAGCAAAAATAGCTTTGGTATTTATCCAGGATACGAAGAACACTGCAAACAACGGGGTGTGGATTTCCACGGATGTTTCAGATGCCGTTTTTTTAACCTTGGTTTCCTGGAAATTGCAAGGCTGTATATAATTGCTGATAATTTTTTTCAGTCTTTAATTGCTTGAGTTCATCTTCTGTACAAAACACAGCTGTAAGGCTGACATTGTAAAATTGCTACTATTTTAGCCAAGCCTCTTCACCTGTTTTTGAAAACAAGGAATGGAGAATGCTGCTTTGATCTGTAGGTGCTAAAAACTCTGCAAAACTTTTCCTTGGGTGTTTGAGCAGTAGTGGCTGCTGTATTCAACACATGGCTTTCTGCTCTGCCAAGTTAGACTAAGATTGATGAGGTGTTTGAGGAAAAAGGTTTGTACATGATGGAGAGCCTGTTGATTTTACGATGGAAAAGCCTCCAAAGGTGAAAGTCTTGGAGTTTATGTCATTCCTCTCTATCCTGTCCTCTAGCAGTGTCTGATGGGTGCAGGTTTGAGATTGCTGCAGCTTTCTGCTCACATTTTTATTACCATGTGAGTTTGCATGTATTTGTGCATCTTTCTGTTTGCACAGGGCTGGCAGGGGGCCTGTCCTGTTCAAATGCAGACTGGATGGGCCGGTCATAAAAGTGAAGCTGTACTGCTGGTGTTCTGTGAATGTGACATTGCAGTTCCAATAATGACATTTATCAAGGTTTGGAGCTTGTGCACAGAGTTATGCTGGAGTGAGAACTTCATTGATGGTGCTGAGGTTCCTTTTTAAAGCAGCTGGTGCTCAGAAAGGCACGATCTACCATAGTTTCAGAAAAACATTTCACTTGCAGAAGGATTCCTTTGTATCATATAGAAAAACAATTTAAAATATGCAGTTTATTTTGAATTGTAGATGTCCAAATCCTGCAGAAATGAAGGAACCCATCTCTGTTACCTTTGTGTATCATCAGGTCAGAATGGCTTCTGAGTCCCCAGAAAAGGTCCTGAACACATATTGCTTGCCTTTAAAGACTTCAGAAAGGTGGCCAGATTCTCTGTCGTCTTGCTTCTGTTCCTTATTTATTTGCTTGTTAACACTGATTGACCTTTCTGTCACCTCTGTGCTGTGTCCCAAGTGCCTTATGCCTGCACTGGGATGAGTTTGGGATTTCCTGCTGCATGCACCCAGCTGATGTCTAGTTGTTCCAGATCAGCTGGTTGAATTGAGCAGTGGCCTCATCATTTCTGAATCTGGAGACTCTCCTTAAAGCAGGAATATGCAAATCACAATCCAGGGCATATATTGAGAAGTTGCTATGGAGAGAGGAGGAGGATCACTGCCTGCTGCCCTGTGGGGAGAGGTACTTACCCCTCTCATAGCTCCTCTCCTTTCTTTGACACCAAGATTAAAGGACACTTTGCTTGCCCCGGCTCTGTAGACCAGAAGGAAGGCTTTTCCCAAGAGGATTTTTGATCCCACATTATGGCTAGACGGGCAGCCATGGAGGGTCTCCGTTTCTCCAGAGATGATGATGAGAAAACTGATGCCAGCTTTGTTTCATCTTGTGAGGAAAGAGAGAGTTAATTACTTCCTGGAAAGTAGGCAGCATAGATGAGCTGAGCTGAGCTGAACAAGCTGCACATAAGTTGTTGCTGACCTGCTTGTGCAGTGCTTGCACTCAGGACCTCCTCAGGTCCCTTTCAGACTTAATTATCCCATGATTACTACATGCACCAGCTGCTTCGGAAATTTCTGGCACAGTTCACTCACCTCTTCTGCCACAGGTTTTGCATACAGAGATGGAATCATACTAAGGAGAGCTGGAATTTCAGGCAAGGTATAAGGGACTTTCACCAGGTCCTGGATTTCCTGGCACCCAGAGCCACAGAATATCCTGCAGGCTGTGGTTGTTCTTCAGCCTGTGCTTCCTTCTAGTGCAAATTTGGGGGAACCATGGGAAGACACCACTGCTCCGATGTCCTAGGTGGGAGTGGGTTTGCTCTTCAGTACAGTTCCTTCTTCCTGCTCCTCTCAGGTATTTGGTCTGATAATTCAGCTGGGTTAAGGCCTGCCCACGGTGGTGGTTACCTGTGATCAAACCCTGAAGGAGCAGGACAGCTGGGAAATAGGAAATTTTCTGATGTGAACAAGTAAGTGGATTTATTCAACAGCAAAATAGTCTGGGTATTTCTTACCATTGTTAAATATTAAATTCTAGCCCTATGCCTGCAGTTTATTTTATCTTTTAGTCACTATTCATGTTCCCTCCTTCCCCTTATTCTATTATTTTTTAGATGCCTAAATGAGAGGCTTTGCAAAATGCACAACTTGTTTTCCTTATATTCCTGCCCATTCTAAGAATAAATTATACCTTAAACTCGGGAATGCTGCATCTGTCACTAGTTGTGAAGTGGCCTTGAAGAATTTTGCCTTGGCAAGCCTAATTGCTGATAACTGCTTCTTATATGCAAATCTGGGTGCTCACAGCGCTGCTAATTTAGTGGTGGGCTCAGGGAGGCAGAGCTGTGGTGGGCAGGGTGGCTTCCCAGGCACTGCTGTGCATTGCAATGGGATGCCCTGGGAAGTGGGTTTTTCAAGCATCATTAGTTTAGATACTTGCAAAAAACTATGTGGTATTAGATCCAATCCCAAGGAAAACAACCTACTTATTTAAGTTCTTCCTCATAACTAAATTAGTCTTCAGTATTTATTTCTAAATAAAAAGAAATTGCCTTTGTGAGCTGTGGTTGCTTTCCTTGCCCAGCTTCCCTGCCTCTGGGGGTACTCACAACATCAGTGTGTTCATGCTGCCTGCCAGCCTGGCTCGTGGGACTCTCTCTGCATTGTTTCCCCATCTCACCTGCTCCTTGCTTCTTGTAGAAGCACTTTACTGCTCGGCAAAAGTTTGAATTCTGGAGTCACGAAGCTGCTGGCCTCATGCTTGTGGCTTGGTGCTGAGCGAGCAGCCTCACATCCATGTGTACCTTGAGGAAATAAGGTGACTCACTCTTTCTGCTCCTTCAGCAAAGGAAAAACAGCTACCAGGGGTGGTAAGGTGGGAAGGATGTTAATATAAGGCTGCATGCTTTGCTGAGCACCCTATGGAGCAGCCTCTTCTTGCTTTAAGGCTTTGCTGGAACATATTTTCCTCACCGGGAATCTGTCCACTCAGTTAACAGTCCTAGAGACAGGTACTGCCACAGCACCAACTCAGAGAAAAATGTGCAAACTGATCGCTAGCTGAGGTTTTCCCTCCTGAAAATGGAGTGATTATAGAGCACAGCGGGGCTCAGTGTCACGAGGGAAGTGTACGTTGGCAGCTACACAGCTGGTTGTGCAAATTGCAGTCCCTGGTTTAACCTGGAAAGGTCAGCAAGCAGTGCAGCTGGGTGGCTGACTTGTGGCTGGCAGGGCTGTTTCCAAAGGCTGATTCCAGCACATTCCCTCCGGTGGCACTCAGAATACTTCTCCATTTTTTGTTTTGTTTCAGGGTACAAGAGAGGTCCTGAGTCACAGTGTGGTACATGACGCAGAGATACAGGGCCCAGCAGGAGAGGGAAACTTTAGTTTTGTGGGGTTTTGTTTTTGCCTTGTTAGCAGGGAGTGACTGAGGCTATTGGTTATTTGTGCAGAAGTGGCACTTCCTTGGTCTGGGAGAGTCCTCGAGCCAGGAGATGTAATAAGGATCAGCAATGCCCTGTTCATGTGAGGAGGCTTGGTGCTGTCATCTTGGGAGCGTGTCCTGCACTGTGGACCTGCTGTGAGTGCAAGGAAAAGCTTAACACTGGCCTGCAAATCCACATGCAGCAGCTGCCAGTGAGAGAGGTGAGGAGCACACACAGGAAGCCTGAAATTAGGTATCAGCTAGACATTTTGGATCAAATCTGAGTCACACTGCAGTAAAATACACCCGGAGAGAAGATTTCCTTTCTTTTTGCAATTGTTGTGTTGATTTCCTTGAACGGTATGCTGCCTTTTTGAGGGACAGTAGGTAAGATTGGCAGGAGGTGAGCTATCAGCTCCCATGTCTGGGATTTCTTATCAGGTGGTACCATTTGCATTAGCAGCAGCTTTCAGAAGCAGAGGCAATATTTTGTAGCTGTGGTGTGAATCTGGCAGCTGCAGTTATCCCTGCCAGAGGCTGTGTGTCCTCTCATTTATCCCACTGTTGTCAGGCTCCTCCTACCATGTCATTGATTTTATTTGCTGAAAAAGAAAGAGGGCTTTAATTGCATAATTCAGAATGTATAGGAATCTCATTAACCTGGAAAATTCCTGCTGGGTCCCACTCCATTTCCATCACCTTTGCCACACCGAGCTCAGGTTTGCTGTCACAGGCATGTGTGACACCACACTGCAGACCAAGCTGGGGTGCAAAAGTGCAAAGGCTGCAAATAACACACTCGACTTTTCCTTGGCTCTGTGTTTCCTTGTGGAGGGATGTTTCATCCCTGCCTTTTTATGGCACAGCTGCGTGAGCACTTTGGGGCACCTTGGTGCCTGACGTGGTCTAGGTGAGGATGGAGAGCACAGGCTTCTGCAGCCCTCATGGTCAGCACCATCCATGCAAGGTGGAGCAACCACCTGAAGAAAATATTTAATGGAGGATGGAGAGTGTTGTGACAGGGTTATTTATTTTTTTTCCCTGCTTGAGATTCTGTGGCCTCTGCTGAAAAAAAAAGGGCTTGGGAGCAAATCTTTGGTCTGGGCATGTACTGGATCTTCTTATGCTCTTACAATCAGTGATTTCAGCCTGTGATGTCATCCCTCCATACCTGTGGAGAGATGGGCTCAAATGTCTGATTTGCCACTTCTGAGTGCTTCGTGCTTCCTGAAGTCACTTTCTTCTCAGGAACAAAAATCCCCTGAAAGCAGGGTTTTAACAGGGGCGGTGGAATATAAATTTTGCAAAAACTCTTTCGCAATTTACTTTTGATATGTAAATACTATATGCCACCTCAGTGTTACCTGGCAGAACTCAGGGCCATCAGATATCTTGGCTAGCAAATGCATAGCAAGACAAGAAGAATAATCAGCTTTTTAAATTTTTTTGTATGATTAAGAAAATGCTTAGAGCAAATGGGAGGGCCTAGGGAGATTTTGGAGGAAAAGCCTTCATAGTTTAGGCAACAGAACAATTTGGGAAAGGAAGAGAGCTCTTTAGTAAGGAAGAAAATTTCCTTGAGGAATCTTTCTCTGGAGCACTTCTTTTGCTTTGCTCTGGAGAAGCTGCTGTGCACTTGCCCCATCAGCTTTTGTCTGAAGTCTCAGCTGTGCTCCCTGTCAAAGCCTTGTGTGGTTGTCCTTATAGCCCGTGAGAGACTTGCCTGGAGGAGAGCAGTCCATGGCACACACTGAAATGTGACCCCCAAATTCTGCATTTCATATTGTCAAAGACCTCTACAAAATAAAACCAGAAAAAAATAGTGCATCTGGTCTGTCTCTGAAAAATGCAGAGTACTTGGCTAGCAGTTGCTTTGGACAACCAGGATGCTGGAGCTCGATGGGTCGTTTAAAAGTCCTAGTGTAGCTCTCGATTATTCCTTTCAGAGAGCTGTATGCAGACAAGAACAGCCGTGGCATCCCAGGAAAGGGGCTGTTACCTCCCAGCATGGAAGATCAGCACCCCTTCCTCACAGCCCAGTCCTTTTTCCTTCACTGTCTTTAATGAAGAAACTCATGCAAGCAGGACAGAGGAAAAGGGGCACTTAGTGCTTCAGGTCCATGACTGTCTCAGTGCATGTAATTACCTGGAAACAAATATGATTATGGACATCTCCCAGAGTCACAGGCAGTGCTGAACAAGCCAGCTCCTTAACGGGGACTGAACATCTGAAACTGCCACAGCTCTGTGGATGACTGGCTCCTTTCTATGTACATAAATCTATGAGTGTGTAGTAGGCTGTAAAATTTATGAGCTCTTTTTAGCCCTTATAAATTTTATCCAGTGTGGCCTTTAAAATCAAGGGTTGTTATTAGTGTTAAATGCAGATTTTCATTATTATTAACCCTCTGCTCACCCCTTGCCTTATTGGGGGGGGGAAGACAGAAAATGAACACTAAAGAAAAGGTAAAGAGAAGATTTAGTTCATTGGATGAAAGTAGTGAAATCACTTTCAGATCTACAGATTGGCAGACTAAAGCTTGGTAGTAAAGATTATATAATCCAGATGGGAAGAATTTGAAGGAGGATATTCCCATTAAATTTTAACTGCTTAAATGCAGTATTGCTAAAATAAAACATCTGTGAAATAAATCACTATTCACTGCAGCTAGATGGGAAATCAAATAGTTTTCTTGGCAGAATTTAAGTCAGTTAAGAATGTGAGATATAGTGCTGTTGAAATATGTTGCACTGACCTTATGAGGAGGGAATTGGTAACTGGAACCTTGAATTTACACCTCTGTGCTCCTTTTCCCATGATTTGGCTGTTGTCCTGAGGAGCCATGTCAAAGGCTGTACATGGCTGGAACATGCCTGGGAGCAGGGGAGGGTGAGGCCACGCCAAGCCAGGCTGTGGGGCAAAGCTGTTTCACAGGTCTGCCGGGACCTAGGAGAGTCACAGGGGACATTTGGTTCTCACAGACTTCTTGCAGTGCTAGAAAAACTTATCCCAGAGCAGAGTAAGGATATCTATACTCCATTCCAGGCTTTGGACCAGTCCTTGTTACTGTCAGAGCATTCTGTGTTCTCACTCCTGTATTTTCTTCTCTCCTTCCATGCTTCCTTTTCTTGTTTTGTCATGGACTGGGGTACTTTTTTCTCTTATTTTTTTATAAAGGAAAACTGGTGTTAGGATTATGTCCTGTTACTTAAAGTGCTTGTTCTGCTATGTGTACATGCAAATTGGATTACACTGGCCATATAAAAGATGCATGAAGGTTCACTTCTGGGAATTATACCAAAGAGATCTTCTGAATGTGTGGCTGTTTGACGTAGGCATGTGCATAGTAATTGAATTACCGATCAAGTACTGTATCAATGAAATAATCTTCCTAAGTTCTGTGTACTTAAGTAACTAAAGCCTTGATGTTGTGGTAAATGGAGTAACCTTTTTATTGATTTTTGTTGCTGTTCTTGTTGTTGAATGCGCATATTTTATACCTCTCAATAAAGCCATTCTTTTCTAGCTGTTTCTGTGTCCTTCAGAACTGAGTTTTTTCTTTCAATCACTTGTGAAGGATTTTCCTGTCACTGCTTGTACCAAGGAACTTCTCAGATGTCCTTTTCAAGGCCCCTTTGCTTCCTTCCTTCTCAGCAGTGAGGAATCCTGCAATGCCACTCCAGTGAATCACCCCCTGTTCCCCCTTCCCTCTCCTGTGGCCCTCGCAAGTAGGGCAGTGTCTTTTATTCTCACTGCTTCCCAAAAAATCCCACCACAAAACAACTTGCTCTTATTCTGTTGGAGTTTTGTGGGAAAGTTCATTTATATCTTCCATGCCATTTCTTCCTTATCTATCCCTCCCTCCCTACCCTTTGTATTTTCAGGAACACTTAAGGTCACAGGACTGCAGGATGACAGTAGCAAATATCATCCATCCCTGGTGTGTCTCAGGGACAGCAAAAGTGGGTCCATCAAGACCCTGTAATGCTATGGATTCGAAGTTATTTGTTGTCCTTCTCTTACCTTGTGTGTTTTTACTCCTCTGTAGTGGCTACTCCATAGTTAATCTCTGGTCCAAGGGGCAGCTAAATTGTTGGTCGTGGTGTTGGTATCAAATTGCAGAAAAAACAGCTGAAGAAGGAGTGAGCATCATCCTGGGATCATCTTTTGCAACAGCTGTTAAAGATGTTTCAAGGCAGTGTAGGCTGGCAAATACAATAACCCACAATACAGTAACTCCATGAGTACGTGACCTAGGGGCGTGGGTGGCATGCAGTGAGTGAATTTGTGGAGAAGTTATTTTGCAGACCTTTATTCTGGAGTCTGTCTGAATCCCAAAGTGAGATATTTCTGCTGTGTTGCATAGGAGGATTGGTGCTGGGTGTGCATCAGAAACTGATGTTTATGTTTAGTTTTTATATTTGGTTTTCTGAGTGTATGAGCAAGGTGTGACTCTAGGGAAAATCTGCTGGGCTGGTTCTGGTTTGAAACTGAGAGAGAGGGGCCTCTGTGAGCAGCAGGTGCACTTTCTATTCTGGTTGTAGTTTGTTTTAAAGATGAAGTTATTCCCAGGTGAACCAAGAACTGGTGTGGCTGAATTTTCTTCAAAGAAATCCTTCCTTGCATGTGGTTGAAACTGTGGGTGGATTTAGTCATGTAACACCTCCATGTCTGCATGGAGGCTCTCCTGCTGTATCTGTTCCAGGAGTTATGTCCCCTCTGAGCTGCAAGAGAGAGAGTGATGGTAATAAGATAGAGACTGACCTAAATTGAGATGGGGCCCAGCATATGAACTCAGATAGGAACTAAAAGCGATACTTGGAGTATTTTAGGGTGTTTAGGTCTATGGCTTTGCTATGAAGCTCTGTTGGTGCCCTGCTTTCTGAGTGCTGTAATCAAGGGCCTAAATTGTCAAAAATGCCCTCCTTCAGTCCTCTCAGCCCTAGTGTTTTAAAAGCTTCTAAAGTGACGGTCTCAGAATATCTGAAAAGGCAAAGGAGTAAAATTCTCAGTTATGTTTTGGTCATTTTAAGCAACTCCAAATGTCAGTGGAATTACTGGTGCTCTGGTTTGCCTCTGATTCTCCAGACTCAGTAACTGCTGATGAATGAAGTTTGTAGCTCTTGTGGATTGTTGTGCAGAATAACACCGCTTCAGAACTGCACGTCAGTTCTTTTTTTTGTGGATTGAAAAGTTAATACAGCTTTCTACTCAATAAATGCTGTCACCACCATCTAGTTACCAGAGTGTTTTAAGTCTGTTACTGGGGTAGCATACATGCAGAAATGTTACTAAAAATTAACAGGAAGACAGAACAAATATAGTGACAGCCATAAGTATTTAAGTTTCAAATACAACATCCATACATACACCTCTCAAACGCCATTTTGCTGGAAATCTGTAACCCATTGTGAATTGCAAAGTTCCCATCTCTCTCTAAGTGATAAAAGGAAAAGAACAAAAAATGCTGATCAGATCTAGCACGTTGTAGGTAAAATGCAGGTGATGGTTAAGCTGTTTACTAGATTAAATACCATTCATGAAAGCCCACAGGCTCCTTCTGCTTTTACCTTTTTTTTTTTCTTAAAGATCCTTATGTCATTTAGCCATAATGATATTGCTTCAGCACAACTTTTAAAGAAGATTCAGTTAGGGAGGTCTTTAAGCAACGTGAAAGATCCAGTTGTTAAGCAAATAAAGAATAGGTAAGGAATAATCGCCAAGGACCACACATTGTTCTGTGCCATGGCCCAGTGCCTTCTGCACTGCCCTGTTAGGGGAGCTGCACCTGCAGGAGGTAAGATTCCACATTTGCTCTGTCTCTTGCAATATAGCAGATTGAGAAGTCTGGAGGAAAAAAAAACAAACCATTGCCCATGGAAAGCATACAGCTAAGGAAAAGGTCTTTGCCAAGTCTGGTAACCTTTCTTTATGGTATCAAGCTTGAAGTGTGCACTGCTCTGCCAAGAAGTAAGAGAGACTGTTTCCAGTTATGTTTGCATTTCCATTGTCCACATATACAGACATATGTGTATTTCCTTGATTTCTTTATCTAGTGATGCTTAGTATTCTTCATTCCTCTGTCATATGATCTGTTGGGTGATAGGAGCAGACGTCAAAAGCAAGGATTTTGTGTTAGAAACCTTATCAAGGACAGCACAGGCTTGATGTGGCAGAAGCAATAAGCTCTGCAGCTTCTGGTGTGCAGTGAGATTTTTCTTATCAATTAGCCCGCCACTCACAGGTTTGTGCCAGCTCTCTGGAGATAATTCTGCCTTCTCTGCTGAGTAAACATGTTCTTTCCCGTGTTAAAAAATCCCCCTCCGTATTTCCCTCCAGTTGTACAGCTCTGTGAGCAAGGGGCATTGCTGAATTATGCAGATCATATGCTGAGACCTGCGTGTGAAACACTGGGGGAGCTGAAATGTGAACATTTGTGTGTGGATCCAGGTCACAATGAAGCAGTCCTGGCGCCTTCTTTTTCAGCAAACTACCCTGGGCAAGTGATGATGCTTAATGCCACACTTGACATTCCTCACAGGCACGGGAGTTGTGCTGCACAGGACTTGATCCTGTTTCTGATGGAAATTGCAGGTCCAGATAGGGACTGAACAGAGGGTGGGCTCTGCCAGGAGCTGGCAGGTGCCCAGGGGAAGGTGGGGCAGAGGCAGTGTGTGGCACCCTCAGAAATAACTTATTCCTACCTCTGGTTTAACTCCCTGGAAGTTGAAAACCATGACTTTCACTATTGCTACGTATGAGTACCTCTCCTCAACTGAAAACAGGGGGCTGAGGGCTTGGGACTACAAACTACTTACGGTGTGTATGATTTTCATTGTGTGCTCCCTTGAAATGCTGTATTTTATAGAGTTGGTCAGTAATTAAAGCAGCTCCAGCACAACAAGGTAAACTGCAATGTGGAATTGAACACCGGAGACAAGTGTTCATGCTGCCCCAGATCAATCCCATTCAATTCCATGCTGATTTATAGTGGTTCTTATAGTTCCTGCAGATTTCAGTGTTCAAGTCCTTTTTCAGGATTTGAAAAAAGCTGAACTCGGCCTCAGTGAAGGTAGACACAGTTCACACCAGAGGTTTTAGGAAGGACATTGTTTTAGCTTACAGGCCTCTCTGTGGGTGCAATGTGCTCAGCCAGATGTTTGTAATTTAAAAAAAAAGCCCCATGGGCAGAGTTCTAGCATTATAAACATGATTGATTTAGGATTGTCATTCCCCTCTTGTTCCAGGCAGGAGGTCCAATCAGACCAATGTTCTTGTTTTCTTCTTTACATCAGCAAGTACTGTTGGCATAGAATACCTTTTTGGTCGGTCCCCACAGTGTGCTAGGGAGGCTCAGGCTGCTTTCCAAAAATCCCGTGGCTAAAGGCAGGAGATTGAAACACCTCTGACATTCTTGCTCTGCTTAGGGTGATGCAGGTTGCTCCCGTGCTGCGCTTGATTTGATGGGGAACTTCAGTCAAAATGTTTGATGCTGGAATAGAAAAATATTCGGACACAGATGCTCATCTAGCAGGAGCTACTGACAGACTGAAAATGGCAGGCAATCAAGGGAAAGATCACTTTTATTCCTCATGTGAATTCATGTTAAAGATGTTATGCTGGCTAAAGGTGTCTAGTGAAGTGCTGGAAGTTCCTGTGACAATTAGTTGGATTTATATAATCCTTTGTGGAATATCTGAATTCAGTTTCTATATATAATATAATTTTGAACAATATGTCTCTGTCTTTTCGTTTTCTTTGTTTACTTATTCCAAGGTGGTAAAGCTATTTCAATTCTCAGAGCAAGCCTCTTCATCAGAGAAGGTATTTGAGGAAAGCTCTTTGGCTTCCTGTCTGTCCTTTGCCCGTAGCAATTCAGCCCATACCTCTGGCCAAGCTGTGATAAAACCTTATCCAGTTCCTCCATGAGCTCCTGCAAATGTCCTCGCTGGGGAGTTGGGATGTGGGCAGTGCTCCCAGGGGGCTCCTCCCCAGGACTAGCACCAGTGTCCCCCCTTGTCCCACCTCCTACCAGAGATGTTCTTCCTCAGCGGGACCAGAGCTGCTGCAAAAACTCTCCATTGCTTTAGGACTGGGAAATCATCTTTCTGGGGCACTGTAATGTGCTGCCCCAAAGGCGAGCTCAGATGGCCCTGTTCTGTTTATTTTAAAGGGAACTGGCAGAATGGGAGGGGGATTCCTGCCGGCCACTTTGAATTTCTGTGCTGAAAACTGAGGAGTCTGCTAATAAAATATGTTGCATCCATTGGCAGGAAAAATGAGAACCTTGGTTTTGAACTAATGCTACTTGACTCAGGTAACATATGCTTACAAGCTACTTTATTTCTAAATATCAAAATAATGGGTAATTTCCCAGGAACTAGGGTGATTTTTTCCAAAATACTTCATGTTCTTCGTATTTTTCATCCTATTTCCCTTTCCTCTTTAGGCCTTTGTTCTTTGCCAAACTCACCCTCTGCAGAACTTCTCTGTCTGATTCTCTGAGCTCTAGTAGTGCAGCTGTTTTACAAGCACAGGGTTTGTTGTGGGAGAAGCTGAAATGCTTTCCTGGCATAAGAGAAATCTTTGCCACGAGGAGTTCACAGACTGAGACTAGAAAGCCTGGGCTAAGAAGATAGCAGGCCATTAGCGATTTGGGTATTAACAGCCTGACTTGGGTGACCAGATAATATTCTAGCCACAAGCACAAACCTCCCCTTTGACCTGGGGCACATTGTGTGGACACAGATAGTCAGAGATATGCAGGTAGCAGTGATCTGGGCATTATGTAACCCCACTCCTCCCTGAAAGATAGCTCTGCTCCCACCTCTGTGGAGCGCTTAAAAATAAATGTATTAAAGACATTAAGACCTCCAGATACCAGCAACAAGGAACAGATTAAGTGCATTAGCAGGGATCGGGAAAAGGAAAGCTCCAGCACAAAGGATCATCATTTGTTACAAACTAGAATTAAATTTGAAAGCACAAGAGGGGTGGTTATACTGAGCTCTCTCACACAGTGAATTGGCATGTGCTGAACCTCTGCTGGCACAGCAATGCAGCTTCCTCCTGAAGGCATTCACACCACATCAGCAGGCTGGACAGGAGGAATACACTGCACAAGAATGCCAGGAGTATGAAACAAAGTTAAGATGTGAAAATTTACCAGAAATGCTGAGATGGAAGATGCAATGTTGACCTGTAATTTTAACATGTGAAAGGGATTTGTGAGATGTTCAAATATTTCGGCCATGCTGTACACTCAGTACAAGTCCTTTTTTGCAACCTTTTGTTGTTCTGTGCTTGCCACGCTGAATTGTGGGTGGGTTCATTGCTGCATTTCCTGCCAGTGAGTCTGGATTTCCCCATATATCCAGTGGAAAATGACACAAACAATGGCACTGTCTTTTCTGACTGAGGATCCTGCCTCAGGTTTGAGTTTGCAGGGCCTGCAGGATACCCACATCTTTATCAGGAAACTTCAGTTCAGCATGAACAGGCTGAAAAAACAGCCAAATATCAGGGAGGGAATAAATTTGTTTTCTGTGATACAGTTTGTCATGTAAACCCCTCGTGGGCGTTGATGGATAAAGGTATTATTAGAATTGAGAAGGAACTCAAAGACAAAGTGAAATAATATATAAATAGGCCTGATACTAATACTTTCCACTTGATATGTAAAACAAGGATGGCATTCTCATGACCACTAGGACCGGCACGCAGAAAGTGGATCAGGATTTCAGTGTTTATTTGAGCTTCCAAAGATGGCATAAATTGGCTGGGGAGACACTGACTGTGCTGGATTTGTCACTCTGAAATTTGTCACTGAAAAACAGTATTTCTAATGCACTGTTCTTTCTTACCCTCTATTCAACAGATCTAAAAATGAAAGGGGTTTAAGCAATCTTCTGGTCTAAAAAACGGGTTAAACTTTTATTAAAACACCTATTAATCATGTGTTACTACATCCAAAACCATTTATTAAGAGACTGCCTGAGCACTGTGCAACTGTGCTACATTTGTTATCCATGTACTCCAGGACATTTCTTTGGGATTTAAAGATGGACAGACAACAAAAAACCTTATTATATTATAGCCCCACACAGCTTTCTTGGTTTTCCCACTCCAGATGACTGTTTGGAGAACAGGGTGGTTCAAGGAATACATGTCTGCAGCAAACTGCCTCTCAGTTCACCTTCCATGAAAGGGGCCTTCAGTTCTTGCTTCACTGTACACAGCTGATGTGTGCAATGCATGAAATAATCCTGTGGGCTATGGTCTATTTTAAAGGGCTAAAAGAAACTAAAGAGCAAATCAAATTCACTTTTTTATTGGTGATGTATGCTGCCTTTCTACCTTGTGTTAATCAATGATGGTATTTTTGTTGTGCTTTATCTACAAGTCTCTTCATCTCATATAGGAACCTTTGGCATATCCATTGGCAAAAAGCTGATGAGAAGCAGTGCTGACCTTGAAATGGAAATTTGAGAGCAAAAACTGTGGACGTTTGAATGAGACACCAAGAAAGAGCCAGAACCCAGAGTTCTCCACGAGGAGGAACAAGTAGGTAATGGGCTCTCCATGAGCACTGATCATCACTGCTTAAAAGATGCAGACCCAATGCCAGCATGGCATAAACCATGAACTCTGGATCCTGTGGGAACCAGGAACACCCTGCCCACATCTTGTGCCTCTGGGAGTTCTCTGCTTTTGTTGGCAGCAAAGAGCAGGTTGGTTTAAAGTGTTTGCCTTTCTTACATATCACTTGTGACTAACGACAAAATCCTGAGTGATAGCTCCTCTGTGGTTTTAGTTATGGTGGGCATTTGCATAGAAATGGGCAAAGTAGCCCCCAAAACAAGGTTTTCTTCCCACCTGGCAGCGCTGTGTGGTTCAGGGATAAGAATACTCAGTCCCTCCTAGATGAAATCCTGGCACCTGCCAGCCTGCTGGTCCCTTAACCCTGTCCCCTTCCTACCCTTTTCTCCTTCTCAGCCATGACTGCCTTCTCCCTGAAGAAAACCTCTCCCTGCACATATCCTGGATTCCCAGGGGCAATCCCCAACTCTCAGTGCTTCCAGAGGGACAGTGGAACCCCACCAGGTGCTCTCCCTGCCCGTACAAGGGTGCACCTTTTGCATGGGGGCACAGTGGTACCGCCTGGGCTGGGGTCTTTGCTGTCATACCACCCCAGGGGCAGCTGCAGAGGGGGGGGAATTTAAGGATGCAAGGCAAAATATATCATCTGCTCCCCTAGAATTTTGTCCTAGTCTAAAACTGTGACTAGACTGAGCTCAGATATTTTGTTTGAAATAATTGCTATAATGCAGAATGGTCTTTTTGCCCACCCAGAAATCTGTGCCAGTGTTTAAACAACCCGACAGAATTGCAAAAAAGTAAAAAAGGAACCACTCCCTTCTGCTTTACTGTGAACAAGTTTTCTTCAACATTTTCATCCACAGGATAGGGGTAAGAGAGATCTGAAGTGCAAGGGAACAGGCGTGCATGCCCTAGAGCATTCCAAAGAATTCCCTTCATGGCTGTACTTGGAATGACTGTTGGTGAATGGGCAAACCCTTGGGCTGTGCATCCTCCCCCTGCACGGCCTGGGCTGTCAGGAGTCAGCCCCACTCCTCTGGGCAGGAGTGGGAACTCAGTCCGTCTTAATTAGATCTTCATTAACCCTTGTCACTGTAAAGCTGGGTTTGTTGTCCATGAAAGTGTCTGAATTTACACAGAGGGTCATTCCTGAACTTACTGTTTGACTTTATTCCTCTTTTTCTCTTTGAATTTCTTTGACAAAAAGTACAGCTGAAAGCCAAAGGATTCTGGCTTTAAGTCAATAGCAGTCTAAGTTGTTGGAGTGCAGCGTGTGCTTTGTGATGAGGTTAGCAATGACACGTTCACTGGTTGGTATTATTATTTGAATCTTGATTCAGGTAGCTTGCTGAGGGAAGCATTCATAATCTGCATGAATTTCCACTGCAACCAATATAGAAATGAAAAAAGTTACCAGAAGTAATTAAACTGATAGTTAAACCCACACGGAAGGAGCTGTGGGGGGCAGAAAATCACATAGCTTATTTTTTCAGGAGTTTGCCTTTTGTTGCCTTCTTTCAAGTGATTTCAAAGACTTTTCAAAGGAAGATTAGTGCTGTTCCTGAGTTAGTCTCCAAATCAGAGCAGTCGTAGGGGATTTGTTTCACCTGGAGTTCTTTGCCCAGCCTTCCTGAGTTTCAGGTCCCCTGCCTAAAAACCTGCCACACACCAGGGCATCCTCCGTGGCACAAACCTGTGTCTCATTATCTCCTTATTTGTGCCTGGGCAAAGGCCAAATATGTGAATATCACATGTTCTGGTCACACCTCTGTCAAAGCAACCTGAAAACAAGTTTATCACCTTTTATGTTTTGGTGCCATAGAGCCAAAATCCTCCTCCAGCATCCTCCTCCTGTGAACTCTGGAGTAGGCTTTGCTGAGAACCAGGCACCCTTAGGAGAACTGCAGAACCATAAACCCCTGGCCTTCCTTGCTGGCTGTGCCTGTGTGGAGACCACGGGGGCTTCAGGCAAGGCAAGCGCAGCAGGAGAAAAGGGAATTTTCTGTGGCTGCAGGACTCCCTGTACTCTCAAAGGAATAAAAAGCATCAGTAAAGCAGGAAGAAGAGTTCAAAGCATTTGTAAGGGTGATTTACTGAGTATAAATTAGCCATTGCAACAAATATCTCATCTGATTGTGCTGTCATGCACTGCTTTTCAGTATTGCTGTTGCTGGTACCAAGCAGGAAATAAATGAAAACAAGGATGCAAAAGGAACATTTAGATATGAATTAATTCAATTGCCTCCAGAGCTAAGGTTGTTCTTGTATTTCAAAGCTGCAAAAATGACCTGAATTTCTTTGTTTTCCCTTCTTCTACATGGTCATTCAGCTCCCCTTTTTTTCTTTCCTTTCCCCTATGTATGAGTGAACAGATAACTGCTTGATCAGTACAGGGGAGTGTAATTCTTGCTGGAGTGAACTGGAGAGAAAAT
This sequence comes from Donacobius atricapilla, assembly GCA_013397315.1. NCBI lineage: Eukaryota > Metazoa > Chordata > Aves > Passeriformes > Mimidae > Donacobius > Donacobius atricapilla. Next base: position 111,252 of record WBMY01008455.1, read on the forward strand.
GGTGGGATTTTTCTTCCCTTGCAATTAAGTATTTTGCATTGAACCAACAACTTTTTTATAACTTTTTGGTGCCAAAGAAGAGGAGAAATGGTTAGGGGAAACCACAAAACCATTAGCAATCTCTCAAGCTATGGAGCTAAAAAGGTACAAAGGTTAAATGCTCACAAACCCATGGTTTCTTTCCCTATGAAGTGTCAACGATTCCTCATATTCCTGCAGGACCCATGCCCAGAGATTGGCAGTAAATGTTAATATGAGGGCTGGGCTTCAAGAATTTTCTTGAATTTATTTCTTGCATGTTTCTTAGATCGTTTACATTATTTTGTGTCATAATGTAATAGAATTGATATATTTTCATATCCAGCTCTCCTCAGATAATTGAAATTTAGTGATAATTGAAATATTTAATAGTAGCTGCCCATTTTTTTTTTAAGATTATTTATATGGTGTATAATTTTGTTCCACTAAAACATGCCAGTAATGGCCATGTATATTTTGTGGAATGCACATATAAATATGAAAGTTAAAGAGAAACATGGCACTCTGAAACTCAAAGTCTTTGAATGTATTTTGCCAGTGTGTATTGGAAAGAAGACAAATGTTGACATATTTCTGCAGAAATCCTGTCATCTAGCCAAGCATACTCATTAAAAATGACAGCAAAAGAGAAGCGCTAGAAAGAAAAATAGATTGAGAAAAAACAAAGTCTGGGGAAAGACACGAAAGAGGTGACAGGATTTTTTTTAAAAAAATTATTTTCAGACATAGGCAAGTCAATGAAAGAACAGCATGTTATTCCCAGAATACCATGTCCATGATATTAGATAACTGATCCCAGGAATCAGAAGAAGTTCAGTTCTGGGTGTTGTATCTTGTCATATAATCATCAAACTAGGTATTTATATTTTTTTATTAATTAATGATGTCTGGATCATGCCACTCTTTTCTCACCAAGTGAACAGCATTCTGAAGTGGCTTCTTGCTGACTCTAAGGTCAGCCCAGTAGAGAGTAAAGCTTTGAATAACTTTGCATAACTTGGATCCACTTTTAACACCACCAATTTTTTTTTTTGTAATAATAATTTGGGACCCCAGAAATATGGCTGAGGATTAACAGCCTTAGACCTGGTTTAAAACCAAGGTTCTATTGCCTGACAAAGAGTGTAAAACGGTATTAAGGACAGGGATTCAGTGTCCAAGATTGGACTCTGGGGTCTGCATGGCTCAACCTCTCCAGCCCTCAAAGTGTCCTCAAAGGAAGATGTTCCCAGAGGCTTCAGATGGGGCAGAGTCTGATGGAGCCCATGCCAGCAAGTCATCCTTTCCAGTTCAGGTCAATATAAGGACTTGCAGAGTAATCACAGTAAAGTAAAAACAACAGCTTTATTTTTAGTTTCAGACTTTGGAGTGGAAATTGAAGTAATTTACAAATTAACCTGACTTCTTGTATCCAGTTGTCCTCATGAGAGAGAAGCCAAGGGCTCCGCCACAAGGAGCTTTCCCCCTCAGTGGAATGTATCCATGTGGCAGAACGATTTCTGCCTGTTCTTCCCCCTCAGAAGGAAGAGCACAGGTGCCTTTTCCAGCTCCGAAGGGTCAAAGGCTCTGCATGCAGTGGGATCCAATTTGAGGCTCTGACCTTTGATGTGTCAATGAGCAGTTGCACCCTGGTGAGAAGGGCAACATTGCACCGTGTAGGTGCCAGGAAGGAGCATTGCTGGAGGCTGTTTGTAGGCTCACAGCTTCTGCCTGAAAATCTCAGGATGCTGTGCTGTCAGTTTTACTGCCTTGGAGGATATGAGATCCAATGATGTGTTGTCAGAGGAAGGGATGGAATTATTGTGGGTGCAAGAAGAGTGTTCTGTGCCCATTCAGTGCTCCCTTCCTCGCTCTCTGGACAGCCTTTCTTCTTCAGTATTACAAATTAATCACAAAACTCACTTGTTTCAGCTGAACTCCACACCTTTCCATCTGACGGACAGCAAATAGTGGTCAAAACAGGAAAAAAAGGATTAATCTGAGCAGCTGTGGAGTTTCTTTTGTGTTCCTTGAGCTGGAATTTAATAAGGGATCTGACCCTTAAAACTGAGTGAGCTAAAATGAAACACTTCACTGGACCTTATCTCAAGTGTTGTCAGTATTACACCCTTGCAAAAGAAATTCAAAGCCTGAGTGTGAGGAAAATACAGAGGAGTGTTGTAGAAACTGGAGAGGTATTCCACTTAGCATTTGTGCCATCTTAGCCATGATTGTTTATTGTGATAAAGGCAAAACACAACAAAGCAAACAGAAGCAAACCAACTGAACAGAAAAGCCCACACAAACAAAACCACAATAAACTTTTTTCTCAGTTGCCCCTTTGCCCTGAAGGTAGGCAAGCAGGCCTCATTCAACCCAGGAAGTGATAGACCCTGAAGGCTACGGAAAGCTTCAAGCATTTTTTTTTTCCTCTGCAGAAATGTAAATGTATTGCACCTCTGCATCCAGTGTCAGAGAATTCTCAAAAATTACATTTCTGCTGTCCCTTTCTCTTGACCTTTGCTCTTGCCCACAGCTTCCTGCCTGCTCCTGGGAGTGTGTGGAGAAATGGTGCCTGCTTGGAGGCTGCTGCAGCTGAGGATCCAAGCAGGGATCCAGGGGAAGTCCAGTCCCCCAGGACACCTGGGGATGCCTTAAGTTTTAGCCTTTATATTTTTCAGATCCTGTACTGGATTAGTGCATAACTGAACTCTGTATAGATTGTTAGTAAGCTCTCATCACAGTTTGGTCAGCCAAAACAATCCTTCCAGGCTGGAGAACCAAGGTCATCATCACAGCCTCAGGCCCAAAAAGTATAAACAAAAGTAAATTGGAGAGGGCAAACTGGGGGAATGTGACTTCATTACCTGAGGCTGTAATTGCACAATTAACCCCTCATATGCAAACAGACCAAACTTACATCTGCCCAAAAAACTCGTGACCATCGTCCATCTTGGGTGTGGCCTCTGCAAGGCTTTGCACTGCCCAAGATGTGTCTGTTAAAGGCATTTAATAAGTACTCACTTTATTCTCCAACTTTTCTAGCCTCTGCTCTGGGTAGCCAGTCCAAAGCATCACTGGCACAGTCTGTCCTGGCTCCAGCAGGACCGTGCTGCTCCTGCCTCCCCACCCTCTCCTTCTCCACAGACCTAAAGTCAGCCCAGGAAAGTGAGGAAGTTTTATCAGCTGCACCCAGCTGGAAGCCTGGCCTTGTACCAGCCAGCCGTGGTATAATTTAGACCATTACGTTTCCCCCAGCCCTCCTTCCATGAATTAGTAGCTGTAAAGCACAGCTATGGGCAGCAGCAAATCTTCCCATAATTTCTGCCTTCTGGAGCCAGGAAACAGTCCAGGTTTCCATCACCCCTCTCTCCCTCTCTTTCTTGCCATCTTTTAGGGACAAGTAACAATAATACTCCATATTACACATCCTCCTTACAGCTAGATAACTAATGATTTCCACCGTGTCTCTGCCCAAATTAGGCAGTACTCTTCATTTTGTATCTGTCTTAAAGGCAGTAACAGCAGTACTCTAAATTATGTACCTTTCTTCCTTTTTCTCTGTCAGGCAGATATTGTTATGCTCATTTTATGTGTCTTTCCTGGAGCTGTAATAGTTTTCATTGTATTTCCTCAGAGCTTATTATGGTAATGTTCCTACTGCATATCCCATAATCATAAGTGGGTATTTTTGAGTCATCTCTGCTGTATTTTACCTGTAATATTTATTGCAATTTGAGTAATTAAAATAGTGTCCTTAGGTTAGCAGCTCTCAGAAGGGTTGTGCTTTTCCTTTCTGGAGCTCTCCAAGGGCTGCCTTGGAGTTGGAAGTGTTCTGTAGAAAGACCTCTACCTGCTCTTGATCCTGGGACCAGCTGGTACGTTCTGGAACTCCCTTACTTTGTGCTTTACTGCCAAGTCACCAGGACTGTGGGTGCTGAGAGGGGCTTGGCCTCTCCTGCTGCTCTGCTCACCTTCAGAAAGCAGCTTGTCCCACATGCCTGCATGTTCGTGTCCAGCATTTTGCAAACTGAACTGCTGAATTCCTCAGATGAACAGACTGCTCCTTCACAGTGCCTAATGCCCTTATCCTTGATTTTGATTTCAGCCTTCTTTCTGAGCTCACAGTATGAAATTTGCTGAGCACAGGCAGCTGAGGCAAGCTTCACAAACTCAGCTAAGACTCCTAGATTATTTTCTGGGATTTCATTGCTTGCTATACATTTTTCTTCAGACAGAACAAGTGTCTTCTGTGAGGCCCTGATGGAGCAGAAACAATACTGTGTGTTTTAGGTAATCTTCCTCTTTGCTGCATGTATACTAAGCAGGGTAACAAACTGGTAGCTGTTCCTCAATTTATGTAAAATAACTCCAAGCAGCAAGACCAACGTGAAAATCTCTTAATAAACTATTCAGTAAATGGATCTGTGTAAATAATACACAGGAATAAATTGGAACTGGTTTGAAAGCAGAGAAGGAGGGCTACGTTTGCTGCATGGTTCAGAGATTATAAATTAAATCACACCAATTTTTTCTCCCGTTCCTACTTTTATTAGAGAATCAAAATTCAGATCAGTCTCATAAAAAGAGTTCCTTGTACTGCTTGAATCTCACAAGTAAGTCTGACTCTACTTGCAAGAGAATACTGCCTCTAAAAAAAATTAAACTGCTGCCTAGCCATGATACCAGCATGAAAAATCTGAAAAGTAAAATGCATTAAAAGAAATATTTTGTTTGAATTTTGAGATGAAATGAAGTAGAAGCTGCTTAGAAAAGCAATGTGATGTGGCTCCAGGTTAGGGGCATAACTTATGGAGTACTCCTAAAAGTCATGGGAAATTAATAGATATAACTGAAGAGGATAATTTCAGGAGTGTAGCCATAGAAGTTGATGCAGACCTGTGAATAACATTGCACCCAAAACTGTGTTATTTAAATTTCCACCTTGTTGCCTGGCCTTGTACATGAACCACAGAGGAAATCAGTCAGAAGTATAAAGGTCTAATCAGGACAAGCCAGTGAAAATGGAGGGCATTCTGCAACTTGGAAAGAAGCTGCAAAGTTCATTGCAAAGAGCAGTACATTTAGGAGAAAGGCTTCTAGCAAGGCTATTCTAAGTGAGGTTACCTTCAGCTTAGATGAGAAAAATATGCTGGCCATATTTTTTCATATAAAAGAAAATTGAATTCTTAGCCAGAATAAAGAGAGAAAAAAATATTGGAATCTAGCGTGATTGTGAAATTCCCTCTGTGGTAATCTGATCTACAGCCCATCAGCCAGGGGAGGCTTTATCTGTCACGGCCTGACAAGGAGAATTTCTAAAGAATAATTTCCAGAGAAATGAGCAGAGGTGATTCTATCAGCAGCAAAGTACATGGACTGCCACAAGAGCAGAGCTGGGCTGGTACTGGGCACCTCCCATGCCAACACTTCCTTCATAAACCACTGGCATGAAGGTGTTGGGTGTCAATTGCTGCTGAGTTCAGCACGTGCAAAACCAGCCTTCACAAAGAGCTTGGAAGCGATAGGTCAGTTTGTGCTGCCCAAAGGGGTTCACTACTCTGCACCTCCTGTTTCCTGGAGGAAATGGTTTTATGCCTCACTTCCCTGCTTGTAAAGCAGGTATGTGGCCACTGCAGCTGTAATGGTTTCACATTCCCCTGTCTCTGTTGGCCAAATTTAGTGTAGTGGTTTGAGTGCCTACCAGAACTCTGCTGTGAGATAGGATCAGGAGAAAAGCAAAGCAGGTCCAAACTTTAAGGTATAAAGATAGATTTATTAACACACACTGAAAGAAGAAAATGAGAATCAAAGTTGCATCCATCTTCCTCAGTGGTTAAACGTCAGTATCTAAAAATTGGTCTCTGACAGGCCCCTGTCCCTTCCACAGGAAATTACCAGGTCCTTACAGGGTGACAGAGGACTCTTTCTCCTTTAACCAAAACCCAAGCTGTGTTAACCCATAACAGCAGCCTTTGCCAGCTGTGGAGGGTGATGGGCACTGAGAGGCCACCAAGTTGCATCCTAACTTTGCACGTTACACGTTCAATTTATCCAGCAGAGGTAGGGGTGAGTGTTAATGTGATTTCTGCAACAGAGTTTTGCACAGCCCATCACAGGCTGGTTTTTAGGCTTCCTAGAAACTTGACAAACCATGAGTTCACCCACACTTGTGGCCCCAAGATCTGTGGTACACAGGACCAAATAAGCAGGTTCCCTGTCCCAGGTGAAGTTGTTTGAGATGACACACTGACAAAAGTCCCTCCCTAGTACTTGCCTTGTTGCATTGAATAAGTTAAAAGAAATATTTCCACCTACTTGCTAATGTAAGTAAAATTTAAACTAGTTATTCTGGGTGTCTAACAAGGTCTGCCTGTCTTCAGATAGCAACATTTCAGCACAGGCAGCTGTAATAAAAGCCAAGGAAATTACCAAGAAGGAGCTGAAGAAGTTAAATTCTGATAATGACAAATAATTTACATTGAAGTAGTTTTTCCATTTGTTTCAAATAAGGCCCTATCACTCAATTATTGCTTTGTATACCTGATAAATTTTTCCAGATTTAATGTATTAAAGGTAGCCTATGCTTTTAGAGAGATCTGCTTTCAGTGATCTGCAAATACTTATGTTATGATGGAGGTGGTACTAAACAAAGAAAAGTTACATAAATGTCTGAGAGCAGAAGCTTCATGTGTTAAGAATATTAAAAATAGCTCATCAGTGCTCACAGGGTCTGATTTCAGTAAAGCATGCCATGTTTTCCATCCCTTTATGCATGACTTCAACTAGAAAACCATTACGGAATTGAGAAGTATCTGAATATCCAAAGCACAATGCCCCTTGGCAGAACTGATGGGAAAATAAGAGGGTTGAAGAGGGGAAATGCATTTAATATTCATATATTAATTGACTGTAAAGTCAGTACATTCTGTTGCCTTTTTGCTTAGTCTTTAGTTAAGTGCAACTGGTTTGTGTCTGATTTTCATCAAGCTCCAGTGAAGCAGCACACAAAAAAGAAAATTCCTAAACAGAAATATCCCGGATGACAATTTGACTGGGATGATCCATGGTTTGGGGCTTTCTGTATTCAGACAGGGCCCAACTTTGAACCACTGCATCCAGATTTCTCAGGTATTCAGGGAGGGTCTTGAAGTCTGATTCCCTAACTCTGCTTTCAAGTTTTGTATGTATCCATTCCAAATCTCTTCCTGCTCTTTTAGCCTGGCTTCCGATATAAAATTTGTCTCTGGAGGGAATAGTCTGTCATTCTTTCCACAGTAACTTCTGAAGCTGCTCATTCTAACCTTTCCCAAGGGATCAGAAGTCTCAAAATATAGTATTTCCACAAATACAATGAATATGAACAGCTGGATAAAGTAGAAAGAGTGTAAAATTATTTGCCCACTACAAATAAAGAGGTTGCAGTGGACTCTTCCTCATAGCCATCCGGAAGCTGGGAACCATAAGAAAAGCTCAGGAGAGAGCATTTTTCTTCTTAGGTTTCAAAAATCTAATCAAAAATTTAACCAATCTAATCATCTAAACAAAACATGGACCCATGGTATCTTTAGGCTTTTAGTATAAGGTTTTCTCTTACCTGGGACTAGCAAAAGGGATTTGCTGTGGTGGGATACGACCCTATTACCTTTGAAAATTAACTTACATGCTCAAAACAGTTCTTCAAACATACACTTGGCCCCTGATTCACAGAACATGAAAGCGTGATTGCAACCAGATTGTAGTCCTGAAAAAAAGTGAAAAAATTGAGTGAAGAATTATGGGTTTAGTTTTTCTGTGGGTTTTTTTTTCTTTTTTATTCTAATTAATTTTGAGGAAGAGAACAAAGAATGTGATCTCTCAAAGCATTTCACCCCTCTTCAGAGAAGAGGAAAGAAACCCCAAGCAAGTAAAAAAAATCTTGGTTATTTAATTCAATTTTTGGAGTTGTCAGGATGTTTGAATCCCATAATTTATTTACGTGCAATGGGAATCCACCTGTGTTTATATTCACAAAGGCCTTGGAACTCATGCAGCAAACTAATTTTTCTTAATCTCACTTGCAATATGGAAATCAAAGGAAGAGCTGTTTTAACAGACACAGCAATTCTAGCACTTAGGAAACCTCTGATAAGACTGGAGTGTCTTAAGATTTCCCAGGTGCTTTCCTAGGAGGGTTTCTGGCTGTCTCCTCCTGACAGCAAACCCTGGGTGAGAGTTTCCAGCCTTTATCAGGTGTCTCTGAGGCAAACTGCACTGGGCAGGTGTCAGTAGGTGGTTGGCTCACATTTAACGTACCAGCAGAAACTGGTCATTATGTTAATTTTGAAGTGTTCGTAGTGGTTTCATCTTGATCACTGCCAGGAGATGAGAAAGGATGAGGAATAGTAGGGAAAGGACTAAAGGAAGAGCTTTGGGGCCAGTTTTGGGGGAGGTGAAGCACTTGGCTGGCTTATTTTACTCTCCATTCAAGCTGGGTTTCAGGTAAAAGTTCCCACTATATCCTATAGGTCTAGCAACCTAAAATAAGGCTGAATTCCTGCAAGGGGAAAGCTTTCAAGATCAGTGTTGCAATGGGAAAGAGACTGTCAAGATACACCAAATTAGGCATGGTAAATTTAGGATTTCAGAAGGTAAGGAGTGAAGAGAGTAGTTTTCTTCTGATATCTCATGAGCAATAAGGAGAGACAAGCTTTTTCTAAGGTTCCAGCAGACACCCATATTGTTGATTGTTGAATGTCCACCATGGTAAAGCTAGGCTTTGTGAAAGGAAGTAATTGGAAAAAAATTTTTCAATAATTTTTCGCTGACCTTAAAAGCTAAGCTGGGAAATGGCACTTACCTAGTGTCAAGGCTTAGAGATAGGAGTTCAAAAAGAAAAAGGTCTTTTTTCTCCATAAATATATACATGTCTGTACGTATCTCCATGGGGAAGCTCATGTCTATATAAAAACATGTATATTTCAAACCTGTGTAAATATACATTTATAGACATACATTAGCCCTTTCTAATTGCAATGAGAAGGACCATTCTGGCTATTGGATCAGAGACTGGTCATCATGGTGTATTTGGATGCAAGAATTAAAGGTAGAGTTTACCCGCTAGAAAGATGCAAGGAGGGTTTCCAGTGATGCTTGTATTGGCAACAAAGATAATGTGAAAAATATGGAATTTCTTTTATATTTATGTAGAGGTACTGCCAAGCCAGATGTATGTTTTCCTGTAGTAGTTAGAATGAAAGCAGATCCCATTATTTTCAGCATACTCTTATAAGGCCAAATAAATATTTCTCTCGTCCAGATAGAGCTTTTACCATTTTTTTTTAAGGCAAGCAATGCGCAGAACAGTTTTCACCCATGCATGGTGCTGTTCAGAGAACAGTCCTGATAGAGGCAAATACCTTTCTATAACTGTTCTGTGTAGGCAGTTCTTACCTACGTGTGGGGTGTTGCCAGGGATTTAAAAAGAAAGCAATGAGGCGTGCCGTTTGCTACCGATTATTTTGAGGTTAAGAAGAAAAATGCTAGGTAGGAGCAAGAGGCCTCAGATTTGTTCCAGTGCTTGGCTGGCTATGGGTTCCTGCCCAGCAGCTCTCACAGGGAGCACTGGAGCATGGTTTCCTGGCAGGACGCGCCCAGGAGAATGATCCTCCACTGTTTCTGCTGTGCCCAGAGAGCTGTGTGAGAGGAGTGGGAGTTACACAAGCTCTGTTGATTTGGCTTCCACAAAGAGCAACCAGGACAGCAGCTTTCTTCTGATTCTGCTGGGTTTGGAGCAAAAGTCTTTCTAGGAGCAAATGCTTTTGTGCAAGTCTCATGATTTCCCTGCTGTTTTCTGATCTGCCAGCTAACTGAGGCAGAGGACTTTTGAGAGAAAAAGCGGAAGTTAGAGAGGTAAAGGCTTCCAGGGAAATGGTGGTGTGCTTCAGGCTTTCTGGGATCTCTGTAGGCTGGGCAGCTGAGGTGTATGAAGAAGGAGAAGCACTGCCGAGTTGTACTCTCGAAATGAGACACAGGGCTCAGATTGCAGGTGCCCGTCCTGGGGCTTTCTTAAACAGGCTGGAGGGGATTGCTCTGTCACTGAGGAGCCCTGAAGTGACATACAAACAGGTAAGCTCTCAGTGCCCTGTCTGCCTTGGCACTGGGATGAAGGTAAGAAGGAGCCCACAGCACCCAAAAAATGTGTGAGTGGAGAAGATGTTATTGGGAGTCGCTGTGAAGATGCTCTGGATTGTGCCAGAGAAGGAAAAATGCAAACATTTAGTGGCATGGCACGGCAGGAATCGGGAGTAGTTTGTTATTAGGGCTCCAGATTCTCAGTTGGCTCTCAGATTATTTACATGGGCAGTGTGGCTCACTGCCCCAGGGTAGGTGGCAGGGTCTCTGTGAGAGAGCCGTGCTGCCAATACGGCTGGGTTTTAAAGCTTAGAGGTAGCAACACTTCCACTGTGGCTGTCGTTACAAAAACATCAATAAACAAATCCAAAAGCCCCTCCCCTGAGGTTACCCTGCCTTAACTCCTGTGATTACAGCACAGTAGCATCAATATGTGCTGGAGGGAAATGAAATCATTAAAAAATTGCAGTAACTGAGCAGCAGCAGATTTGTCAAGCTGGGGAGTTGCAAGAACTACAGAGAAGATGGTCAGGGTGAACTAGGGGCAAAGCCTGGGATCTCTGGATGTCTCATCCATGGTAGTCACTTGCAATAGGAGCTGCTGAAGCTTGGTGGCATTACAGCTTGTCTTTTCAAAGAAACCTTGTATAGGTAATGTTATACCCTGTTTCTGAAGAAAATGACAACAGTTTCCCCTTTGGAAAAGACTCCCTAGAGACAAGCTGATGATGGAGCTCTGCAGAAAGTAAAGCATATACAGGCTCATTCAGCAGGGCTGCTGTGCCAGTGAAGGGGAGGAATACATCCCTCAGAGAAAGAAAACTGCAGGGACAGCTGTGGTGTGCTCGAGACTGGCAGCCTGATGCAGTGCATATGGCACCCAGAAATGTACAGCGTGAGTCTAGGTCTCTCAGCATGGTCCTTGCCATCCCTCAGACTCAGAGAAATTCCTGAGGATGGAGGTAGGCAGCGCACAGAGCCTGCCAGCAGCATCCTGTCAAAAACACTACATTACATTGGCTGGCAAGGGTCAAAGAGCACTCCAAAATACCTCCAAGGGGAGAAATCTGAGTAAGGAGTTGAGAGGCAAAATATGTCCAAGAGAGTCCGTGTCTGAAAGAGCCCTGGGTGGCAGGACGCTGCTGCCAAAACCTGGGGCTGGGATCTGCCTGGCTCAGGGCTCTCAGCTGCCATGGTGTGTGCACCCTGAAGGCTTTTGATCCCCCACAGTGAAAAATCTCGTGCCACAGGACCTGCATTTCTGCTTCCTGCTGCATGAGACTTCCTAGGCTCTGCAGAAGGCAATGTGCTCTTTCTGGAGGCAGTGGGACCCTCACTGTACAGGGAAACACACATCCTGTCCTGAGGTGAGTGTCTCACCCCAGAGTAAACCTGCAACATTCCTCCTCTCTTACTACACCTGGAAAATCCTCTTAGCCCCACAATGTAGCTCATTGAAGTGTTACAAATGTGCTGAATGCGTTTGCGACCTTAATAAACAATGTTCCTTTCTTCTGATTTTATGTATTTTAATGGCAATTTGCAAGGACTGTTCCAATAACACAGGAGCAAGGCATCTACACGTCTGTGATTTTGTGTAGCTTCTACAGTTGGTTTTCTGTAGAGGCTGGATGTTATATTGGATAGTATTATTTGTGTTCTTTTGCTTTTGAGACTGGCCAGGATTTTGTAAAATCACACTTGTGTGAAATGAAGTCCCTCCTCTGAGGCTATGAAGGCTGGAGCAACGAGGAAAGAAAAGATACTCATGCTTGTACTTTCTCCACAGAGCTGGAAATCACCTTGATTCAGGCTTTTCTGAGTGCAAAGCTCTTACAAGTGGCTTTTTAAGGCCAAAGACAAGTCTGAAGGAGGACTCAGCAGCCCTGCTGGGCAATCCATGGGCTGGTAACTCCAAGGAGAGCTTTCCCACAGCAAAGCTTTCCATTGTCCCCAGTGTAGGGTACCTGGGGACACTGTGCCCAGAGTTGTTTTGCTCTGTGCCTTCTCCAGGTGAGGCTCTGGTATGTCAAGATTCCACATCTATCATCATATGTGGTCTCAGCCAGTCTTTTTAGGAGGGTAAATAATTTTTTATGTCTGGATGGATAACTCTTTTAGCTATTTTTTGAAAACCTGAAAACATACATATAATGCTAAATGTATTAGTTACACATACAGTCAGTTTGTTTCCAAGTTGTCTCATTTTGCTATAATCATTTGGGTATCTGCTCAGTACTGTGTACCTGAAGAGTCCTAGAAAATCTTTTATTGGCAAATAAGAAATAATTCTAACCTTCAGTAATGGTGAAACATGGAGAAAAAAACCCTTAATAAATATGTATCTTTCTGGGGTTTTACATTGGTTCCCTTTTTATTAGCTTGGTAAAGCAACTTTCAAAATTACATTTGAGGGCTTTTAAATGACCACAGTCTCTGGACATATTATCTTTGGGCTAGTCAATACATTTCGACTGTATTTGCAGCACAGTATACGTTTTAGCTCTTTTCTTCTTTGTGAAAGAAATATTGATTTATCTGATTAAAATTAGTTAATTAAGGGGGGAAATCATCTTCCACATGGCCATTGAAATACATCTGATCTTCCCCTGATGTTGATCCACATGGCAGGGCACAGCCACAGATGCACTAGAGTGAAATACATTTGGTGCCCAGTCCACTCAGCTGTGTTCTTCCCCAAGTTTCAGACAGGATTTTAGCAAATATCTTGAGAAGGAAGGAGTTGAAGAACAACCTTCTTATGCAGGTCCTTTGCAGGCTGAAGTCATGATGTTCTGAACTGTCAGTGCCTGATCCAAGGTGAGAGATCAGACCCATTCCATACATTTCACCCACTCAAACCCCTTGGTAGTCTGGCATCTTGCAGGTCGAGGCTGCTGGTGTGAGGTTATTCTCTGCGGTGTTGTGGTTTAGGGTTGAAAGGATGGATGGCAGGAAGGCTGGGAGAGGCTGAAAGCTTGGTTTTGCCTGCACAAGCTTGATGTTGAAGTACAAAACATGGTAGGTGCAGGCAGATCGCTGAATTGAAGAAAGCAACACGGTGTTATTAATCTGAATAACTATTAATTCATAATACAGATAGAAATTTACATGTGTGTCTATATATATATTTAGTGTACATATGTATTTGTTTTGTATGTGTAGTCTCAAATTTGTGTCCAGCTTGAAGGTCACAAATAGGCAAAAACTTCCCAATTCCTCACTCCCTGGACTTCAAGGCTACACTGGTACCTCAGCTGTAAGAAAGTTTTGGGGAAGGATATTTTCATTTCATTTTGTGAGGCTTTTTTTTTTTTTTTCCTTTTGGTAAGTATTAGTGTTTGTTCTGTTTTATCTCTTTGATGGGGGAATTTTACTCTCGTGGTGAGTTGAGACTTGACACACTGCAATTAACAGCCTGTGGGTTATCGATATATTTAGACAATTTTGAAAATCCTTTATGCCACTTTGTAATTTGGAATTGTGCTCTCGACTGTGTGGGGTTAGCAGAGAGCTGAAAGGAGTGCTCGCTGCACATCAGGTGACCACATTCACATTGCCACAGTAGCAACAGACACCAAAACATTTTCAAATGCACTGTTTGGATGCTGATATTGAAGTGACCTAAACCCAAGCCCCGTGTTCAGCCGCTGTAACCTGCACCCCCAGGGCCTTGCCCTGGACAGCCACTCCTTCCCCAGCCTGTAGCACTGCCCAGGGTCATTGTGACCCAAGTCTAGACCCCCCACTTGTCCTAGTTGAACATCATACTGTTGCTCTTTGCCCATCCATCCAGCTTAAAATTAAATAAAATAAAAAATCCCCCATCCAAAATAATATAGAAGCAGCCTAAGGGGACTATCTCTGCAATAGATCTAATTTTACCCTCTGAATCCAAATGGGATTTTCTTTACTGTGACCTCTGGAGCATACAACAAAAATGGGGATAAATCTTCTCTTCTAAAAGGCCACTATATGGTCCTCATTTGTGTCCAGAACAGCCCTTCCTACAGCTGTCACAATCCTGTGGAAATATTGTCACAGTGACTTAAATATTCAGTGTTTTGGTTGTGTGCAGAGGGTTTTAATTCTTCTGACTCCAAACCAGCACCAGGAGTGCCCTGAGTTCCTCTACTGAAGTATGGCTTAGAAGTGTAAGAAGAAAGAAAGAACATTTTTCATTCCCTTAGTGAGATTTCTTTAAAGTATCTTTCTCCAAATAGCTCCAACTAGCCTTCCCAGAACCAATTAAAATAGAAAGAAAAGTAGCAAAAAATTTGAACCACAAAGGCTAAGGAAAATGAAGAAAAACCCATCTGCCTATGCAAAGAAACCTTGACACAATGCATAAAATCAGTTCATAAGAGTATGTACAGACACTGTGCAGTAGTAATGAAGTCATATCATTAGTGTGATGAAAATAGCAAATCGTGTTAATGAATATGGAGAGAAACATGTATTTAAGGGAGACTTCTGATGTCAGACTTGGGAACTTTTTCTAAAACAATTATTGTTGTGTTTTATCTGCCCCACACGCTCTTCCATTTTCCACTCTTCTGGGTTTTTTGTAAATTTATTAAATTTAGTAAATTATTAGATGTTTGGAACAGTTTTTGTCTGTTCCATAGAGCAGAGCTGAATACTGGAAGTGTTTGGCATCACCAGCACCCCACAAACCTGTCCAAGGGTATTAGAGCTTCTCTTTCACTACACTCACATTGTGTCCTCTGATAATGCAATGAACAGACTTTGCAGGATGGTCCTTGTCTATGGTACCACCTTTGGAGTTAGCACTCAAGTCTGTTCCTGTTCAGATATTCTTATATTCTGGGTTTTACCTCTGGCTCCACTGAAGTAAGGCTTGAGCTTCTGTTTGTGGAGGCTTGTTTTTCATATGGTTTCCAGCATGCCATTTTAAAAGTGCTTTTTTTCCTCCCTCCCCTTCTGTGTTTTTAAAATGGCCAGATAGATTGAAATTTCGGCACACAAAAATATATGGCCTTCAAAATTCACCTCTGAGGAAATGGAGCTTAGTGCTGGACATGGAGGGGTCAGACAAATTTTAAATCACATACAATTGCTCACCTCATTCCCCAGCATGTTCCCTGCACAGATCCTGAGTCCAGGAGCGCAACAAAATTGAGTAAGAGGCAGAGAGGGGAAGAGAAATGAATGAAGATTTGCTCTTGTCCCTTTTAATGCTGCATGTTGCCTCCAGAAAACCCTTATTTATCAAGAGCTAAAAGGACAAAGGGGGTTATTTTCCTCTCTGGGGGAGCTTCCATGGTCCTTCTTTTCCTTGCTGAAGACCAGCTGATAAATAGCACAATGTACTTTTAGCTGTATGGCACACTGCATTTTTGTATGAGGCAGGAGAATGTTGCTCTGCTCTCTGCACAGCAGGAATTCCCTCCAGTGACTGCTGGGAGTAACTGAAACAGCTTCTCCACTATGAAAAACACATGGCAAGACCTAATTAGGAGTAGTGTTGGAACAGAGAGAATAAAGGGCCTGATGCTCTTCATCTCCTGACTGAGGTGTTACTCTGAGACAGAATTTAATCTGGCACAGGGAACTCTTCATTTCAAATCTCCTGATGTGTGCGGTTCTCCAGCAGTGTTTCCAGTGTGGGAAGCAGCTTCATGCCTCCAGCTGGAACTCTCTTGTAGAAGAGGAAGGGCTCTGGGTGCCTGTGATGGTCCACATCCTCTTTTTCTCTGAGTCCAGGAGCCAGCAAATCCAGCATATCCAGAGCATCCTGGCTGCAATACACACTTCCTCGAACTCTTAAAAAATGAAGCACACTCCTAAAACTTCCTGTGCTAATTGCTGACACAACCAGAATTATGTAGTCGTAAAGAGAGAATTTTACTGTTGCATGGGGAATTATTTAGAGTAGAGAAGTGTGTGAATGCTGAATTCTCTGAATGATTTCTGTGTGAATTTCACATTTAACTTATGGTAAGTACCTTGATAAAAGCCCTGAGAGAATAATTCCATCTTGTAACTTTTTCATGATTGCTATTGTATGAGTTATCAATCTTACACTTTACATTTAGATATGCTAAATAGGGCTTTTCTTCCATTAATAATCGGAAATTTTCCCCTTTTTTTGTGTACTTTTCAGAATTAAAATCAGTATTAACATTATTTGGCTATCTGTTTGGACAGGGAATTTCAGTGATAGGAGGATGAAAGTTAATTTTATTTTTAGATGATTATTACTGGATGGAGAACACCCACACAGAGGAGAATTTATAAGATGAATCCTCTCTAGCAGATTCATGAGTTGTCTGTAATGAGTAAAATCCTTTTATTTTTGCAGAAAAACAGTTTTAGAAGCTCCTCCCTGTCTTAAAAGTAACACCCTTATTCTGTAAAACCCTAAAATGTGGGCTGTCAGTGTAAGCATGTTTTGTAGGCTCTCAGAGCCCTGGGGTGAATGGTGCTGACAGCAGTTTGCAGCCCCCAAATGGAAGCTGCAATTCTTAATTTTGAGCCTTTTCTGGTCCCAAACTACCGTGCAAGCCTTTTTCCTCTAACACAAACCCTGCAGCAGGCACAAACAGGTTTACAGATATGACAGAGGGGCCAACTTTATCTTTAATGCTTAAATATATATATATAAAAATAAATAGATAATAATTATATATATATTCTAGTAAAGAGCTGTTATTCCTTTTCCCGTATCTTTGCCTGAAAGCCCTGTTATTTCAGTTATAATAATGCAGAGGGAAAATGCAGAGGGAAGGGGGTCAGATTTTCCGTTCCAACGGAGGTTCCCGCCTCCCTTGGCAGAAACTTGACTTTCAAACCAAGATATTGTTCCACTTTTTTTCTTTTCCCAGGATTTCATGGTGCTGCTGTTTCATTTTTACTTTCAGAGGAGCCAAACGCAAGGGTGTGCAGGGGTGGACACTGATACCACCCATCTCTCACGTGAGTGCTCTTTCAGGCAGGGGCAGNGTCCCAAACTACCGTGCAAGCCTTTTTCCTCTAACACAAACCCTGCAGCAGGCACAAACAGGTTTACAGATATGACAGAGGGGAATTATTTCTAAGGGCCAACTTTATCTTTAATGCTTAAATATATATATATAAAAATAAATAGATAATAATTATATATATATTCTAGTAAAGAGCTGTTATTCCTTTTCCCATATCTTTGCCTGAAAGCCCTGTTATTTCAGTTATAATAATGCAGAGGGAAAATTCAGAGGGAAGGGGGTCAGATTTTCCGTTCCAACGGAGGTTCCCGCCTCCCTTGGCAGAAACTTGACTTTCAAACCAAGATATTGTTCCACTTTTTTTCTTTTCCCAGGATTTCATGTTGCTGCTGTTTCATTTTTACTTTCAGAGGAGCCAAACGCAAGGGTGTGCAGGGGTGGACACTGATACCACCCATCTCTCACGTGAGTGCTCTTTCAGGCAGGGGCAGGGATGCCTCAGTGTGTGGAGCAGAGGCAGGAAGAAGTTCTCTCTACATTAGTCCAGGGTGACAAATGCTGATGACCAAAGGCTCTTTGGAGAAGGTTTGCAGACAGCCTGCCCCAGTTCACACAATTCTCATTATTCTTTTGGGATGGTTTTTTTGTGCTCACATTGTGAGTCTGGGACTTCTGCCTGCTCAAGAGCTCAGAATAGACCCTGATTTTTAAGAGTGATTTAGTTTGAAGTGTAAACTTTACAGGCAGATAGAAAATGAAAGCTCTCTGTTACAGAAAATGGTGTTTACTCTCTTTCCCTCAATTCCCTCTCCTGTAAATGAGGTCACGAGTGTTATGAATCCAACACCATTAATGGCTGCAAAGTGTTTTGAGATCCCTGAATGGAAGGACTTATATAAGTGGGAAAGTCTTATTAGGATAATTATAATTGCCAACTGTACTGGCACAATATAGATCACTTAATGAGTTATTTGGCTTTTCCTTTCTCTCCCTTTCTCCTTCTCAGCTCCCCTAAGCCACATAAATAGACTGATTTTTAATTGGCAACTTTCATTGCTAGCGACTGGATTTCTCTCCGAAGTTCAAACTCAGCAGCAGCATTTAGAAAATGCAAGTTGCTTTTAGATCAATTGAAATTTGCAGGGCCACAGTAAAAAGGAAAGGCTCTGCTATTTGAACGAGAGAAGCACACGCTGAACCTGCCTTTTGAGTTCCGAGCACTTTTCTCTGCCTTATATTGGCATGCTCATCATTCGCGGGTGCTTGTGAACAATCTGTTGAGGGTGAACTGGGGACTTAGGGCCGGTGAGTGACAGGACAGGGCTAAATGGTCTCTGCGGGGAATAGAAATCCCCTTTGTCCTCTGATCTCCCATTTCACTTGTGTTGGTTTGAATGTGTGAATGTGTGAACTGATGCAAAGATGGGATGATAAGAACAGCTCTTCCTGTTATATTAGGACCTAAAATACTGTTGATAATCAGGCAGCTTCCTCCCCATAAAATTTCTTCTCTCAGCTGCAGAAACCACTCGCGTTCATCCCTGGGAAACAGCTGCTTAACGCTTTATAAAAGTAGATTAAGACAAATATTAATAGTTAAGAAATTATGATCTCCTTGTAGGTATTATTACCTTACAGGCAGTAATATCAATGCTTGAATCAGTAGGGGTTTGTTTTTTGTTGAGCCCTGAACATTTGATCTAATATGAAATGTGGACCCATCTGGAAATGGCAAGGATGTTGGCTGCTGTAGAGAACGTATGCCCTTTCTTTCCTTTCTTACTTCTGGTGTGTTAGAAGTATGCTTGGAACTCCTCCACTTCTTGTCCTTAGAAGAAATCCCAGAGGTCGTTTGCCCATGCATGGAAACCCATTTTATATAATTGCCACAATAAGGGCACAGTACTTTATTATCATTCTTGCCATACAATATTTAGCTGACATTCATACATACAGATCTGTCCGTTTCTGTTAAATATTTTTCAAACATGCAAGTCCCAGTCTGTATTTGCTGCTGCATCAGTATTTTTCTCTGCTAGTAAATCAAAGTACTTAGAGAGCAACAAAACAAAAGCACAGTTACTACTCTGTTTAACTTTCCAGAGTAGCTTGGTATTTTCTTGCTCTATTCTTTAGGATGGAACGTTTACCTCAGCAGACTCAACCATACTTTTAAAACATGGGCAAAGCAGATGTATGAATACTTAATTGTGCCTCAGGCTCCTTCTGAAGCAGCAAAATGAGCTGAACTCTCCCTCTTGCCCTCCTCACACACCTTTCACTTGCTGGAGAGAACACCTTACATTGTAGCGCTGCTGTTTCCTTGGACAAGTAAAAAATTTGCATCTTACTGCCATCCTTACTAAAGATAACGTTGATGTTTACAACCCCTGGAAGCCCTTAGATAAATGTGCTGTGTCCATCCTGCCTGCCTTGAATCCAAAGTGCTGGGGCAGGAATCACACCTGGTACCACACTATCAGCTGTGGCAGAGACCTGTTGCATGGCTAATTAGCTCTGTATCTCTGTGTATAAATGTCTGTGTGCCAAAAAAGCACTCGACATGAAAGCCCCAGAACAACCAGGTCTCTGAAGGAATTCTGCCTCATCTCGGCTCTCTGTTCAGCCTCAGACTTCCCACCTTGTGCTTAGTACTCAAGATAACGTTTCTGGTGCTCTGGGGTTGGAACATACTCAGAGGTGAGCTGGTCAGGGTGCAGCTCTGGGGTCTGGGTACAGGATGAATTTTGGGTAAGCTCTGGGGTCTCTTGCTTTGTGTGTTTCTGCAGTTCTTGTGACACCTTTGCTTTTTGGTTTTTGTGTGTTTTTGGTTTTTTTTAATAGTATTGTTAAAGGCCTTTCCCTTCAGTTAAAACAGAAATCGTTCATATTGAAGGTATATTACAGTTTCTAAAATCAAGGGAATGAAGTAATGGCCACTGAAACCAATGCCACCAGTGTGTGTGCTGAGCAAGTTTCCATTGAATGCTTCACTTCACACTGACAGCTCTGCTTCTGGGGACCCATGTGGCAGAGCAGATTGCTGTGGTTACAGGTTGAGGGCATTCCTGGGGCTCTGGCTGCAGTGACTAGGAACAAGGAGGCATTTATGTAATTTGGGAACATTTTGTCTTTCCTTGCCATGGAATATTCCTATGCTCTTAAAATACCCCACGGTTCTTTCAGCGAGTACTGACTGCTTTGATTTCTGCTGTTCTGGGGGAGTGATGTGTTCTAGAATCCCTCCTTGCTTCTTCCTCACAGATTTTGTGATTTTGAGATTTTGAAAGAAGGACCAGGTCCAGGACTGTGTGGTGGGTGACAGGTCCAGACATTCCCATCTGCTGCTGGCCAGAGACTACCCAGAGGAGCAGTGGGAAAAGCTGAGGACATACAGTGAATATATCAGTAAAGAAGAAAGAAAAGACATAATTTGCTGCCTCACTGGGGCCCTGGCAATCCCTAAAAGTCCCTAAATGGAAAAGAAGATAAAAGGGGATTTTCAGCTGGTTCATTCCTGTGGTTTGCAAACAAAACTTGTTTAGCTTTTCTTTCAAAAAGGCATTTCTTTATTTAAATATTGACCTACTGTTTTAAAAGGAGAAGAGGTTTAGGAATAGGATCAATAATCTGAGATGAAGCATTTTGTTTTGGAATGAATGGAGCATTTACCCAAAATTACATTTTGAGGGGTTTTGCCCTTATTTTTATTGGCTGAAAGATATTTTTACTTGGATTGGAGTTAACCACAAGCTGCTGCATCATTTCAGGGTGACACAGACAAGGGAGACTCAAATTATTGTTTATTAACTATGGACAGTGAAGCTAAGGGAATAAATTCTTAGACTTGGAGTTTTTTATGCTGTTTTTCCATGCTTTATGAATTTTGGCTAATCCTTACTTGCTGCCTACTTGCATTAATCTTCTTTCTTTAAGCACCACTTTAAATGTCAGTCTGGCAGCATCTTGTTATTTATTTTTTTTTTTCCCTCTGTTTATTTGTTCTTTTTTAATTGCTCCATCTACAGAATTTTGAAGCCCTCGAGGTATCACCAAGGAGAGGGAAATGGGGATCAGGACTGGGCCAGGCGAGTGCTGCAGGCTCAGCTGCAGCATTCCTGGAGGTGTAGCCAACAGGAGACATGGACTTTTAAAGAGAAATGATGACCAACAGGTGTATTGCTAGGCCACTGCAGTGCCAAGATTCAGTTCAAGGCAATTTTATGCCAACCACTGGTGCCAGAAGCAATCCCTGCCGTGGGCACCTCGTAGTCCAGGTAAACGTGCCAGGCTAAATAGGCAAAAGCAGCATACTGGCCAGGCCTCAGGTTGCAGTACCAGGGGATGGAAGAGGCTGAGGGAGGATGGGTCTGTCCTCAGTGTGGATCTGGCTGCACAGCCCCCCATGTGTCCTTGCTCCATGAGGAGTGCTGGGCAGTGGGAAGGAGCTACCAGGAGATCCCCGCTGCTCTCACGGGTTGCAAGAAGGAAAGCCAGACGGCAGGATGCCATCTCCGACAGTCAGCCTGCTGTTATCCTGATCTAGCATGACAAATTGGTGTTCCCAGAGTGGCAGCAGAGTAATCAGACTGTGACAAATGGTTTACTTAGAGCAATTTGTTTTCATTTCACTGAAAATTTCCGCAGTCTCAACAAAAGGTTCCCCCTCTGCCTCCTCGCTCCCGACTGCCTCCCTCTAATGCCATTTGCATGGTATTAAGAGGGGGACCTGTGCCCCAGAGGGCAGCGTGGCAGTTGGGAGACCACGTTTCCAGGGACCTCGGGCTTTTTGCAGCTGGAAGCTATTGCTGGAGGCAATGTGCTTGTTGAGTGTGAAGTTAACCTCCATTAGCTATAGACTGTGCCCCTGCTTTTGCCTCATTTCCCACACAGGAGCTGAGCTACCTCACACCATTGGTTCCTGGTGGACGAAGAGTGTGTGGGATCAGGGGTTCCCTGTGTCTGAAAAGGGTGAGCGTCAGTCTGGCACCTTTCAGTTGCTAAACTTAAGCCAGGTCACTAAACACAGCCCTGTAGCAGTGACGTGTCTGGAAAAGGGGAGCTGGACCTACCTGAGGTACTGCCAGCCATAACTGCCCTGTGGACGACAGGGCAGCTGTACAGCCCCATCCTGGGTCCTAACACAGCTGGATCCCTCTGCTTTAGCACACTTGCAAAAGTCAAAAAGTATGGAGAACAGGGAAAAAATGCTAAAAATTAAATAATGCCAAAAACAGCCCAGGAAATTGAGAATTCCTAGCCCAGGAATGTTCAGGTCCCTGCCATTCCAGAGCCTGCAACTGGCTCTGGGATATGAACCTCATGGCCTTTTCCTGCCCAGGTGTCAGCCCAGGCTTGCGCAGGGCTTCTCAGTGCTGTGGTGTCACTGTGAGGTTAAGCCTTGGATGGTTTGACCTGCTTGGCTTTCATGGAAGAGAGATGAAAAAATAGGTAAACTTTACATTGCTTCTTCAGGAGAATTTTCCCTGTCCTACAGCCGAGAAGGAATTGCCATAAGACTCACCTAAGAGCCTGCTCAGCTCAGGCTCCCTCATCTTCTGCTTGCTCAGGTTGCTCTCATTTATAACAATTACCTGTTTATTTCAAGCACAATTCTTGCAGTTTCAGCAACCAATGCTTTCCACGGGCTGCAGGAAAGGGAGACCAACACCTTGTGTAAAATAAAAGGACAGTGGTATGAGGGGACTGGAGCTGGGAGCTCTGTGCCATGGGGAAGGGGACAGAAGGGCAAGGAAGAATCAGGCTGGTGGCAGGGTGCCCTGGTGCCATGACCTTTTGCCGTGTGTCGTTGAGATGAACATTCTCCAAAATCATGCCCCAGGATGGGCTTGGTGGCAGACCTGGCCAGTGCGCCTGCACCATCCAGCTCTTTCACCAGTCCCGGCTTCTTTCCTTCTTGGTCTTTTTCTAAAGCGTATCACTGCCCAGGGCAGAGTACCTGGGCCTCTGTAGGTGTGACATGTGCTACTGCAGTCCTTCCAATCCACCCCAAAGCCAGGAAAACTTTTTTGAGGCCTTCTAGGGTGAAAGCCTTGTTTCTGGACATGTAGTGAGTCCAGAGCAGTGGAGAAGAAGTGACGGAGTCCAGGCTTGTCTCCATCATGCCACCTCGTGCCCATTCCTTTTTTGTACCCAGAAGCAGCTGTGTAAAGATGACCTCAGTACAGGCCAACGGGATGAAATGCTCAGGCCACTCACATATGGGAGTTAAGACATTGTTGCAGCGGCCCTCTTGTGAGAGGGTAGAAATGAGCTGAGGCACAGACTGCTCGTTTATCACAGCATGCAAAGGGCCCTGGTTTATCCCTCTGTACAGCTCAGCCAGCCTGACCCCAACCATTCCCTGCCCCTGCCTGCAGCAGCTCCTGCTGGAGGTTTCCCCTGCAGCCTCTGACTGCTGGTTATTTCCTGCTGAACTCTGCCTGCAGGGATCAGTTTGCAGCCTCTGAGTGCAGGCTTTTACCCAGCTAGGCTGTGGCTGCAGCTTCCAACAGCAGGCTCTGACTGCACACCCACACTGACCTCACAGCAGCGAGTCTCTCTCCCCAGGATCCTGCTTCATGATTCTCTTCATGCTCCTCAAAGTTCCTCCTCCATAATGATCCTCCCTTGCCAGCTCACCCCTTCTTGTATCTCACTCATCCATATTGGACACAGCTTTTACTTATCAGGGGCCAGGTCACCTGTATTCCCTTCTCTTACAGGACATGACAGTCCAAGTCTGCCTGCAGCCTCCAGGACTTGTTTTGCCAAGCTCTGTTGCCTCAGTTGCTGGTGCTGCATCAGTTGCTGCAGCTGCTGTTGCCTGTGTCCCTGTACTCCTACACAAACACTCAATAGTGAGATGCAATTTACCTCTGTGTTCCCCCTGCAGGCACCACATCAAGGCCTGGGGGCAGCCAGGACAGCTCTCCTCCTGCACTTTGTCACGGTGGCAGCTGGGTCTGAAAAGAGAGCAGTGCTACTTAGGGAGCCTGGGAGAGTAATAACTTTCCTTAAATGAAATTCCCACTCTCTTGGCAACTTGGCTCTGCAGAAGCCCCTGGAAATAGCACAGCAGTGAGTAACTAAGTGGTGCCCACTGGAACATGTTCCTGGCCTTGGCTGGAACGAGCTTTCTGGTATGTGTTCATGCAACCAAGTGACTTAAGCAAGAGAATTATCACAACATGGTTTTCATAATGTATTAGCAAACATAATAAAGCAATGGGAAATTACTTGCACTAATCGGACATCCATAAATAGATTCAAGTCATAGGTTTGACTCTCCATTGAAGTGAATAATTTATCAGCTGATTAAATCTGATCATTTTGTACAACGTGCCAGTAGTTTTCCAGTGCATGTTTTTATTGTCCATATATCTCCATTAGATTGATGGATTTGGGTGGTTCAGAATGGTAGTAGTCAGGGAAATGCCATGTGTAAGCAAATAAAGCTGGATTTATAGCATCTGGGCCCCATTCTCAGCCCTCTAACACAAAGACAGGGTGTTGTTACATATTTAAATAAAAGCTGCTCTGCATCTCACAGATGATTTCTTAAAAGCAAAAGAAAATCTCTTAAGGGAGAAAGAAAAAAGCAACCCCCAAACTTTCCATCACCAAATACCACCTTGCAGCCATGGCAGGTAGGACAGGA
This sequence comes from Donacobius atricapilla, assembly GCA_013397315.1. NCBI lineage: Eukaryota > Metazoa > Chordata > Aves > Passeriformes > Mimidae > Donacobius > Donacobius atricapilla. The sequence continues at coordinate 135,990 of WBMY01008455.1, forward strand.
AAGCTGCCCAGAGCCCCCTCAGTGCCCTCTGGGGGAGCAGGAGAACGTGATGGCCAGCGGGGGAGACCACAGCACACAGTGTTCCTGTTCTGCTGTGTTGGGAAGCACGTCCCAGTGCCGAACACACTTCAAACCCATCTTTTCATCTCCCCATCCTCCATGCATGCCTTGTGTCCCTCTCCCTGCCCCTATCCACACTGGCATGCTGTCTGCACCCACATGGGGATTTTCTGAATGTTTTGGTGTTTACTTTCCTGCATTTCCATAAGTTACTTACTGCTCTCTTTTGCTGTTTGGATATGGGACATTTCCCTTGATAACAGAAAAAAAAAGTCTGTATTTGGGTGCAGAATCCTACTTGGCTGAAAAACTTACAACAAGATTCAATTAAAAAAGAATTATGATTGTGCATAAAATGAATATTAGACAGCTGGGGACATCTCAGACAGAGTCTTCAGGGAAGTGCAGCATAACTGAAGGCCAAGCCCAAGAGCCCCTGCAGTGGGCCACTGCAGTGCCAGCAAAAGGAAGTGGATTCCACACACCTCCAGTAGGAGCAGCTGACATTTGTGGATAGGAGAGGGCAGTCAAGTCCAAAAGGGTGATAAGAAAGCCGAATTGCTCTTTCCTCTGCAGTTTAGGTGTGCAGAAACCTAAATACAGATGCTCTCTGGATTATTTGGGCTGCATCTTTTGCTCTAAGGGGATGTGGCCTGTCAAACCAGGGAGCATTCAGTGCTTAGTGTGATACCCCATTTCTGTTCTCCTTTGAGAACTACACCACAGCTCCGCTCCTCTCCTCTCCTCTCCTCTCCTCTCCTCTCCTCTCCTCTCCTCTTTCCCCTCCCCTCTCATTGCAGCATTGCAATTTGTCTTTCCCACTTGAAGGGTCAAATATTTGACAAAGCTGCTAACTGTTCATCAATTAGTGAGGAACTAGTTTGTGCTAAGGAGTTGATGTTCAAGTATGTGGCCCAGCATGGCCCAGGTTTTTTTTCAGTGTTTTTTTCTCTTTCAAGCCTGAACATGACCATGGATTTGCATGTGCCCCTTCTTTTACTAAGTAAACAATGGGATCAGGATCTTCTTAATCAACAGTGTTTCATTGTCATCATTATGAAAATGGAGTTTTGGTAGTACCACAACGCTTCCTTACACCATCTTCCATGGCATCATTTGCAACTGGAAAGGAGGATAGTAATGTGAGGGAAAATACTAACTTTTACTTTGCTCGTCATCCCACCCAAAGAAGATATTCCTTTTGAAACCAGCTCAAGGAAAATATTGCTGTAGAGCACAAATCCCGAGCCATTTAGCAAGGCCAAAATATCATATTCTCGGCACTGAGACAGAGGAGGAAGGTGCAACTCAGCTTCCCTCCCCCAGGCTCTCTGAGGCTTGTAGAAAAGTGGACCAGGGACATGGAAAAATGTATCTCATCCCAGGTACACCCCAGTTACCAGTGACCTGAGAGCTGCAGCACTACACTGACGTGTTTGTGCTAAGGATAAAAAGAAAACCTCCATTCTTAGAGGGCAGCAATGCTTTTTCCCAGTACTTGCCCACAGCAGGGCTCTGGCATATCCCTGATGCAGTGAGGGCTGGGAAGGTAAACTGCTGTTTATCTTCATTCATGACCTAAGGCTTTAAATGTCTTCCCCAGCCTTGTGTATTTGTCCAGTACATAATCTACAGCTGCGTCCCTGCAGTGACCTGTTCATGCCACACTGGCTCTAGCACAGCATTGGCATCTTTAAACATTGCTCTGCGGCTCGTGGCTGCATGAAGCAGCGCTGGGGGATCACAGGAAATACTGATTTCCAAGAACTAAACCATGTATTATTGGAGAGCTGTGGAGGTAACCATGGTCAAGCCTGTAAGTTTGTTGTTTGTGCCTTACCCACTGAGAGGTTTTGAGTATTTCCAGCAGGGAGAAGCAGTGGCTGGATATGAACTCAGGTCCTAAAGATTCATGAACAAACTAACCAGCAGATCCAGAGGACTATAAATAGTGCTGGAAAATCCCAACAGATATTTACCTTCAATTCCCCACAAAGTGGCAAGGACCTACTGTGTGGATTTCTAGCTGAGAGAAAATCCTTTTATTTTTACTAATTTTTGCAACAAAACTGAAAGCAGACAGCAATGTGTCTGAAATGGGAAGCATGACACAATCAGTATTGCATTTTCCTTCTGGATGCAACAAGATGACCTTCATAGCTCACTTGAGGCTCTGTCCCTTTAGAATTATGGGCCATTCCCTTGTTAGTGCTAATAAGCTGCATTAGATTCCTCTTCACATTGATGTTTTTTTTTTCTACATAATGCCAGGGAACTTAAAAAAAAAGAAGGAAAGAATAAAGGTCAGTGAGTTTCAAAATGTGCTTTATTGAAAAGGATATAAAAGGGAAAGAGCTCGTGTCATTTCTGTGATGACAGAAGTTATATTAACCAGCCATTATGTTTTAAGCACTGTTTGTAAGTATTGTGCACACATAGTTTGGGATGGTGTTATAGCATCCACAAGGGGACCAGATGTTCAGAATTTAGAATGGACTGGGACAAAAATCAGAAGGAGGCACAGAGAGGGTGTCTCCTTTACCATTGAGGAGCTTCACCTCGGTCATCTGAATCAGTGGCAGGTCCCAGCATCTGAAGCCCTCCCAGATTTTTAGCTCTACTTTTGGATAACCTGACCTGAATAACACAGACCAGGACAGTGTATTAGTGCAAGCCCAAAACCCTGTTGAAGTTGATGCTGTGCCTTTAAATGACTGTCAGAAACCCCCATACCTCCCCTCTGCACTTCTGACCTTCTGACAAACCTATAATTAGCACAGATTTTTCACATCTGTGGCTAGATTGGAAATTTGGAAGCACTTAATGAAGAAGGTCAGTCACCTTGACCAGGCTGAAGTTGCAGTTAGAGGACATTTGCTCGCATATCCATGAATATTAATGTAGGAATGCAAACACTGTGGTGATGGCTGCTAGGATAGGGCCCTGCATTCCATGTGACTTCAGCCCCGAGGGCTTTCTCCTGTCTGGGGAGAAAATCAAACCTCCTAAGGCAGGGTTTGCACATTAGGACATGCCTCCTGGTCCAGATTAACTAGAAATCTGGATTACCAGTCTCCCATATGATTCGAGCCGAAGACTAGGTCAAAAAGTCACATAATTCTTGCATGGTAGGTCCAGCAATGTTGCAGTGAGGGTGGCTGCAACGAATCTTTGAGTCCCCTGACTTCAGGGTGAGTGTGGAGCAAAATAAGAAAAAGGAGCGGGAACGATGGAGTGCCTGAAAAGAAAATTAATGAGAAATAAAAGTAGGGACAATGCCCAAAGACAGAATGTAGTACAGGAACAAGCTCCAAAAGACCAGAAACAAGGGAGAAGTAACAATATATAGTCTTGAGGTGGGGCATTCTAGAAACAATACCATACATGGAACACACGTAACCAATAGGGGAGTAGAACTTGGACTAGTTAGTATAACAACTTCAACTTGGACTAATTAACAACAGCTTCTCCTCTTGGGAGGAGATCTCAGGCTTGCCCTGATTTAGATGACTTTTTCCCAGGGCTCGAAGCTAAGGCTTGGTTTGTTAGGGGTGAAGTCTGGCTGACCGTGCTTCCCGGTCAGGGTGATTCCCACACAGCATCTCATCCCCCACGGTTTTGGTGGTAGTGCCAAAGCCTGAGTTCCCAGTAGGCCTTGTCTTGGGAAGCTAGTTTTTATAGGAGACTGGGTGAGGCTTTCATTTGAGGCCAGGACCAGGGCCCCAAGGATTTTGGTTTTATATTCTTGAAAAAAGGGAGTATGGGAAACATCCTGTCTGCGACCTTGTTGGCACTGGGTTGATCTCAAAGATTAACATGAATACAACATGAATATAGAATATAGAATATAGAACATAGAATAAAGAAAGGGAGGGCCTCTGTGTCTGGTCTTGCTGCATCTTCCCAGATGCCTCCTATTTGATGTTTGCGGGCTGCAGGGTGGCAGTGGAGGCTACCTCCAAAACCTTATATCCAGCCTGGGAAGTGATGAAAGGAGTCCTGTGGAAATTGAAAAAGACTTGTGAATTATTATATGATTTCCTGTCTCTCCCTGTAGTTCATGAGTCTAATGTAGGTTTCTATGACCCTGGACAATAAGTGCGTAACACATTTTTATTTATCTGTCCCAATCTCTCAGACCATCATTGACTATGACAGAAGTAAAAGAAGGAGCACACAGAGCAAGTTGACCAACCATTAAATTAGGAATGCTCAGATTCTTTCATTTCTGGATCACTTAAATGGCAGAAAAAAGTTCCTCATAATAATTACACAGTTTGATCTGAAGCTTATGGTAGCAGTAAGGATTCTTTCAATAATGTGCAAATCATCGTGTCCTATATTAAAAAAAAAGTGTCTTCAAACATTTTTTTTAACTGTGTGTGTTTAATACTAAAAATTATTATAGCACACAGCTCTTCACTGTAATTGTCTGGCAAATGTCGCATTGTAAAAGCAAATCCCTCTCTTGCCATTAGAATACCATGGTGTTGTCATGATGCCAAGAAGTCCTTGCCAGATGCTTAGGAGAGCACCCCCCCGTAGCATGGTTTGGAAGAATTTTGTAAACCTTTCATCCCTCAGAGATGAGTGGGGTTTTTTATTCCTACCTCTTTACACCTGGAGAACTGAAGTACAAAAAATGCCCAGATGCCCTATGGTGTTCAGGTGAATAATTCCCTCTGAGCTATAAGTTCATCCCACCAGACTTTCAGGAAGTGACTGACAGGGGAGTTGTGCTGGAAGGTTAGTTACCCTTAAAAATCAGTTCTCAAGCAGACCACTTTTTTGCTTTTCCTTCCAGTTCTCTAAAGCCCTAAAGGTGGCTTGCCCACCAAGTGCAGAGCTGGCTCTCCAGCAATGCATGGCCACATTTCCAAAAGGCAGCAGTGCCAAGTATTTGAACCTCTGCCACCATTTGGTTGCAGTGTTTGGTTTCATTTTTACTGGGCCAAACTGGTCCCTAGCATGAGCACTATGTGTTGGTTTAAAGAAAGAACAAGTGTGATGAGCTATTCCTCCTTAGGAGAGAAGAGAGCAGCATGAGACTCTCAGCTCAGAGCAGAATCAGCACTCTGTGAAAAGCTGGATGAACCAGGCAGGGACAGTTAGGTCTTTTTCAAGATCTCTGACCACCCATGAAGGTGCCACTGGTGAGGCTGCAGAGAATTTGTCAGGTCACCACTAGGAAAGGAAATTCAGGACCTTCGAACTTTGCGCATGTGTGAACATTAGTGCCAGGCTGCTGGTGCTCTTTGCTGTTGTTTGCTGTTTGTATTTTTAAAAACAGAGCAAACAGAGCTATGAGCATCTCAGGAGATGCCTGATGCCTTGCAAGATCATGTTCTGGGAATAAGGAATCTGCTTTATAACACAATGACTGTCACCTGCATTCTGCTCCACTAACTGGATGTATTGTAGGTCTGTATCAAACAAATGGACTCATAAGCTGTACTGTCACCAGGGTGACAGGATGGATTAAAACAGCCAAGACAATGATGAATGCTGCCAGAGGGTGCTGATCTCGGGCTGCCGGACTTGTGGTCTCTGGTAAATCCCATGAAACAGTCTTGTCACGGGGAGACTCCCAGACTACCATGCTTAGTAACAGAGGGGAGTTGGTCCCCTTTCTAATGAAGGGGCAGCCAGGCTCTGCCATAAGGCATGCTGGCTCAAATATAGAAATTGTACAGTTCCATCTTCAGCATCCTCCTTCTTACCTGGTGCACCTCTTCCCTTTCCCCAGCCCCATCCTCCCCTGTTTGAATATTTCTATCTCCGAATAAATCACTAAGGGAGAGAGACCTTTCTTTTCAGCATTGTGCTGACCACCTTTCTCTTCCCCTCAAGCTCTGAAATTAATTAAATGATGTCACGCTTGATTCTAACTGATTTGGAAGCAATTCATCACCCTTTTGCTTGTTCTATTAGTCCAAGCGATCAGCACATTAATTCATTTGTGAGACTAAGCTCAAGGGTAATTACAGTGAGGAAGCTTAATGCCTAAACTTGTTAATGTCTGTAATCAGAACTATTTCCTCAGTGTGGAAAAATTGTTAGACAATTACACTTGGATATGATTGCTCTGGTAGGCAGCAGAGGCTGTGTCAGGAGAGGAATAGCAGGAGCCAGAAGTGAACTATCAGCAAATCCATCTCTTTGCAATCTGCCTTCGGGATCCTGCACAGCTCGCCCCTTCCTCGGGTTTTGCGTTATTACTTAAGTTGAAAAGTCAGCATCCTTCTCTCTTTTTCAGGTTCAGTTCTGTGGGGCGCAGGAAAAGAGACACCTCTGCTTTTTTTCTGATATACATGTCACTAGCTTTTGCTTCTGGTGTCTTGGTTAATGAGCATGGGGAGAAATAACTAATTTAATAGATGGCACTTTACTTCCCAGTAGACTCAATTTTTTTTTTTCCTGTTCAACAGTCAGTGCTTTTCAGTGAAGAGATATTTAAGAGACAAATTTTAAGACTGAGACTTTCCTTATTTTGCCCATCTGGTGGACTCTTCATTAACCTCTTGGTGGGGAAGTGTCCTGACAGGGTGTTTCTAGACTTACTTTAAAGAAAAAGTAGCTGTTGATCAAGGGATCCATATGGGCACAGTGGGACCACACAAGCATAGCAAGAGGGCACAAGGTCTTTCTGAACAAGGGGATTTTCTCTCGTCTCCTCTTCTGACTGAGCTATTGGTGCCCTCATCTGATCAGGGAGTTTCCAGTGTTAAGCTGGATATCCTAAATGTGTCTACTTCCTTCAGGTCAAGCTCCAGAAGGAAGTGAGAAAATGACAGCTACTTGTGCAAAGTTCAGCTGTAAATGAAAAGGCCCCAGTCCCGAGCGTCAGGAAATGCCCTGTCTGTGCAATAACCCAGCACAGCCCCTGTGATACCCTGCAGTGACATCTGGGGATAACAGCCTCAGGTGGGACAAGCAGACATACTGCACACCGCATGGATCTTCCACTGTTGTGCATGAATCCAAGCACTGTGGCTTTTCAGCTGGGGAGAGATTTTATTCCAGCTCAGCCTGGAGGTCCTCCAGTACACAAGGCACTGCACCTAGCAGAAATTCTCGTTAGAGGTAAGATCCCCTACACTGATGCTCCTGAAAAGTGCTTTTCTTGGTATTTGAAGGAAACCCTCTAGCTGGGCTGGATTGGCAGCATCCTCAGAGGCCCCCCTGTGTTAGTCCTTAACAGCAGTCTCAGCCTCCTGCCGCAAATGAGGCAGGGCAGGAAATGAGTTTACAATGATGCATTTTGCAGACATGGTGAAACTGGTGCCAGTCAGAACTGCAAGACAAGCTGTCTGCTTTGATCATTTCAGAGGCTATGCATAGCCAAAGGAAGGTATAGTAAATCTAAAGTTTCTGTTGTCGTTAGTGGTGCACATGAAGAACAAGTATTTCCTTTTCCTGGAGAGGAATGCTCAGGTCTCCAGCTGGAGTTGCAAAGCGGCTGTGTCTATGACCACCTCCTGTCTCCACATCTGATGTGTATTAGCACCTCCCTGCTTTCTCCAAAGCCCAGCACACAACAAAGCCCTGCTGGGCTTAAGGTCTAAGCCCTCTCTTAACAGGCACCTGTGGCACGTGGATGTCTGGGTTTGCTGTCTGCCACCCCAAGGCGCTCTTCCAGCGTCTCGCTGCCAGCATGCCAAGCACTGCGGCGCAGCAGGTGGATTTTGAAAGGATGGTGTGGAAACCAAAAGGTTATCACCTCCTCAATGAGTTAAAAAATTATGTAATTCCTCAATGAGTTAAAAAATGTAATTCAGGGCAGACTCACAGACCTTCTCACCCAGCTCTCAGATCTGCCAGTAGGGAGTGTAAGCACAACAGAGTGTGAGGACCTAACCCAAACTCAGCTGCACCCAATGGGACAGGGCAGAGGATCAGAAGAGTAACAGAGGGGAAAATTGTGAGTTCAGACAAAGGAAGCTTACCAGGTAAAGCAAAAGCTGCCACAAACAGGCAAAACAAGGAATTAATTCCCTCCTTCCCACGGGCAGGCAGCAGTTCTGCCATCCCTAGGAGAGCAGGGCCCCTTCACGTGTAACAGTAACTTGGGAAGACAAAGCACCATCACTCTGAATGTTCCTCCTTCTACCCCCCTGCTTTACATACTGAATGTGGTCTGCTCACATGGTCTGGGATATCTGCAGGGTTGGGAGGGGTCAGCTGTCCTGTGCTGGCCCCAGGTGCCCATGCTGGGCTGCAGTACCAGGTGATCACCTGCTCAGCAGGTCCCTGGCCTGGGAAATAGGAGGTCAGGGTTTGTTTGTTGCCTCTACCACTTAGCCAAAGCATCTCCTGCTATCTTTTGCCTGCCTTGTGGCTTTAATCCAAAGTCTTCATTCTCCTGATAAGTTCAGATGCATTTTAAAGATGTTATTCAGAAAGGCACTAAAGCCTGGGATGGCTGAGCCCATTGTACTGTCCAAGGTTTCCTAATCTTCCTTGTGTTGCCCTTGTTGCAAGGAGCAGCAGGAGACATAGCCCATTTCTTGTGTTACAAATGTCATTCCTCAAGATTATTCCCAAATTACTGTAGATACCATTAGAAACTATTGAATAATAGCTTCTAAAATATCTACCTACTCCTCCTCTTTTTGTCTTTATTAAAAGCTAAAGAATATTTCTAATGTGACAGGAAACATGCTCCATTGTTTCTCCATTCTGTTTGACGGAAGTGAAGCAGCTTCCCTGCACAAAGGTACCCACTGAATAATTCGCTATTCTGAGCTCTGATAATTTTGGAGCCTAACTTATTTTAACTGTTGACGTTTCAGAGAGCCACCTGGTAAAGCTCTTCCATGCCATCAAAGCTCAGTGGCGTTTTGCCCCACTTACCAAGAGAGACCCGGGACAGTACGTGGATTCTGAGGAAATACACAATCCAATCAGGTGAATCATTGACGAGATCAATGTCTCTGTCATCTCTGCCACATTTGGTGGTTGGATGCTTTGAGATCTTTCTGCCCACCAGACTGTAGTAACCTCCATGACACTTTTGGCCAGGGTGCTGGGATAACAGGTATAATAAGAAACAAAAAAAGTTGCCCAGGAAACCTTAGAACTGGACATCACATCCATGTGGGGCCAGCTAAACCTGCTGGGCCCTGCTGTGCCCAGTGGGGCTGTCCCTAGGGCAGGGGAGGAAGGCACCAGCATCCCCCGGAGATGGGATGTGTCCCCATGCACCACTGTGGCAGGCTGTGCTCCCTGACCTCTCCATCCCACCTGCAGGGTTCAGGGCCAGCTGCTGGTGCTCTCCCACAGAGGTGATGGACAGNCTGTTGCCACCCTGGCTGGGACACGGAGGGTGGAGGCAGACCCCAACAGCACTGGGGTTTGCGGCCTTAGATGTTTCAGACTCTGTGCTGGGACAAAAATAGCTGCTCTTAATCGTTTATATTACCAATGTCTGGCTTTGACCCACCTGGAAACTTCTTTGTAAATCTGTGTGATATCAGACCTATCAGCGCGGGGAGACAGATAGAAATCTTGCCCCTGATATATTGCAGCTGTGTTTATTACCAAAGAGTGGGAACACTTGCCCTCAGAGCTGTGGGTGTGGTGTAAGAATTAGCTGGGAGAGGGAGGCAGCTGGAGTTTGCTGGCTGTGCTGTGAGGAGGGAGGGACAGGAGGTCGTGTGACAGACAGACAGACAGGGTTAGATGGCCATACTAGGGACAGGAAGGAGCGAGCTGGGACTGCAGAAGGAAGAGAGAAGAAGGAGTGAAAGAGCCAGAGGTGTGTGGAGCTGCGCATGGGAGGCTATAGAGTAAAAGTATGAGAGACTTTTAGATAATGAGGTGCTGATGCTTGAAGCCTCCTGAAGATTTACTGAAGCACTCTGAGTGTCGTGGCCATCTCTACGACACATCAGAAACTCCTTGCTCACGGAATTGGGTTGCCACTGGGTATGGCTCCAAGAACAAAAAAANGACCCGGGACAGTACGTGGATTCTGAGGAAATACACAATCCAATCAGGTGAATCATTGACGAGATCAATGTCTCTGTCATCTCTGCCACATTTGGTGGTTGGATGCTTTGAGATCTTTCTGCCCACCAGACTGTAGTAACCTCCATGACGCTTTTGGCCAGGGTGCTGGGATAACAGGTATAATAAGAAACAAAAAAAGTTGCCCAGGAAACCTTAGAACTGGACATCACATCCATGTGGGGCCAGCTAAACCTGCTGGGCCCTGCTGTGCCCAGTGGGGCTGTCCCTAGGGCAGGGGAGGAAGGCACCAGCATCCCCCGGAGATGGGATGTGTCCCCATGCACCACTGTGGCAGGCTGTGCTCCCTGACCTCTCCATCCCACCTGCAGGGTTCAGGGCCAGCTGCTGGTGCTCTCCCACAGAGGTAATGGACAGGTGAAAGCCAAGCTGCTGTGTGGATACAGGTGACTTGGAGCAGTGAGGTTTTGCTGAGAACAAGCTAGTGAGTGTCACCCTGATTCAGGAGGTGATGATGCCTTGGGAAGGCTGGCCCAAAACAGAGACTGAACAGAGCTAGAGAATAAAGCAGATATTTANCATAAAAGCTAAAGCTGAAGGCATCAGGGACAGCTTGCTGTTGCCACCCTGGCTGGGACACGGAGGGTGGAGGCAGACCCCCAACAGCACTGGGGTTTGCAGCCTTAGATGTTTCAGACTCTGTGCTGGGACAAAAATAGCTGCTCTTAATCGTTTATATTACCAATGTCTGGCTTTGACCCACCTGGAAACTTCTTTGTAAATCTGTGTGATATCAGACCTATCAGCGCGGGGAGACAGATAGAAATCTTGCCCCTGATATATTGCAGCTGTGTTTATTACCAAAGAGTGGGAACACTTGCCCTCAGAGCTGTGGGTGTGGTGTAAGAATTAGCTGGGAGAGGGAGGCAGCTGGAGTTTGCTGGCTGTGCTGTGAGGAGGGAGGGACAGGAGGTCGTGTGACAGACAGACAGACAGGGTTAGATGGCCATACTAGGGACAGGAAGGAGCGAGCTGGGACTGCAGAAGGAAGAGAGAAGAAGGAGTGAAAGAGCCAGAGCTGTGTGGAGCTGCGCATGGGAGGCTATAGAGTAAAAGTATGAGAGACTTTTAGATAATGAGGTGCTGATGCTTGAAGCCTCCTGAAGATTTACTGAAGCACTCTGAGTGTCGTGGCCATCTCTACGACACATCAGAAACTCCTTGCTCACGGAATTGGGTTGCCACTGGGTATGGCTCCAAGAACAAAAAAAGCAGCAGGAGCAGTAAAGTCCCTGACTCTGAGTTATTTTTCCATGTCACATATCTTGTGTGTGCTGAAGTGGTCACATGGGTACAGGAACAGGGCTAAAGACAGCTGGAGAGCACAGGACTGTGGGCAGGGGGCTGGCAGCACACCTGAGCTCTCTTCCAGGTGGCTGATCCATCTCTGCAGCCTCACTGGTGTGCACAGCTTTGCACTCACCAACGCTGCCTTAATGAGCGCACCCAGAGCACGTTTGGTGTGCCATGCCAATGTGCCTGCCCAGTCTGTGCCTGTCTCCTGAGGTCACTGAGTACATGGGGGGTGTTGGTGCTGATGGGCCAGGGCCTGGCAGTGTCAGCTCGTAGTTCTGCTGCCTTTGAGGACTTGGGAGCCTGCTCAAACCATGGTAACTGTGCTGTGGACCAGCGCTGGAAAGCTACCTAGTCATTTGTCCTGCCTTCCATGCACAATTGTTTTCTCCCTTGAGGTTAAGAGATACTTTCAATCAAAGGTATCTCTTAATGAGAATGTTTTACTCTGCTCTGGAAGCAATTCAAATGCAGTGCAAACATTTCACTGTCTGATGCTTGGTATTTTTGCATAATCTAAAAATTCTGCATAGAGCAGATAAAGCAGCAGAGAAAGAAAGTTCTTGCCTCATTTCTCTCTCCTGGCCAAGACAATACATCTAATGGCATGACAAGCAATCTGTCTGCCCCAAATACACAAACAACTCCTGTCTAAGTCTGGCTGATACCATATTTGCTGGGGTCCTGAGAGGCTTTGTGGTCCCCACTTCCTTCCACAACTCCTGGCTCCTTCTTGGAAGCCACCACTGCCCCACCACACACTGTTTTTTTTAAGAAAGCAACAAATTCAGACAACAAAAATATTTCTCAAAAAATTCTCTTTTCTGCTTCCCTGCTCTCTGTTAGGACACTCAGACCAAACAGCGCAGCATGGCAGTGCTGGGGTAAATGGCTTTGTTTGTGAGCTGCTGCCCCTGGCACTGTTTTTCTGTCCATTTAGTCAGGGCCCCCAGAAATGCCTGGCTCAGCTGAGGGAATCACCCTCCTGGGAGGCTGGAGTGTGTCCAGGACACAGCTCCCTGCAGACAGGCAGCACCTGGCAGGGACAGGCTCCTGCTGGGTTTCTCCTCATCTGTAAATCACGTCTTACAGACAGCAGTGCAGGCAGGGTGGCCTCACTGTTCAGTCATATCGGGTGTGTACCCCTAACTAGAGTTTGTTTCCCTTGCTTTGGCACGGTTTGGGGGTGCCAAAGCTCCTTCGAAACGTAAAGCGATGATGTGGCATTCAGCACAACTGGGGAACCCTAATGTGCCATCTGCCATGTTAGAAGGTAATAGAATAAGGAAACGAGTCCTCTGTGGAAAACTACTACCATCCATGGCAAAGGAGGAGCAAAGGGCAGGTGATTTCCATCCCCAGGTGCTGCTTCATGTCTCTCAGAGGCAATGGTGTGCAGGACCCCTCACTGCTGACTGACCTGTGTTTGAGGGGTTGGATCCTGCTGCTGGCAAGCTGGATTTCACTGGAGCTATTGGCTTTCCAGGCTGGCTTCCCTGTGCCGTGCATGTGATGCCTTCATGGCTCAGCTGCTGAGGAAAGCAGGGGCAGTCCTGCAGTCTCCAGCCCCAACTGGACCAGCAGGGTCAGAGGCAGAGACACCAAGACACAGCTGCCAAAGCAGCAGGGCATGAATGAGTTCAGAGGCTTCTCATGGAGTACAGTTATTTGTTCATCCTTCCTCCCCTCCCCTGGGCCCATCCCCTCCCTAATTTGGTCCTTGATTTGCCAGAAAGACATGCTGGTAAAGAGGTCTGAAAAGCTATGGTGATTTCTATTTTGTGGGAATGAAGTAGTTCCTTTGTTGTTACTCCTTTGTGCAGCTCTGTGCAAGGCCCTTGCAGGGGGCACAGCAACAAGTGGCAGGGACAAAGCAGATTTCTGTGGTCATCGCTGAAAGGAAAATGTGATTTCTTCCCTTGTTGCCACAATCTTGTTGACTTGCTGGTGTGTTGCACGGAGCAACTCATACAGATTTTCTTTGCATAATAGTAAAGGCTTTTCTTGGTGTGAAAAAAGCAGAGGGTAGTGGGGAGGATTTATCATAGGGAGAAGAATTTTGTGGTTGTGCTGGCTGTTTGTCAGCTGTTCCTTCTGGAGCAGTGAGCAGGCAGGACAGGTTGGAGCTGTGGAGGAGTTGCCCCTTTGGAATTGCTGGCTGTCCCCTTGAGCAAAGGCTTTGGATAGACTTGTGTGGTCAGGGTTTAAAACCCAGCAATGCCTTGTTCTGACGGGGAAGACAGGCTGGAATGGAGGATTGCAGACAGCATGGAAACAGTTTTCTAAGTATAGTGATTTTTTTTTTTTTCCTAAATAGTCACCTGTAAAGACTCATGCCAGCTCGCTGAGTTGGGCTGTGGGCATGCAGGGGGACTTCACCCAGCTGTGCCCAGCAGTATCATCTCTTGGAGGATGTGGAGGCTCCCTGTGGTCTCAGGGACTGTTTTAGGGGCATATTATTGCCACAGGTATCCATGACTGCCCACACAATTTGCCTTTATCTGCTCCATTGTGTCACAACCCGTGTCCCATGCCGATTTTCTGTGTGGCTGCTGAGACAGTCTGGGTGTTATGTGGTGGCCATGGACTGGGACATCTCCTTGGTGGCTGCTCTGGAGGCTGGAGAGGGCTCTGACTCAAACAGCAAAACCCCAGGTGAGTGAGGTTCTGTCGTTCGAAGATTTTGCCTCCTTTCTGGCCAACTTTTAAAATAATTTTTGCCCCAGGAAGGAATAAGCTTTGAGTGCAGAAGAGCAGGATATCTACTTGGGACAGGTTGGAGGGAGCAGGGAATGCACTGGTGCTGTACTGACACTCCAAAGTGTTCCAAAACTAGGAACCTGCTTGGGGGGCATCTGTGTAGACAGCTAAAGAAAAAAAAACAAATGAAAGCTCCCCCAATAACACAAACCAAAAAAAGCATCACTGCCCCTATGCCACCCTCCACTGAATTTTCAGAAGGACCAAGCAAATGTTTTAGTTGACTGAAGTCAAAATGCTCCCAGTTGTAGAGCTGGCAGACATTTAGTGATGTGGTCTTAAAATGTCTCAGGAGGACACATTTCAGGCTCAGCCTTACTTGTGCCAGGAGAGGATTTGCCAAAACAAAAGGATCAGGGAAGAAATCCAGCTTTTCAGGTAAGCTCCCCACTCCCTGCCCTCACAGCACCATTCTTGGCTCTCTCTCAGAGCCCAGTGTGTCTGGCCGGCCCGAGTGAGTGCCTGGTACAGCCTGTCCCACCACAATGATGTCCCTGTAAGCCTGGCAGAGAAATTAGGTTGAGCAGTGTGTAATAGGCAGGTTAAAGGAGCCAAAGGGAAGCTTGGTTTTCTCTCTCCTGACTTTTCCTAGCTTTGGCAACAGCTTCCAAAATGTTTGCTGGCCCAGTTTTTGAGAACTGATACAGGAAATGCTCCTGAACCTTAGCAATAACCTCAGCCTCATCAGTGGAGCTGAGCTGATTTTTACCTGCTGATGGTTTTTACTTTACACCAGTGCATTGGAGGGCATGTTTGAAATGCGATGCTCATTTGGCCTCCTCAGTAGCTTTACAGTCCTTGTGTGGTTTGCAAACTGAATGCAAGCTTAAAGAGATTTATCTGAATACTGGGGCTGTTACTGAAATTGGTCAAGCAGCCTCTCCTGCTGGGAAGGTCCCAGACCTTAACAGAGGTGTTACAGTGCCAGTGGCTGCTCATTTTGCATTTGGAGAGAGCAAAACCAATTTTGCAGTGCTCAGGGCACAGGCTTGTTGCAGTGGGACAAAATGTGCCGAGTATTGCCCTGCAAACCTCAGTCAGCCGAACACTGAGCAGCCGTGTGCCAGGCTGAAGTGTGAGGATACAAGAAAAGAACTTCATCACTAGTAGTATGGCATGAAACTGCTTACAAAAGCTAAACTGTGTTTTTCAATGCCCCTTTAAACACCTGTACCCCATGGTCTTTGCCAAGCTACTCTGAGTGAGTAGCAGAGGGCTTTAAATTGATATATTTCACTAGAAAACAGGTGATTGATTTATTCTTTCCTTCATGTTTTGGCCAGTTAAAGAAAACCCACTTGGGGAAAAGGGGTGTGTGTTTCCATGTGTGTATGCATGTGTCTTAAAACTTGCATTGCTCACTCCTGAAGCGTTGCTGAAGTTCTGTTGCGACCGGTTCTGTTGTGAAGATCCCAGGGATGCCAAATCCCTGCAGCGGGCACCGTGTTTCCAATGCCTGGGCCTCCAGCAGCTGTGTGCGAGTCCCTGGGTGCGCTCCAGCCGTGGCAGGGCCCTGTGGTGTGGAAGGGGGGCCTTTCAGCAGGGCTCTTTCACTTCCCCTCCTATGGAAAACAGACTTTATATTCCTGACAGCTCTAAAGGGTGAATGCCTGATTACATCACCCTAACCTGCTCTGAGCAGGTGCTGGTGTTACACACAGCTCCTGCTCCCTGAAGGCAGCAGGGAATGTTCCAGCATTCCAGCACTGAGAACTGTTGTGTGTCTGCAATGACCTTTCCAGGCTGCTGGGGATAAAATGTTCAGGCCATTCGTGGAACAAAGAATTGCAATCCAGGGAGACTGGAGTGTTTTTAAAATGTGCCTCAAAGAGCCAAATGGCCTTTACAGGTTTCTAGCTAAATTTAAAATGCTTTCCAGAGGCCTGGCAGTGTGGGGCAATGCAAGGCAGACTGGGGGCAGTGGGACCAGCTCGAGTTAGGATGTGTGCCAGACCCAATGGGCATTAACCTGTGGCACTGGCAGGGAATGCCTCAGTCAAATCTCACAGGTCTGTGTGTGTCATGGGTTTGAAATGAGCCACAGAGTGGGCACTGGACTGAGGGCACCTGGCAGCTCCTGGGGCAGGGGGCTTAATTCAGCCCCTCCGAGAGCCTGGGAAGCATCTCCGTGTTTTCCAGCTCGATTTAAAGGTACAGCTGCCAAAGGCAGAGCCAGCCCTGGCCAAGCTGTGGTGCTGGGGTGTGAGATGAAGGCATGTAGGTGTGGGGTGCATGTTTGCATGATGGGCTGTGTGGTTCTTAGGCTTAGATTTTATGTATGCACTGAATTAATGTGTCTAAATATACACATGCATCATTCCCCCACACCACCGTCTATTCCCTCCAGCAATGAAGCTGGGGAGATGAATCAACCCAGCTGAGCTGTGGGTGAACGAGCTGCAACTGGACACGCAGTGAGTGAGCTGGGGCACAGGCCGTGGTTTGTTTGAAAAGGAATGAAAAGCTCAGCCCTGGGATGGTGGGGGTAGGGCACACATGGAGGGGCATGGGATGTTCAAGGAAGAGGGGTGCTGCTGGAGAGCTTCTCCCCAGGAGCCTAGCTGCTCCGTGTGGGGTCAGGTAGGATGTCAGTGATCTTGGTGTGCAGGGTGTGTGCGATGTGTGGGGTTCTGTCTGTGTGTGTGTGTGCGGGGAGTGTGGAGTGTTTTGGGTTCTGTGTGTCTGTAGGGCATGTGTGGGGGCTCTGTGTGTGTGTAGGGCATGTGTGGGGTTGTGTGTGTGTCTGTAGGGTGTGTGTGGGGTTCTGTGTGCGTGGGGAGTGTGGAGTGTTTTGGGTTCTGTGTGTCTGTAGGGCACGTGTGGGGTTGTGTGTGTGTATGTAGCGTGTGTGTGTGGGGAGTGTGGAGTGTTTTGGGTTCTGTGTGTCTGTAGGGCATGTGTGGGGCTCTGTGTGTGTGTAGGGCATGTGTGGGGTTGTGTGTGTGTCTGTAGGGTGTGTGTAGGGTTCTGTGTGTGTGGGGAGTGTGGAGTGTTTTGGGTTCTGTGTGTCTGTAGGGCACGTGTGGGGTTCTGCGTGTGTAGGGTGTGTGGGTGCCCCAGCTCAGGGCCATGCCAGGGCTCTGCATGGACACATGGACTCTGTGACACTGGCAGCACTCAAGCCACCTTCCAAGAGATTCCACTTGTGCACAGAGGCTTTGTTTCATATTTTATTGAATTTCATTTATATTAAATTAAAAATATATTTCTGACAGATTCATGTAACAAAAAGGCAGAACAGTTTTCAAATTGTTCAGCTGGGATGAGCGTGGGTTGATGCAAGGTGGGTCGCAGTCTACATTTGCCTTAACAAACAGATAAAGCTCTACCCCAAGGACCATGAGGAGAAACTCCGGGCTGCACACGGGAGTGGGGAATAGAACCACACAAAGAGAAGATCCACAGGTTTCTTCCCAGCTTCCAAACAAGACAAAAGGGAAGGGAAAGGAAAAAAAGAAAAAACCCGAGAAACCATGAAAAGGAGGGAAATTATGCTAAAATATGTACCTAATATTAACCCAGGTCAGTAAGTATTTTAACAGTGTATAATTCTCAACAGCTAAAATATGAGAAACGAAAGGTTAAAGTAACATTACGCCACACACGATTGGCATACCCTACTGTGTAAGCAAGTGCAGAAAGTCTGAACACACCACAACAGTGCTAAAACACAGAATCACACAGAATGCTGAAAATGGTACTTCTAACCAAAACCAGAAGGTGGGAAGGGAAAGAATGGAAAGGGGAGGAGCGGCTTAAATCACAAGCAAATTACCTATATACAAATCAACCCTAAGGACAATTATGTTCCAAACAATGGTGTTCACAAGGAAAATAAAAGCAACATTATCCTTATTTACAAATGCAACTAGCTGTGTCTTTAACAAGCTATAAAAATACTATTCACATTTTCAAAGTAACATACAGTAGGTATGAATTTCTTTTTATTTTTGTTTCAGAAAGGCAGCTAACTCTGAATGCATCACTTTGCAAGAAATGAGTGTCTTCCCCAACACGCTGACACTTCTCTTCTTCTGAAGGTACTTCATAAGGCAGAAGTATTGTTGTTTTATGTTGTGGCTCTTTCAGAACATGGAGGATTGACAGAAACCCAGACCACCCCATCTGTGCTGCTGGTTCTTCTGTGCTGGCACCGTGATCAGGAGTCACCAGGAGCTCAGTGCTATCCCAGTGTCCCCTGCCAGGTGGGAGTCTTTGATTGCAAGGGGACAGTAATGCCATACCCCGGGCCTGAATTTGAGCCTCATCTGAAGAGTCAGTGGTTCAAGACCACCAGGTCAGGAAATACATTTTGGCTGTTCTTAGAAAGAGACTTCTTTTCCCCTCAGTTTCCCTTCCCTAGACAAGGACTGATACCTATTTAGCAATCCCAGCTTACAATATTGGGGAAGTAGCAAAAACCGGGCAAAAGAAGGGATTAAAACCATTGTGAACAATGTATTGAATGGGTACCAATTTCCATCTTTAAAATGCTATAAAAAAATTACCAGTTTGCTCATTCATTTCTGCATTTTCCTCTTGCATTACCCCACCATAAGTACCCCCACAAGTAGCCTGTACCTACCTCCCATCCCACATCCAGAGGAACAGTGATTTCATGCATTCAAAGTTAGCTACCCCCTACACAGCTGCTCAGTTAATAATCGACCCATTTAACAGCAGGACCAGTTTATGCTACATATGTCAGAGTACCTTACCTCGAAAGAACGGCATACATATCTACACTTAGAAAATACCAGTCACAGTTCTCTACTGTGGTTATCCCAAAAGGGTTTAGTCTTCAGAGTGCTATGGACAATACAGTGTTTCCCACCTAGGAGAGCTCCAAGGTTGAGCTGGGGACCAAACTGCTGGCAAAGGGTGCTCAGTGACAGCCGCTGGCTCCGTGTGCCTGCGGCCCTGGTCACACCTGAGCCAGCAGCCTGAGGGGCTGGGCAGGACACACCTTCACCCCCGGGGGCTCATCCACAACACAGCTGGAGCCTGATTTCATGGCTTTTTTATGGGTGAGGGGAGAACAGCTGGGACATACCTACTCACACTGCCTAGCGCCTTACAAAGCTTCCCCTCAGAACCTCTCTCTGCCAAGGTCCACAAAGCTCACTTGTACAATTAAATAATTTATATTATTTATGAAAAAAAAAAACAAAACAACAGCTTTGACTCCTCTTGTTTCCTGCTGGGATGTCCTGGGGCTTCCCCTCACACCTTTTCCTGTACTGCTGCCACAGACCCCAGCTGGAGGACGCCCTGGGTGGGAGGTGTCCCTCTGGCTCTGGTTAGGAGATGAGACTGGCTACAGTGCAAGCCCCACTGAGTCCTACCACCACCAGTCCGACCTGAACACTCACAGAGTTCCCTAAAAAGTGCTCTGCGTTGTCCAAACTTACAGGCAGATCCCAGCCATCACTGCAGCAGCACCCCCAACAGCCTCACCTGCCTGTGACTGCCTCAAGAGCAAGGAGCCTACCATTGGAACAAACCACTATTCCACACAGTGGTAAAATAAAACTGTGCTAAAATAACATTAAAACTAACATGGAGACATGATTTTTGGACATTTTAGAGTGGTGCTTCTAACCACATTGCTTTATTTTTGTTCTTAGTTCCCAGTCTGAATGCCCCATTTTTAACAGTGACCTTTTCCACCTTTATAAGAAATGCACAGCAACAGGCAGAAAATAAAAGAGGGAATCCTGGACACAGTGGTGCTTCACCGAGGCTACTCTGTGGGCCAACTGCAGCTCCCTGCTTGATGGAACACAAGCAGTACAGCCAGCCGCCCTACCCCACCCAGCCCTGGCTTGCTGAAAAACGATCTGAACCCAAATCCAGGATTTTTACATAACCACAGATGAGCTCTTTTATCAGCAGCAGAGGTCGAGGATCCACAGGAGTGAGACTAAAGCAAATGAGAGCTGGAAACGAGCAGGTGCAGAGACTTCATGTGCCACCACCTTTTGAAAAAGCCTTGCCAAAGGGAAATCGAGGTGACATCATCCCCTCTGAGGTGCTCTCTAAGAGCCAAAGAGGTGACTGAAAACTGCAGGCCTGGCTCCCATTATTCTAAAGCCTCTATTTCACCAGTCACCCTCAAGCCAAACATCCTTCCCAGCATGTAACCATCTATCTGAGCTCCATAGTTCTGAAATGCACTTGTGCAGCCAGGGTGGGAGCCCTGAGACGCCCGCTGTGCAGCGTGAAGGGAGCAGCCACCCCTGACTCACGGGCACTGCCCAGCTGCCGGCCCGGGGCACCTCTGCTGCTCCCCCTGCCTCCTCCCTCGAGGGCTGGCACGCTGCAGGGGGAGCGTCGCTGGGTGCGCTGGTGCCTGCTGCAGTGGCTGTTCCTTCTGGAAGGACCTGCCTGCCCGGGGATCCCAGGCTGCCAGGGAAGCACAGCTCCTGGGGATGCCTCCAGTCATCCTGGAGAATTACATGGCCAACAGCCTCCTCCTGCCTTGTGCCAGGCTCCTCATCTCCCAGAGAGAATAAAGGAGCTCAAACAATCCCATCATTCCGTCAGCTGCCCTCCATGATGGGCAACACCTACACAGACACACCATTAGACAAAAAAAGATTTTTTTCTTTAATATCTGATTTTCCATCTCCAAAACCAAGCTCTATTTCCAGGCTGACTCACCTCACAACTCCTACTTCTCCCCTGTGCTGCCCAGCTCCACCTAATGCCATGGAAAGACTGGATCCACAGAGTCAGGGCTGAGCTGCTCTTCCAGAGCTGCCACTTTCCTTCCTTCTGGGCTGGGATTGGTGGTGGCTGAGAGTGAGATCTTTAGTGGAAACAGGTGTCGGATCATTGCATATGAGCCTTGCAGTCAAGAAGCACGTTTTCCACCAAGTAAGTGGTACATCCAGGGGTAATACAGCATTTCTTTGTACACAGAAAGGGATTTCAGGGTACCTGAAACAGACCTACATGGTGGCTCCTATTGCAGATTTATTTCCACCTCTTGCTACCTGAGAGAGACAACTGGTCTGAAACATAGTTGTAAATACTCTGCTACATCTGAGCCAATGGCCATGCAAAAATCCCTCCTGGCTGTTTTGCAGAAAAAGAAAAATCTGAAAAGATCTGAAGAAGTAAATGTAAAAGTAGTTGGTTTCAGCCAGTTATGTTACAGTGAGTCAATCAGCCCCAGCATCTGCTTGCAATAACCCTCAGGTAGGTAATAACAGCTAGGACAAGTAACATTGAAAGAGATCAGGAAAAAATAAGTTGTTCTCCTTCCTTTAGCTCCTTGCTTTGTGCCTTGGACAATGGCTGAGCCACACTTGGGTAAAAACATGCCTTTGGAAAGTTGGTCACTGCTGTCCCATCACACAAGCTATGACAGGAGGGGGGAGAACATTTATAAACGTGAGACTGCACTCAAAACCCCAAAAAACCCAAGGGCTGTGTACAGATACTTCTGTAGCACTAGAGAGTGAATTACCCCCAAGGTACTTCTGTTGATTCACTCACCTGCTGCTTTGTGCTGACAACACGCAGTTTGTGTGTGCATGTAGGTGCTTTTCCCCCAAACCTGTCATCATGCATTAAAGAGCTTGGCCCTCATCTTTCCTCCCATATGAATCCCAGTTGAATGCTTGCCATGATTTTGCCATGTGCACTTGCCCAAATTCTTTCACCAAGCCAGCAGCAATACCCAATAAGGCAAAGATGTGAGATGGGGACAGCCAGGTGTTTCTGCTGATCAGATTAAAGCAGCCAAAAACTTCTGCTCTCAGTTTCCCTTTCTTTTTTTCTTTAGCTGTGATTATCTCTTGCAAAGAGGCAAAACCTGCCAGCTAAGCTCAGAGCTTCTCTTCCAGAGGAAAGGGCCAGGGTTCAGATAACTGCAGCCCTCTGGGTTAGTTCACCAGCAGCCTCAGCACCACACAGGCCCATCTGTTGGACAAGGGCCAGTTTTGGCAACTGCAACTCAAACCAGAAGCTCAGAAAATAATAATAATAATAATAGAAAAGTGAAGCTGCAGTGTGTGGAGTTCTCCCTCATCCCAAATCACTGTGTTCATTAAGCTTCTGCCTGTTGTCTGCTGTCCCAGACCCTGCTAGCGTAGCTCTGCATGGCTCATCCTGGCTGCCAGGCAGAGCCTAAGCTCCTGTCCAGCTTTCCTGCTGCCCCACTTGCAGGAAGCTCTGCATTTCCATGTTACTTAATATATTATAGCACACCCACAGTCAACAAATAAAATTAATAAATAATTCAAGCCTTGTAAGAAATAAAACGTTAAACTGTTAAACCCCACCAGTATTTACATTTGGATTACTCCATGGGCTTGTTTCTAACACGAGCACTACTTCATTACCAGAGGAACAGCCCTCACCTTGTGTGAGCAGCTCCATCCCCAGTGCCTGGCTCTGGAGAGGTGCCTGCCTCTGCCCCAGCAGCCTCTGAGTTCATCTCTGAATTCCAACAGGTGAGCTGCGCCACCAGTTTATTTTTGTTTTTTTCTCCATTAGGAGTTACTCTATTACAAGACTTGCTCGGGGACAAATTGACCATTGCTACCTGTGGTACTGCAGGCAGCTGCTGCTCTCCAACAGGACACCCACATTGCTGTGCTGCTGCTCTCCAACGGGACACCCACATTGCTGAGCTGCTCTCCAACGGGACACCCACATTGCTGCGCTGCTCTCCAACGGGACACCCACATTGCTGCGCTGCTCTCCAACGGGACACCCACATTGCAGTGCTGTGCTCCAACGGGACACCCACATTGCTGCGCTGCTCTCCAACGGGACACCCACATTGCTGCGCTGCTCTCCAACGGGACACCCACATTGCAGTGCTGTGCTCCAACGGGACACCCACATTGCTGCGCTGCTCTCCAACGGGACACCCACATTGCTGCGCTGCTCTCCAACGGGACACCCACATTGCAGTGCTGTGCTCCAACGGGACACCCACATTGCTGCGCTGCTCTCCAACGGGACACCCACATTGCTGCGCTGCTCTCCAACGGGACACCCACATTGCAGTGCTGTGCTCCAACGGGACACCCACATTGCTGCGCTGCTCTCCAACGGGACACCCACATTGCTGCGCTGCTCTCCAACGGGACACCCACATTGCAGTGCTGTGCTCCAACGGGACACCCACATTGCTGCGCTGCTCTCCAACGGGACACCCACATTGCTGCGCTGCTCTCCAACGGGACACCCACATTGCAGTGCTGTGCTCCAACGGGACACCCACATTGCTGCGCTGCTCTCCAACGGGACACCCACATTGCTGCGCTGCTCTCCAACGGGACACCCACATTGCTGCACTGCTCTCCAACGGGACACCCACATTGCTGCACTGCTGTGCTCCAACGGGACACCCACATTGCTGTGCTGCTCTCCAACGGGACACCCACATTGCTGTGCTCCAACGGGACACCCACATTGCGGTGCTGCTCTCCAGTGGGACACCCACATTGCTGTGCTGCTGTGCTCCAACGGGACACCCACATTGCTGTGCTGCTCTCCAACGGGACACCCACATTGCTGTGCTGCCCTCTGCGCTCCCAGTGCTTGCAGCACTGTCCCAGCCTGGCACACCTTGGCCTGTGCACCCTATGAGCACTGCTGTGGGCAAACCTTCCCTGGAGCAGCCACCCAGAGCCTCCTGCCACCCTCCGTGCCCCAGCCCCTGCCCAGTGTGTGCCCCCTGTCACAGGCGAGGATGGTCAGGAGCTACCAGAGGCACCAGAAGAGGCCCTTCAGTGCAGGATTGTAGCCACCAATCCCATGACAATGGGCTGTTGGCCATTTGGTCCTATCACCACAAACCACCCTGGTACCATTTGACCCAAGATCTCCTTTTAACACCTCAAAGATCTGTACCTGCTCTTTCTGCTTTCAGAACCTTCAGCTATGTACTCGCTGCACACCTGGCAGCTGGCCGGGACACACCTGGTGCACAAACAGCTCACCAGCCTTGTGATCACACACAGTTTTTTTTCCACCTACAAGGGTAACAACCAACCCAGGTTTAACATCTCTTCACACCTTTGGCAAGCTGACCCTCAGCCACTGAGCTTCAGGTAACTATTCCTTGTTTCTTACTCCCTTCCTCTGCTTCCCTAAGATTAAAGGCGGCAAGCTGTTGGAATGGCAGGAATTTAGAAGAGGGTGATGCCATTCCAATTGCTGGTTTTGTTGCCAGGTTAGGTCACCCCAACGATCTCAGCCTTAACAAAGCTGAAGCGCATAAACTGAAATACTGTTTCCTCACCCACAATTGCCGTGCACCAGGTGTTATTTCTTCCCTTTAAAAGCCTTGATGGATAGAGACAGGCAGATCTCCAAAGGTACCTAATAGCTCCTTAAGATGTTTGGTGGGAAGTAGGCTCACAAATGCTCCTAACACACGTGGTCTTGGTGTGCCAGGAGCAAGCCTTGGTGCCTCTGGCCCTTACGCCTCCTTTCCCAGCTCCATCTGCCCCAGGTCTCTAAAAACATCCAGAACTCTGGTTTGAAAGAGAATTCCAAAGAGGAGCAGGTCAGGGGGTGTCTACCTAAAAACTGAGGTTGATAAAAGCAGAACTAAGTGCAAGGAGAGTGACTCATACTTATTTACATTTTTGACAGAAAGCTCTGCAAATCATGCACATTTTGACTTCTCAAACCTCATAAGCACTGTCTTCTGTGCCAGAGTAATCCTCCTTTTAGAAAAATGGTATTCTGTACTGTGCTGCAAGCCAGAGCAGGACATTTGCCTCCCCTGATCCCTTCCAGGGCTTGCTCTGCTGTCCTTCATAGAGCAGCAGAAGAGCTGGCTGCTCTGTCACTGTATTCTCTGAAGCAGTCACTGCATCGGCCTCTCAGAAGTGGCAGACATTGTTCCAAAGACTTGATTTGCTTCATTTTGGCATTTCCACAGTCATCCTTTACAAATAATTTATATTTCTTTTTTAATTTAAAATTATTATTTTGCATTTTGCTGGTCACTTCCATATTGCTTCATTCAAAATCCGGGAAAATTCAAATAAAATCAGAGGTTAAGTGCAAACTAACTTTCCAGTGAACCGCTATGTGCGTTTTCTCCAGTCCAGTGTCTGTCTTCCAGTTTAAAGGACCCTTCCCACCCCACCCCACTGAACATCAAACTCTTCAGTTCTCTGTCTTGTCCTCAGTGTCGCCTGACAGCATCCCCAGCTCCCTTCATGACCATGAAGAAGAAAAAGAGGGAAGAATTAGTGACAATCTTTTGAAGTGTTTATAGTCAGCAGGTATAAAACAGAAAAGCAAAGCTTTTGGCATACAAATCTTCATTTCTTGGTCTGTTTCTTAGCTTCAAAAGGAACATACTGGAGGTGTGGTTCTGTTACTCTCTTCTGAAAGGTATTTTGTGATTAAAGTGTTTGTTGTGTTGGCACACATACAAAAATGGTCATGTCATGGACCAGTTCTGAGCAGGAGTCTCTGTGGCTGGGAATTGGCACAAAATCATGGTGTGGCTCAGAAGAAGGGTTTAGCTGTATGTGGGAGTCACATTATCATTTCTTGGAAAGCCACAATGAAGATCTGAATGTTTTTGAAAAGCTATGTTAGCCATTTTCAGTTGCTGGGATAGAAAGTGTTAGAGAAAGAAATTGCATTCTCAATCTCAATTACTACGCTATCACACAGGATATAAAAATTGTCCATTTTTCACCCTGATGGAAATTGCATGGAGATTTCCAGGAATGCTGTACAGACTCTCATCAGTTCCTGCTGAAAGAATCAGCCTTTCTGTGGCTTCCCCTGCAGTGTCTGGTTGAATCACTGAGAACAAGCTCGACAGCAGCACTGCCACTGGCCTTTCCTAGTACCACCTGGCTTCTCTGGGCATCCAACCCCCTGCGTCATCTGCCAAAAGTGGGAAAGGCCAGGTGGAACACTCCTTCTTTCAGTCTCTTTCCTTCCTTCCTTCCTTCCTAGGTTCCCAACCCAATCTGCAACCAACTCCAAGACATCCTTTCACTTAGAAATATCAAAAATGAGTGAACTGGCAAGAAGAGGAAGCTCATGGGAGAAAG
Source organism: Donacobius atricapilla (assembly GCA_013397315.1). Taxonomy (NCBI): domain Eukaryota; kingdom Metazoa; phylum Chordata; class Aves; order Passeriformes; family Mimidae; genus Donacobius; species Donacobius atricapilla. Next base: position 162,182 of record WBMY01008455.1, read on the forward strand.
AGAGGGAGGGAGGAAGGACGGGCGAGGGCAGGGAGAAAGGGCGGGCGAGAGAGTACGAGTGAGGCAGCTAGAAGGGGTTGCCTTTCCACTTCAGTGAGAGCACAGCCACTACACCACGGTATTCCGGTGTCTGTAGGGCGGCGGGGGCAGCACAGTGCCAGGCTTCAGGGAGAACTCGGAGAGGTATTCAGGATTCTCTGCCACTATGGGCCGGATCCGTCCATTCTGTTTGTAAAAGTATTTTGTGCTGTACTCTTGCAGGTAGTCCGGGTGCTGGAGGGTGCTCCGTGGGGGCAGGCTGTGGTTCCAGTAGTCTGGGTTGTCAAAGGCCTTCTTGGCTTTCTCCGGCAAATTGTTCTTCAGGTACTCGGCGTTTTCCAAGGTGTTGGCAAAAGTGTTGAGGTACAATGGCTCATTCACGTACTCGTCCTCTGCTTTGGGCTGCCCGTTGGGAGCGTTGTGGTACTCTGGGTTGTCCACAGCTTGGAGGTCTCCATTCTTTCGTCGGGAAACAAATGGGTTCTCTTCCACTGGGTTTAGGTAATCTAAAGAAAGACAAAAAATCAGTCAGCCAAGAGTGGCAGTAATCCATCCATGAAGCATCACGTGACCAGAAGCAGCATTTGGACTTAAAGCACCTGTGGGCTCGATATTTCGGAGCCTCGGAGAATTTTAGCTTGCTAACCATTGCTGGTTCCTTTCCCAAGGGAAAGCTGTCAACAGTTTCTCTTTTCAAAACATCTCTCTGCATTTCTCAGCACAGGCTCAGCAAACAGTGTTCCCTTTGCCAGAACAGCTGTCCCCAGGTGCTGTTTCCTATTCCTGAACCAATGGAGAGCAGTGTCAGTGCCATGGAGCAATAACAGACCTTTTTACACAGCGTGTTCTAAAAGAAACTGTTGGGATTGTAAAGAAAGCCTTCCTTCTCTTCGGACAGCTATATGGAGTCAATCTATCCCAGAGTCCTACTGCACAAGTACCCTCCACCTCAGCCATTCCAAGAACTCTGGACGGGATCAGGAGCCAGCTATATTGAACACACACGGGTGAACAATAAAGTATTTACAAGCTAAACAGCCAATATGGGTTAAAACAGATACCTTGGAAGACTGAGTTATCAAACACACTGGCCAACTAAACTACAGCTCTTACTGAGCCATAGTCCATGTGCTCCCCTGGACTTCTCTCACTGTGTGATCTACAGACCCAAACATGCTGACCAACTTCTGCCTCTGCAACCTTGGACCTATCAGCAAAGCCTCTGCTCTGCAGTCCTTCCATCCAGAAAACTCTACAAGAATTCTATAGGAATCTTAGTTAAGCCTCTCTGCACAAAGCCTATCCCCAAGGGCTAACTTTTAAGACAGCTCCATTTCTAATGGAACAGTTTGCCTGATTAAAAACCTTCCATCCCTGAAGGACAAAGGGCCTTGAAGCATTATGAAAAAAAAGCGATACAAATGAGCCCTGGAAAGGGAACAAGAGAGCCTTAGATCAGCTGCAAAACAGGAGTTGGAGCAGGTTACAGCTGCCTCAAATCACTTGCTGTGGATTAACACCTCATTTCCAGCAGCACGGTGCAGCTCAGGGGTTCTGCACACACCCCCCCAGAGTCCTACTGCAAGGGATCATCTGGTTTCATCCAGAATGGGGCCAAAACTATTAAAGGCAAAAGTTCAAGACCCAGTGAACACCTCTGAACCTGCAGCTGTCACTGAGCACGAGCTGAATAGAGGGAACATTTTTTTCAGTGATGACAGCCAAGCAGTGCTTTGATTTGAGCCCTGCAGCTGGCATGGAGCACACAGTGTGTGGCCACACCATGACAACCCTGTGTCTGTGCTCGGGGGGTCAGGCAGGAGCTGCTTTCTCCTGAGCTGCTACTGCCACATCCCCGAGGGCCCAGGGAGCTCCTGCAGAGCTCTGAGGATCCCCAGGGTGCACCTGTCTGGGTACATACACGTGGGCTCACACTGACAGTGAATCGCTGCAAGGGAGACTCCCTCAACTGCTACTGCTGTGGGTCAAGCCCCAGGGCTCCCTCCATTCCTCCATCATGTAACACAGAGGGCAAGTGGCTTCCAAATTCTAAGCAAACACAGTAGCGACTTGTCTTTTACATTTGCATTTAGTAATTTCTTTAAAGCTTTGGACGCAAATTAATAATGACGCATCCCCTTACATCTAAATGACTGCTATCCTTATTTAAAGAGGAAGAAATGAACGGGGGCAAACTGGGAAGTGCAGCGTGCTGAGCCGGCACAGATTTATGCCATCTTCCCCTTGCAGTGAGGCTCTCTTTAAAGCACATCTTGTTCTTTCAATCCTAGACTCCTCCTGGGTATAAAATGCCAGCTGTGTGTATCCATTCTGTGGTAGGTTCAACATGACATTTACCAAGCACAATGCCAAGAATAAGAAGATCAATAAACAAAGCAAAGTTGGGACTATGACTGGCTGAAGATATATCCTTTCCTCAGAAATAGCTGAAGATTTGTCTTTGGGCAAAAAGGGGGCTTGTTTTTTTTCATTCCTCTTGTTATTTCTCAAAAAGAAGTAAAAGGGGGGCTTACCAACTTTGTCATACTGGCACATTTGAGCATTTCAAAGCAGAAAATTCAGGAGAGAAAACCAAATCCCTGTGTAAAGGGATATTAATCTACTCAGAATGCTTCAACTTTGATGGGTAACTAAATAAAGCCATTTTTTGATGAAAAGCTGATGTACAAAAAGAATAAATGCAGCCAGAGCTCCTAGACCAGGAGCCCCTCTGGGAAGCCAATATTTACCTGTTTTAGGTTTGTCTCGCATCGGTGTCATGTACCCGTCCTCATCCAGCTCTCCCCGCACGACCCGCTCGGGAATGAAGATGGTCGGGTCAGCGCTGTACCTCTGGGTGCTGCTGTCCTCTTTTGCTAGCGTTGCCACCTGTTTCTTCATCGTGCCATTGCAGCAGGAGTCTTCAAAGATCTCTGCTGTGGCCCCTTGAGCAGCTGGGGCTTCTGGAATGATGCAGCCCGGAGCCCTGTACGGCATCGGCACCTCCGCAGCGTAGCCGCCATCCCGGTATACAAACTGGTTCTGTTGGAAGAGGGAACACAGCATGGGAAAGGAGGTTCCCCAGGGGAGAAGCTTCCACAGCAAGTCATGGCCGTGCCTCCCGTGCCTGCCCTGCCACGCTGGGCAGGGGAAGCCCTGCTCCTGCTGCGCTTCCAGGCTTTGGTGAGGACGCACAAAGCATCCACCTGCCCAGCGGTGCTCAGCGGGGATAGAAACGGGGCAGGAAAACTTGTCTCCTGCTGGGCACGTGGAGGCTGGACACACACATCTGCAAGAGGTGAAGGTGGGATCTCCTCTTCTATTACTCTGGCAACCTCCCCTGGTTTCTGAGCAAAGCCCTTTACACCTCACGTTTGGGAAATCTCCTCCTGACTGGGCATAGAAACCGCAGTCATCTCTGTTTATTCCTGGGGTGATGCTTTTGGTGTGTCCTGTGGTGAGAATCATGGGGTCACCCACACCATGAGCAATTCCATCAGGACGTGCATTTCAGGCTGGTGGCCCGTTTGTATTGGCACCTCAGCTCACTGGATCAGCTCACCCGGCCATTTTACTTGTCAGCACAGGCATGCAAGGAACTTCCAACATCATGACCCATGGATAGGAATGAAACATGCACAGATTCATCCAAGCCTTTTTACCTCAATGCCTTTTCAAGAAAAGTTGTCAGAATTCTGCACACAAATCCAGCCTGAGTCTGGAGATCTTAACTATTTGATTCCTTATATATACACTTCATTACCTGTTGGCTTTTGAGTCATTTATGAAAGAAGAAGGAGTTTGAAAAAGAAAAAAAAAAGTAGTGAAGAAAGGACGAAAGCCTAAAGAATGAGGGCTGAATGTGAAATACTTACTCCTGACATAGAGGCGTAGCCAGGAGGAGGGCTGTGTCCAATTTCACTCTAATAGGAAAGAAAATTGGATGATGGATATGTAACAAGAGGCCACACGAATGAAACAAGTCACATGAGCTGTATGAGCTAATTGGGAGAAACACACACATCAGTCAGATTTTCTAGCTGGACCCAAAATTCAGCTTCCGTCAGGGCAAATGCCTCACCCCCAAAAACAAGCTGTGCGTCTCGCCAGTGTTAGACAGAGCCACTGATCCCACCTGGGCTCACTGCCAGTGAGGCCATAACAGAAGAAGGAACATAAGATGTTACTTTTTTAAGGGAACAGACACCAGCAACACTGTACTCAGACTTTGCAGCAAGCCTCCACCTTCACAAGTTGCTTGTGCTAGAGGATTGTTTGGGACATCTGGGAAGGTCCATCTAATCAGGGAACACCTTGAAAACTGGAGATGCTGTGATTACCTCCGGACCCCTCCAGATTTACAGTCCATGTGTAATGACACATGGGCAAGGACAGGCAACAGTGCAGAGTTGGGTTAGACAACTGGATAAAAAACAAATCTCCTGAGCCTGCCAGATGCTACTTTAAAGCCCTACTGATGGCTCTGAGACACTGCACTGCTGCTTTTTTTCTCAATCTGGAAACGAAACTCGAGATAATTTTAGTAAGGAGGCAATATATATGATTGGATCTTTATTTGAAGGCCTTCAGGGGCAGTTATGGAAAGAGGTCCACAAAAGCCACACTGGGATGTATCACACCCCTTTCATTTACATCTCCCTGTTTCCAAGCAGGCACTTCCATGAACTTCCAAGGTTGGTTCATTGATGCTGGATGAAAAAGGGCAGAGCTGTCTTTGAAGTACTTTCGGTTCACATCTTTCAGTGATGTCTTGAAGACAACTTTAAAAAGCAAGTCTCTTGCCAATAGGCTTGACTTCTGCACACAGAATGCTGTGCTAAACATATCTGTCATGGTGCTGTGCTAAATATATCTATCTTGCAACACCCCTTACCACAGAACCTTACACAGAGCTCTTCACCACTGCTGTCTGCACATTTTTTTTACTTCTTTACTGTTTTTCCCCATGAGCTGACACCCTGTGGCCACTGTTCCATTAAAACAGGAGACAAAGAAAACAGCTGTGGTGCCATTTAGTTGGCTTGAAAATTTAATATAATTGTTTAAGTGTCCTTAAATTGACTAGTAATTGCAACGTGAGGTCATAATTTTGTAGGTTTCGAAGATTACCCTCAGAAAACTCTTATTGGTCAGGACATGAATCCCACTGTGAGAAGAAAATATATTTGGATTTTATCAGGTAAAACATAAATAGTTTGTTTTGTATGTGAAATCCAATTTACTTTGTTGATTTTCAGCAGCGGTGGGGGGGGTTGTTTTTGCATTTTAAATACTATCTTGAAAAAATCAGCGGGTGTTCCTTTACTAAAAATGCTAGAATTTTGGATTTCTGATCCCAAAAGTCTCACTGGGATTATCATCTCTGTCTTTTTGAGATAGACAGAGACCTTAGTGGCTGGTTGCTTGAAGACCTCACTACAAAGCCTACTTAAGAAGTCTCATACTAAAAAAAAAAAAATCAATATTGGCTCCCTTTTGATGGTGTAATGTGTGTAATATCCATTAGTTGTGGAGTGCACACATCCATCGATGGGAACTCATCACACTCCAAAAGGAGCCTCACTTTTTTAACTGCCCAAGAGCAGCCCTCCTCAGAAATGCCCAAGATTTCATTTTGTATGCCACATGATTGAATTTTAGGCAAAAACATAACAATGCAGAGAAAGAATAAAACTCAAGAAAATGTCTCCTAAAGCCTATTCCCAAGGCCCTCTGGTATGAAATACCAGTGACACATCAGCTGTTATAACAGCCAATGTTTGTATAAAATGAGCCTTGGTCAAAGAGTAGTAAATAACATTTCTGTGAATATTGGCTTGTGCTATTGCTTTCTATTCATTAATTTCATTTTCCAATTCCTTCCTTCTAAAATCTAAAGGTAAATATCTCCTCCTTTATGGCATGGACATAATATTTTTCTGGCTGCATCTTAATTTTGTAATGAAATCAAAGCCTTGTTGGGTGCAGCCCCCGTGCTGCTGCAGAGCTGCTTTTCCTGGCCACTCACAGAAATGTTGATAGGGTCGCACAATCATTGCTGTTTCTTGCTCTTAAACAGCCTGCTAAACTCACGGGACTGAAAGATTTCTCTCTGCTAAAGGCAAGAGAAGCATGAAGGCACACACACATTTGATCCCACTCTGATACCGCTCAAAGTGCATAAAACCCAACTCCCTCTTCCTCTCCCTCTGCTCTTGTACACAAAAAGCACCAAACACGGCAGGAGTAAAACACTCCGGCCTTCTCACTGGGATGCTGCTCAAAAAGTCCTGTTCAGGGGCATCCTGTGCTCCACGCCTCAATCATTACCTGCCTTGAGCAAGCTCTGGTAACACTTCTTTGTACCATTCATCCGTCCTGGGCTGTGTGCCCCTAGAAACAACTCACTCTTCCTCTTCCCCTAGAAACTCTTTACCTAATTCCAAACCAAGGGAGTATCCGGGCTCGAGTCACCAAACCAAAGCATTGGGAGATATGAGACCTTGCTGCAAGCACCAAAATTTCAGCAGTTCTCCAGGAAGGAAAGCTGATTGATGCGAGTGGATCTGAATGACGTTTGGGATGGTCTGGTGGGGCTGCAGGCAGAGCACACAATGCAGAGTGTCCCACCAGCCCCCAGGCAAACTCCAGCGACATTCCAAGGGAGCAGCCTGGTATTTACAACTGATCCAAAATGAAATTCAAATAGGAAAGACCATTCCAGGAAAACAGCCACCTCTGCTTGGCTGCAGTCCTGCTTCCATAGAATTTGCAGATTACTCTGCCCTGCTCCAGACAGCAAACATTTCTGAGATGAAAATCAAAGGAGAAATCACGCACCATGAGATCACTGTGTAATGTTAAATAGAAATGGAATGCAGTTTGTACAGTAATTGCTAGAAGGCTTTGCAGACCTCTTGGGGCTTCTGGTCCCAGCCCCAGCTCAGAGAAGGGGCATTTATAAAAGGAAGGAATTAGACACCTCCCTGGGCTGCTAAGGTTCAAGCATATCCATCCTTACAGCTCACAGCACCTGACACAAATCCGGCATTCCTTGGCCATAAAGCTGGGGACTGGGGAATCTTTCTGGGAAAGGATGATGTCCCAGCCCCTTTTCCAGCAGTACCTTTCCTCAGGATGTGTCACATGTTCTAACTTAAATGTTGATCACAAGTATAGAAACAATAAAAGCGTCAGTCTGTGTGAAGTGTTTGCTCTAGTCTCCAACAACTGCTGCTTCTACAACCGAGACACAAATCATCCAGCTTAGATCAGCAAGTGAAAAATAAACAGAAGAAATGAAGACTGAGTCTTTTCCTACATGGAAGCTTTTTCTGGTTGATCGTTGCCAGAGGACAGGTAGGATTTACAGGCAGCCTGAGCTCTCTAACTCAGCTCCCACAGGCTGCCTGTGTCAGCTGGATGTGCCAGCCCATGTCCTGGCAGAGTGGTGGGTTTGACACATCCCTGGACCTGTCCAGAGTCAGTACAGATGTTTCCCTGGCCCCTGGGTTCAGGGCAGTACTGACCAACTTCTCAGCTTCAGATAAGTCATCACCACTTTCTCTTGCATAGTGTTCTCTCCTAACAGCTGTCTGTTTTCATACCTAACTCTTTAAGAGTTAACTCTCTTAACTCCTTCAGAGCAGTCCATATGGATTGGGATACCCAAGCTGCCTTCTAAGATTGATATAGTCTGGACTGTGAACAGTAAATGGCATATATCACAAACAAAATCTGGGCACAGTGGTATGGGAAACAACACACCTGTACACAGCACTGAGTACTTCCTGTGCTGTTAGTGGAAAATACTAGACATAAACCAGGTATTTTCCATCTAACACTTCACCAAGTAGAAAAGTTGAAGACGACAACACCAAAAATAGTCTCTTAAGAGATGCCCAATTTGGGCACAAAACTCAGTATCCAGCTACACTGACAGGAAAAGGTAGGAGAAATGCTTTTCTGTAGCCTCATCTCTTTGAGCCTGGTACCCGGGCTGGAAATAAAAGCATTCTCCTGCTGTTTGGCACCAAAGGCTTGGAAACCCACCTGTTCTCTGGACCTCAGAAACCTGCATCCTTCCCATCTCCAGAGGGACTGGCAAAGGGATTTCAGCTGGCACAACATGCACTTTGATCTAAGCATGACACACGAAGGGAGATGCAAGGATTCCCTTTGCCTTTTACTTTGCATCTAATGCAAAGACACTAATGCATCTGAGTGCCAGAGCAGAGCAGGAGGAGAGACAATCGGCATTGCCTGTCTATTCCTTTCAATCCCCTTGGCTCCCCCATCTTTCCTGTCACCCATGACTAGCTTTCTGTCACTCTCTCTCTTAATACGCTCTCCAAGGCACTTTACAGTAAATGGCACATTTTAACAGTGAGCCAATTCCCTGCAATTTGAAAGGCACAAGGTACAATTTCCCACCTGTTCTAACAATTCCCTGTGGGACAGAGGGGTCAGCACTGCTCCTGCGCTGTCCAAAACACAGGACCAGCAGCATCCCCTTTCCTGTACTAACCTCAAGCTTCAAATCCCAAACAGGGTAAGGATGGAGGACAGGACCAAAACCACAACACACCCATGATTTGTGATTGTGACATGGAAGACACAAAAAAAAAAAAAAAGGCACAAAAGAAAGTTGATGAGTGATCCTGGGAGGAGCAGCAGCCCCCTCATATGAGCTGCACACTGCACTGCCATCTTCCCCAGCCCGTTTTATACAGTAATCAAAGGATATTCTAAGCCTCTCAAAATGCCATCAACCCTCATTGAGAATGAAATAGAGCACATCTCCATCGAAGCCTTTACAGCAGTAATCATTGCCACATGCTGGCCTGAACAGGGAGCTTTTACAGACAAAGATGGGTTTTAAAAATAAAATAAAAAAGCCTTCCTAAAATCTGAATAGAAACTTGATGATAATCTCCCAATTTTATTATGCAAGGGGGAAAAGAAACCCATAATTGTGCACTCTTGGTCTCTTAAAGCAAAGAATAGGCTTCTTGATGAAATGCTGAGTTGATTTAGAGCAGGGCTGAGGTTCTGGTGGCAATAATAGTCTAAAAGAACTAACCAGCCAGCTGATTTGGATAAAATAATCATTTTTCAACATTCTAAATCTACACTTCATCTGTGCCTCCTCCCACTTCTCCCAACTGCATCTTTTGGAGAGTCTTTTTTATAGCCTTAAAAATTATTTTCCCCTCCCCTCCTGCAGCATTCAACAAGAAAGACAGACTCTTTACTCTGGCTAACAAAAGGCGTTTTTTTAGGCTGTGCTGGCATTTAGCTCCATGGCATCTATGTTTAGAAAGTACAGTGTTTAGTGTTTATTTTCCAGGATGCTCCATAGTCCTCCTGCCACCTGGGAGTCCTACCACAGCATTATCCCAGGAGTCCCACTGCCCTGGGGCACGGAGCACTCTCCACCTTGGGGGCCAGACTGGTGTTCAAGGGGCAGCTCCCTGCCTGGTGCGCTTGCAAATCATGCCCCTGTGTATTTTTTAGGTGCTTTCATTATTAAAAAGAAAAAAAAAAAAACCCACACAAATAGTGTTCCTCACAAATGGGTATTTTCCACTAACAATTTCTTCTTCATATCTCGTCACAGAAGGAAAATTTTCTCCCAGCTCTCATAATTATTTCCTGACTCTCAGTCCACTTTTCCATCTACTGAATTATGTAAAGTTGTTTAGCTTGCTGTTTTCCAAGAATGCCTCATCAGTGTAGTGTAAAAATATTTATTACCTTATCTTTTTATATCTATTGACTTTTTCTTTTCAGGACAGAAAAGAAAACGGATCAGCTGTGAGCTCTCTTTACTGTTAACACAGCCAGCAGCTATTCATGGATCAAGCAGATGCTGCCTGATTTTAAACCAGTTTATATTAAAGCTCAATGAATTTACATGCCACGCATCAAGGATGGAAGCAATGTACAGCTACAGTCTCTCCCACTGATTCCACCAGGCTTGCAGAAAGTACTGTGAGGTGGTGATTTTGTTATTAATCCATCTTGCAATTTGTAGAAACCAAAATACCATCCAGTTCTTTAGGAAAGTCTTTATGCCTGACTCTGAAGCTGTGTGCCTGAATACAGAAGCCTGAATGTGACAGAAAATAGCTAAAGCATTAAAAAAAGGGCTGTCTTATGGCACTTCCCTGCAAAACCCTGAGTTCATTTGACCAGTTGGTTCGGATAATCAGTTCAGGCTGAGAATGGTTTACTCCTTGAGAGAGATCACTAATTTCAGCCAGCCTGTCTGCAAAGCAAGAAACTAACTGCCATAAAGCACTTTCAAAGAATTCTCTGTGAAGACCCAGGATTCATCTATTCCATTTCAGTCCTCCACAGGAATTTTCTTCCTTTCTCCTCTAGCAAGCCTAGCAAGTTTAAAAAAAGTATTTAAATGCACCTGTTCTAGATACATGTATTTTGTGAGAAGCTTTCCTTTTTTATGTAAAATATTAAGACTAAAATAATTTTTTCATGTAATATATTTTATAGTGTATTTTTGCATGTCTATTCTCAGTACTTCGTCACTCTGAGCAATGAAATTAGGCTGACTCATATTAGTCTGGATTCATGTCCTGCTTTTCACGGACAAGCTTGGCCTGGTGCTCTCCACTCTTTCTAGGAAACTGGAAACAGACCCAGAAGAATTTTCCAGAAGAAAAAAAGTAAATAGGTAAAAACTACTTGTGATGGTGTGCCAGACACCAACTAAACACTAACAGCTCTTGGGAAGTGCTTCATGCAGAAGGCAGAGCAGAACAGACAGGAGCCTCCTTCCTCTGGAATGTCATTAAAACTTAGGAAAGCAGCAAATGGGAATTGGAGCTCTTGAAAGGGGGCTTGGTGGACTTTCAGAATTACCCTAAAGGTCTGAAGGCAGTAAATGCAGCCTAGACTCTCCTAGGGAAACACACAAAATGCAGAGTTCAGCAAAAGACATACAGAAGGGCTTCATACACACTTCTCCAAGTAATCATGTTTGAAAGAAGCAAGAGAGCTAATATGGAGTTCCTCGGTGTAATCATCTGAAACGCTATGAAATGCTTTGAATCAATGTCTAGTTCGTTTACAAGACCATCTGTTCTGGCATTGGAGATTTTATTGCCACACTCGCATAAGGAAGTGACAGAGGCAAAAAAATTACTACTAAGATTTTCAGAAAGTTTTTCATCACCTTTTAAGGAGAAGCAATTAAGGAAAGGGGATAGAAATAACTAAAGAAGACCACAACCTGACAGACTGCCCTAAGAGGTATCAAATTTAGGGGAAGATTTGGACATATTACTTTTTGGGGAGATACTGCAGAAGCAGAAAAGTGGCAAACACCACAAACAACCCAAAAACCAGACATCTGTGTTGTCATCATTTAACAGCAAACACATACAAATGGTAATATCCTGTTTAGCTTTTAAGCTGAAGAATCAGAGAATCCCAGAATATCCTGAACTGGAAGAGACCCACGAGGATCATCGAGTGCAGCTCCTGGCCCTGCACAAGAGTTACACCATGATAACCAGAGATTTCTGATAGCTGGCAGCTCCTTAAATCTAGCACAAAAAAATGTCCATGGCAGGCAGGAACAGGATCCAAACCCTGCTAAAGAATCATTAATTGCCCAGTGAAACTGTGATGTACTTTCCATCCCACCTGATACAATCAAGACAATCTTTCTAAAAGACAAACTCCACCTCAAATAGAATTTCTGCACTTGATGCAGAAATTAAGAGATTCTTGTCTATGCTGTGCCAGAAGGTTGGACAAGATGCTTTTAATGGCTCATACATTTTGGGTTAACTTCAAGATGAAGCAGTTTTACTGCCTTCAGTGCCATGTGGCCAGGACACACCTGGAGAAATGACTTGGGCAGGAACACTTAATTGCCTTCTCTACAGGAAAAGAAATGGGGACCAGGTGCTGCTAAAGCCCTGGACACAAGAGGAATCACAGTCAAACCAGGAGTCCCTCTGATGCCTTACTGTCCCACCTGGGTGGCCAGAGACTGATGCCTTGGGAAGGCTGACCTGGAAGAGAGACTAGGCAGAGCTAGAGAATAAAATAGGTATTTATTAAAAGGCCTTTAGGGCACACCTTGGGCAGGCCAAGAGCCTGGCCAGAGCTACACCCTAGGTGGTGGACCCAAAATGGTCACAAAAATGGCTGACCAGTCACAAGGTCTCACATTTTTAGAAGTTTAGTCCATTTGCATATTGGGGTTTAATTGTCCAGTTACAGCTCCAGGTTGTGAGGTCCCATCCTCCTCGTTTTCTTTCTTCGGTCCAAAATTTATGTTTTTAGGCCTGAAAGTTGTACCCGCTGTCATTGGTCTCCAGCAGGAAAAGGATTTGTTTTGTCTCCCTACTCTGTGAAGAGAGCTCACTGACACCTAATATGAGGCTCAGAATTGCACCCCTAGGCAGTGCAGAATCTGAAAAACATGAAAGCTGAAACTTAAGGCATCACCTCCTGGCTTTGCCAAGGGGCAAGGATGCTGCACTACCAGACCTAAGGCCATGCCAGGACTGCTGCAGTGGCACACCAGACACTGCTCAGAGAACTGAAAACTGGCTTCCAGTGTCCCACAGTCTGCTTTAGCCAAGCAGAATAGTCTCCATGGACATATGGATTAGACATCTCTGAAAAAAAATTGCTTGATATTTAATTGCAGGGTGGGCAGGTGCATCCATGATATACAGTGTATGGAATAAAATTACAGGGACAGCATCAGCAAGTAATAAACAGTATAGACAGTTTCCATCAGGAATTAGCCAAGGATTTAGAGCAAAAAGCATCGTGGGGCACACAGAGTGCTTTCTGTATTAGCATTATCTCTGCACACACAGGACAGCACTCGTTACAAATACCTGAATGAATCATCTAATGGATGTGAATGCGAACACTGGAGCACTAGCTGGGGTCCTGTGCTCATGGAAACACTGCCGAGGATTCAGCTTATCTCTCAGAAGCACAGAGCTTCTAAAAACTCTATTTTTCTGGAGTATCTCTGGACAGTGGAAAATAAAAACTGGAAAAAGCCAGAGACAAAATTGCAATTGAAGAGTTTCAGATCCAATGAAAGAATTCAATTTAGCTTAGGATGGTAATTTTTATTTAAAGCTGCAGCAGTCACAGAGTGGACTTCACAACAGAGGCCACTGTGAAGGGTCAGAGCCTGTGCAGGGCTCTGCTCCCAGCAGCACAGGTAGGTCCCAAGGACATGCCAGCAGGGAGCCAGCGTGGATGTGATGGAAATGCTGAAGCTGTGTCTGAGCCTTGCAGCTTCATAAATCTCTGTAACCCTGGTAGGAAGGAGGATGTGAGACTTCCTCGGGAGCTGGCAGCTTCCCAGAAGCCTTCCCTCTCTCCAGTGTTCTCTCCACGGGCTGCAGCACTGTGTGTTAATGCACATGCAAATAGCTCTTTTCTCCCCACGCGGGGAGTGTCTCACACAAGCCTCCTCCAGTGGTGCCTCTCCCACCAAGAAGCTGCAAGGATTTAGACCTGAGACAGCTGCAGGGAAACTTCAGGGCTTTCCTGAGAAAGTAAATGCTCCTGTTCTGCCTTCATTCCTTGACTTCAAATCCTATGTGTGAGAAGGTTCATGATCTCCTTGCTTTCTTCCTGCCCACTTCTGTCCCCGTGGAACTGTGCTGCTGGAACATTCAACCAGCACAAGGAGCACACTGCCCTGACTGACTCCTTGGCCATTAAAACTGCCACTGGAACAGCCATGGTGGGAAATGCAGTGTCTTTTATGCTCCTGATCCCTGAAGATGACCTGGAGATCATATAGCTCTTGTCTGTGTGTTTTCCTTCACCAAAGGGCCTCACAATCTCCCCACAAAATGCAATTTGCCAGACACAGTGAACACAAGCTCCCTAAGCTGTATCCATTCATTTGGTGTCCATGGCTGCAGCAGCACCATAATGAGTTTGTGCAATATCAATATGCTACGCTAAACAAGCATAAATCAGAAACTGTCCAAAGGAAACACTGAGACAGAATCAGACAAGTGCAGCTAGAGAGCTCTGACAGCATTCCAATTCCCTGTGACATCCATCCGTACTGAGCTATGCACAGCAGATGCACTATTACCTTAAAGGAGCGACCGTGTTGTGTTTAAATCAATCTTCACTAAAAGAATAGTTAACGTACCGAGAATCGGAGCGCTTCACAAAGGCTACAAAATGTACGTGGCCTTCTGCACACATGTATCACCTCCAGAAAACACCTCTCTGCTAAGGAAACCAGGAGTGCTGCAATGGTGCAGGGCTTCCAGCTTGGCCCTCTGACCTCTCTGTCTGATCTGGGTCAGACAGCTTGGCTCACAAACTGAAAACGTTTGCCAAAGGATAATTCCAGCTTTGTTTAAATGTTACGATTGTTGTACAATGCCAGAGAAAAATTCCCAGCAACAGGAGTTACTGAGAAGAGGATACTGTCATTAAATTGAATTGCAAAGCAAAGCTCCCACTGTCTTTAGGGTACAAGAGCACAGTTTCAAACCAAGATGGGAAATTGTGAGCTGAGGAAAGGAGGCATCATGTCAAGAATGTGATGGAGTCTCTCTGTATGGCAAAAATAAAGCCTGGGGTCTTTTTCTGCAGCCCTGCTGAATTCAAGATCACATGTATGCAAGCAGCTGCAATGGTGTGCTTTGAAGTTGGGAAAAGGCTTTGTGGAAATTATTTGCATTTTTGTATAATAACACCATCACTACCACCACCATGATAATAATAAAAATAAATGCTTGTGTTTTCATTCCATGAATATCCCAGTGACCATGCTGGTTTCCCAAATAACACGTTGTAAAGAAATCCTTCAGAGTATTAACTCCAGGATTTTTATTGGAATTCCCTCAGCTCTAGTGGGCTCCTCAGTGGGGTGGTACCAAAGACAGAGGGCAAAAGGAGCCACTGAATAAGCAAGTACATTTTTCTACTAAGCCTTTCTCCTTTAAATGTGTCCCAGTGTTTCCAGCAAATATGGGAATGAGATAAGTATAACTAATCCAAGATGTTAGACCCTGCCCTCTCAGCCCTGTGTTGGTGTAAATGGAATTACTCCGCTGTGTCAAACTAAGCTCCAGTTTGACATCCCTGTGACTCCATTTACATCCCTGTGACAGTGAGTACCTTCCAAAGGTAACTGCTGTCCTTCCCTTCTTTCCTCAGAAGCTGGCAGGAAACAACCTCTTCGGAGAGAGCCAGTAGTAAACCTGACTTATTTCAGATCACCATCAATTAACTCTTGTAGCCACAAAAAGAAAGTTTCTCACTTACTGCTAAATTATGCATCATCCCCTCTTCACTGTTTTTCAGTGATGCAGAAGAAATGCTACATGAATGCAGACATCTCCAGTTTCCCTGCCTTTAAAACAGCAGCAGTTTCCTTCCAAACTGACTATTAAGATCAGATTTGTCTTCCTTATTCTCAGAAAGCGCAGATTTCCTCAGGAGAGGGTAAGGAGCATCCTGCAGGGTTCAGCCAGAGCATGGATGCTGGCTCAGATTATACTCAGCTCTTCCACTCACCTCCCCTGTCTCACATGCTGTAATCAGCTCACACCTGGCTATGAATTTGGAACTACCTCAGCTAAGGATAAATGTCCAAAAGGTGTCTAAACCAGGAGGAATAAACACCAGCATTTCCAAGGGACTATACTTCATATTTAAACTGTGGCTTTGGACCAAAAGGAGCCTGGAGAGAAAACAAGGCCCTGGTTAAAACACCCCTGATGCCTGTGTGAATGCCCTCACATCAGTGATGCATTTCACCGTCTCTTGGTTATGTGAGAAGGGCTGGCAACTAAACTGTTAAAAGGCTGGAGCCAAGCACAGGAACAGTAAGAGGTCAGACCTGTTGAGGAGGGAAAAGAGATTCCAGACATCTGACTTAGCTCCTCACCTGCAGTGGGGCACAGACATGTAGGAGAGGATTCAACAGCCCAGAGCTCACACAGCAGGGCTGAGACTGCTCTGCAGCTGTCAGGAGTTAGTGGATAGAGAAAGACACCTCCAGAAAGTAACTTATCCTACTGCAAATGCCCAAGGTAGGCAGCAATGTTCACCCAGCTGCTCCAGCAACACGAAACGAAGCCTGGGGGAAGAGCTTGGATTGTATCCCTATCCCTGAGACGGCTGGAGTTCTGTGAGCTGAAATCCCCCAGAACACTCTCCGTGCCTCAAGTCCCCACATACAGTGAAGAGCATTTCCTCCCCTGACAGGGAGGGTGCAAAGATCAGCCTGCCAACAGCTGCCACGTGCTCAGCACACACACACGTTGGGAAGGGGGCTATGGAAGCATCACATGCAAACAGGAAGAGGGGCTGGGTTGGAAATTTGGCTGCAGACACAAAAGCTACATTATCTGCGTATTCCAGCTGCCCTCAGTTACACCAGTGCCAACCCTGCCAAGGCAACAGGACGGCGGCACCAGGGCTGTGGGCTTCCTGGCCACGTCACAGTGCAGATGCAACACTGCTTGACTTCAGGAGCCTCAGCTGTGCTTTCAGCGCAGGCAGCCCAAGCTGAGCCTTTGTTCACTCAAGGCTGGGCTGTGAATTTAGAATTCACTGGGGCACAATGAACAGGGAGCCCAGTGACAATATTTTTATAGCCACTCTCCTTACAATGGGAGCTTGTAATTCCCAGGGCAGTGCTGGCCTATGTTTGATTGGTGTGCTTAAATCTCCACCTGTGCTTTCATAATAGCCAATATTTTCTGTCAGAGCTTGCTCTTACCCTGTTGGAATCAATTCTTGTCCTGGAGGTGTAGATGGGAGGAGGAATGTTGAAGGCTTGAGGAACAAGATACTCTTCAGCATCCATCATATCTTCCAGGTCTTCCTCATCAAGAAGATTTTGGAAGAACTTGCTGTCATTTGGGCTTGGGAGCTTCATACGATCATCTCCCTAAACAGATTGTATGGAGAGAGGAAAAACATCAAAAGATGGATTAATTTCTCAGGGAGAGAATTTCAGCCTTCCTAATGCCCTGGCAGCCAGGCTGCAGGGACCACACATGCTGGTTTGTTTGTTCCAAAGCACTATATCCACATAATTCGTGGGTTTGTTTTGTTGTTTGGGTTTTTTTGTTGTTGTTGTGGGGTTTGTGGTTTGTTTGTTTTTGGTTTTTTTTTGTTTGTTTGTTTTTAATGGGAATGTGATGACAAAAAGGGAGCAACTGCATGAATCAAGCAAAACCATGTTTTTGGCATTTTTGTGATGGAGCTTTTGTTCTTTCTTCTCTCTTTTTCCCATTCAAGATCAGTCTCTGACCCAAGTTCTGACATATTTTGTGAAATACCTCAGCTATTTAGGCTCAGATAGGAGGAGTAGGGAAATTACAAGGAAACTGTCATGTCCGGATGTTTGCTTTATTTTAATTTGTACTTTAAGGGACTTAAAGGGTAAATTTCTCTCGTACCTGTGTGGAAAGTTCTGCAGAATGCAAGAGAGCTGAAAACAACAAAAATCAAACCAGGGAACAACAGTCCCTTGAAATAACACCTATGAGCTGGAGAGGCAAATCCACTTGTGGACTTGTGGCACTTGGTTGGTGCCACACAACATCACAAAAGGCAGCCCATGCCACAAACACGTATCAGCCTGCAGGAACAATGCTAAACTCCACTGGCTGGCTGGGGAGTGGCCTCCCACTCCTCGAGAACTCTAATGCCACACGTGGAACCCAGCAGGGGATGATGGCTGTGCTGTGGGGTACCTGCAGACCCGTTTAAAAGCTCAACAGCAAGTTTGTTGTTGTTGATAGCACCTGGGAGGGATGGGGAGTGCTGATGGCAGCGCAATGCAGTGACCCTGGCTTCTCCTCCGGGAGCTCATGTTGTCTGCAAGGAGCACTGGAGGGATGAAACACCCATCAGATCATGCAACAGGGGAGGGAAGGGCAGGGGCAGAAATGGAGGAAAGGAATTTGGAATAAGGAAACACATCCTGACTAACAAAGGCATTTACTCAGACTGATTTTTCCAGAATCAGCTGAACTTAAAATTTACCACAGTGGGGAATTCCTCATTCAATGGGGAAATTACCACTGCAAGAGGAATTCCTCATTCAGCACCAAAAGTCCTCTTGGCCAGTATTTCACTTTCCAGCCATATTTCCTTGTGCTGAAGCTGAAGGAGAGCAGGGTGATTCACAGTGTGCAGGAACACACCACAGGTCATCTGGCAGCTCTACACAGTGAAATCAAACACAGCACTGTGGGACTGGCACTGGACCCACGCAGGAGGCACGAAGTGGTACTGACTGTACTTCTGGAGGCTCCTCCACTGGAATTCTTACATCAGTGTGAAGCTGAGGATCAGCTGGGTGCACCTCTGCCCTGAGCTCCATGGTGTGCAGCAGATACAGCAGGAGAACATAATTCCCTGGATCAAACTGTGCCCATGCTCTGGTCTCTGGTGTTTCCCCGTCACCTCACTTTTAAGTTTTCATTTCCTTTGAACTGCTCACACCCTGGGCCCTCACCCGAGAACCTTGCACTTCATGTGACTGGAGTCTGAGCTGGAATAAGCACACACACAGGTCCAGGCTGCCCCAGAATTAGGGAAGGACACATGCCTGCACTCAGGCACACACAGCTCCAGCTACCTGTACTCACCAGGAATCCCCCTGCTGCCACAGGGCAGTTCCATGGGATGAAGGATGAACCCTTCACAACCCTGCCACAGGGATGGGAAGCCTCCAGAGCCCTCAGAGTGAGGAGAACAGAGAGGGAAGCTCCTCCCTAGCATTAGAGTACCAGTGTGACACAATCTCTGTCTTCTAAGAAACTTTCATGTTTAGGCTGTGAAGAGAATCCTCCTTGTGATCTCAGCAGTGCAGGGAAAAGACTCAGCCTGATCAGTTTTAGAACCAAGAAAGTCCTTGGTCTAAAAATAGATCCACTGTCCACTGGTGGACCAAATTTGTCCCTGGTTTTATGAGGGAATGCAAAGCACTGAGCAGCCTGTGAAGCCAGAGACTGTCTATGTGCTTATAAGCACAAACCTAGGAGATGAATTTCAGATTGTTGTTTTATTAATATTATTATTTTCGAGATACTGACACTGTCCATTCTGCTTCACGCTTGTACAACACTGCGGTCACTGTTTGCTTTAGGTTCAAGAGCACCTTGAACTTCAGAAGATTCAAAGGCAACGTCCCTAACAGTTGGGTGTAACAGACAGAATTCTTTTTCCACCCCTGTGATGCTGCAGGACTGCTTACCTGAATGACCAGGTATCTCTGAGGGTCTCGAGCCATTCTAGAGAATTCAGCAGCCAGCTCCTTGAATTTTGGCCGACTGTCAGCATCAATCATCCAGCCTGGAGAAAGAAAACAGTTAAGTGTCAAGGGTGGAAATAATTCCCTTTTTTTCAATGCACAAGTTTGAAGTGCTTGATAGCTCTGGCCCAAAGAAAAGTTGCTATAAAGAACCCAGAAGAATGGAAAGTTAGAATTCTATGATGGATAAAATGGGAAATACCTGGTTTTGGCCAGACTAGATTGTTCCCTACTGCATGGAGTTTTTCTTAATTTGCTGGGCTCCTCTCTGTCCCAGAGACAGCAACACCACCTTGCAATTTTCTCCATCTTGCACACTTAGATATCAGCACTGACTGACTTTATTAAGGATGTGTCTCACCAGATGGGCCATTTTTGTACTCAACAAAGCCCTTGCACAATTTAATTTCCACACCTCCATGCAGAGTACAACTGTTTTCAGATGACACTTAATTTACTTCTGGTTGTCCTTTCTTTTTTTTTTTTACAGGGCTTTTGTGTACAAAGCAAAAGGGAAAGGAGTATATATGATGGATGAGATGTCTGTATGTTAATCTCACTTAAATTAAGCCAGAAATATCAGAGAGATATTTCTAATTCTTTTTAAATTAGAAGCATAACCTTGGAGGATACTGTCATTAGAGGGGGTATCTTGCAGACAAAGAGTTGGAAGCAACCATGTGCAGACATTTTCCTTTTTTACTAGAGAAAAAATATTCATAAATTCTTGAACTGGACTAAGAACGAAAAAAAAATAGTTCTCTCTGTAGCATTTCTTCTATTAATTTTACTTTCTATTAGTACTGTTGCGATCATCATTCTTGCTACTAACAATAAAACATTTGTGATTTCTTTCCTCAATATTTGGAATCAGGATTTCTCCTCACAACCCTCTCTGGCTGGGTATCCATGTGCCATAATTACGTTTAATACTATCTTTTTTTACATCAGAATCAATTGTCATGGAAATGACACGGGTTTACAATAACAATCATACAATTTTGACTTCACAGCAAGTATTATGAGATAACATCTGACAGTAATAAGAAGCTGAGCTAACTCGGCCCTTCATGGCTAATAATTGCAAAATTGCAAAAGATGTGCAGACAGTATTTAAATGGAATTTACAGTCTCTTGGCAAGCTTTTGTTCTGCAGCAGCAGCAGCAGCTTGCCCTGTTTCCCAGCTCTGTCAGAGACTACCCATGCAAAACGTTCTAAACAAGCGTCCCTCTCGCAGCGAGCACAGGGGTACCAAAAGTGACAATTCCTTACACTTCACCATCACCATATAAACATCAATGGTGCAGATCGGGGGCTGCGGCAGCCGCTCCCCCTTCTCCAAGAGGTCGGGGATCTCTCGAGTTGGGATTCCATCGTATGGCTTCCCCCCGAAGGTCATCAGCTCCCAGATGGTGACTCCTAGGCAGAAGAAAGAGCGTCAGGGTTTGAGGCCACACCGCCCAGATTCCCTCACAGTCTCTCATGGCAGAGTGCCCGGGCCCAGTTCTGGACTGCAATCTCTTCTTCTTCACCAGTGCCTGGTTAAACACTCGAGTTTGGACTGGGGGACAGGAGGAGTTGAGCAAGTGGCTGCACAGTGCTTGGCTGCCATCTGGGCTTAAACCATGACAGTCCGCCACTTAAACACTCTGGAAAATGGGGAAACGGCACCTTGTGGTAACTTTTGAAAGCAACTTCCCTCATTTTTATTGGTGTAAGAAATGGCATGAGAGACCTGAGGCACACGAGAAAGGCCTGAGACGAATAGAGGGTGGTAAAGTAAATGGGAGCAATAACAAAAGAATGCATCACATCTTTTATCAAAAAGGGAAATGAATGCCTGATGTACTCAATTATTTTAGGGGGAAAAAGCACAGATGTTCCCCAACTTAGGGCATCAATTTCCCACAAAGGTACAGCACTGAGTACCATTAGGTCATTGGCTTTGCCGTGTAAGTCATTTCACAGGCACTGCTATCATTTTTTTCCCTTAAATCACCTCATGGATTTGAGTTTACAATAGTGCTGTAATGCAAACCCAAGATTCTCTTTCTGAAAAGCCATAGGATTTGTTTTGGCTTCAGAGCTGGGAATAAAGATCATATATCATAAGTAAAAGAATTTGTGCCTGAAGAGAATCTTAAATATTGAAATGCTGCTCTCCCACCATTTTGTTTAACTTTTATTTGTATTGCAAAGGTCATTTTAAGCATGCCTGAGATCAGTACCATATCTCATGACAACTGTCATGCTAATGTGAAAAGTGATAGGCAGAATTACCCAATGAGCAAACCATACTTATTTCACCTTCATTTATCTCCTTGTTGATATTAAATAACTATAACTTGTCAGTTGTTTATGGTCTTTTCCTTTCTGATTATAGATTATAGGGCTTCCAGCATTTAAAATGAATTTCAGAAATGAAGGCATATTTTTTCCTGAGTGATCCAGGGTGTACAGAATTTGAAGAGAAAGAACAGCTTTACAAGATCAATTGAACTCTCCCAGGCTTTTTTTCAGCTGACTAGAAGAGGGCAGCTACCCAGCCACAGCAAATAGTGTCTTTTGCTGCTACCCACAGGTAAAAGTGAGTAATGAATAGAGCTGAACACCCCTTTGGTTCAAAATTATATGGCAACGAGAAATGCAAATAGGACTCCATAGCCCCAGATACGGCTGCAAATTTCCATTTACAAAGGTATAGATGATTTTATTAGTAATAGCTATAGCAGATAAACAGGCAGAGACCTCAGCAGATGTGGCAAACAGCTCATCAGAATAACCATTAGTAACACTGAACGAACACCTCATTTCTCAAATATCACTTTTTCTGCGTGTGTGTAGCTCACCAATTCCCAAGTTATCTGTGAAATTAAATAGAGTTTGTTCTAGTTAGTTTGGAGAGCTTGTGTCTTCCTTTTCTTTCTCTTGCCATATTTGCTCTGTATTATGACAAATTCCCTTTTATCTGACTCTAGGTAGAGAAAGTCCCATAAGCCTGAAAATGTTTTTTGACATTCATGGCTTTTAGAGTTGAGCCTTTCAAAGACTGCTGAAAATTGTGACCTGCAGCTGTATTTTTATGAATCTGTGGCTAAGCTGAAAGAGGTCGTCTTCTGTCATAATAATCAGCCCAACTGCTACCAGACCAGACCTGGAGGCACTCACCCCAGTGGGGAACATCATGATAATATTTTTCAGTGAGAAGGGAAGTAACTCAGGAGACTATAACAACTGCAGCTTAGAGTTACACATTTAAAGGGAAAAAACCCCCAAAACCTGAAGAGCAAATGCCTCTGGAATTAACTCTTCTGAGAAAAGAGGATATCTCTAACATACTAAGACAACTTGGTTTAATGCTTTCAAAGACACAACTTTTTAAACTAATGTCATGCAGATTTACCATAGCTCCACACATCACTCTGATGGGTAAATTTCCTGTAGTGTATGCACTCCAGAGCCATCCACTTAATTGGCATCTAGGGAAGGAGAAGAGAAATGTAACCTTAGAAATACATTACTGAAACAATACAAACAGATCCTGTATGAGACAACAACTTTCTCCCTGCCTCCTTCAATGAAGAGCTTGAAAAAAAGCAGCACTATTCCGCAGAGGAAATGGCCGTTCCTGCCCTCTAGAATGGGGCTGTGCCTCAGGAAACTTGGAGGTGAAAAAGACAAACCAGTTACCTGCAGAACTTCTGATAATTACTGATTCAGAGGCAGTGGAACAGCTTGTGTTTTCATCAAACAAAGGGTTATCCCTGGGTAAAGAGGGACCAAGGCAAAAATTGCATGTAATTCCCCTGAATCTGAAGTGCAGCAGAGAAGGTGGAATGCAGAAGCTTTTTTTTCCTTAACGGTTTGCAATCTCTGCGATCTGAGATAGCAACACTGCTATCTCAGCTGCTCTCTGATGAGGGCAGGTTACAATGCAGCAACCGTAACACTTCACTGTCCCCATCATCCTCATGGCAGACAGGCAAGGAGGAGAATTTGCAGTGCTTTATTGTTAACTCCTAATGTTTGTTAGAAACGTAGCCGTCCCGGTTCCCCGTGCCTGCACTGCAGGGAGAAGAGCTGCTCCCCAAAGGAAGTCAGCATCCCCACGTTCTCGTGTCAGGGAATCTCCCTCGGGGCGAGCTCATCTCTTCTGCCAGAGAAGGGTGTGCAGGCAAAGCAAACCTCATTCCTGCATTACAGCCACCTCTGGAGTTCCTGTTAAAATGGGATTCCTGGTGCTTCCCATTCCTGAGCAGGAACAGCCTCACAGTCCGTGAATTTCTGCTGGGCAAACACTTGGGAGATTTTTACCTGGCAGTGACTTGTATGGGTTGCCTCCAGTTTGGAACTATGGAAGAGGTACCGGAATAAACCAAAGGGATGAGTAACTGCAGGCAAAATCTGAACAGATGGTGGGTGTAAAAGCAGAGGATGTGTCTTCATTCAAACCCTTATGAAACTACCTTCCATGAAATCCACTAATGAACATAACCTGTGGAGTTATGGCAAAAATAGCACCTTGTAATAAAGGCTGCCTTAACTCTTGCAAAGACAGCTCATCCTCCCCCACTAAACTGCAGAAGTGCATTGCGTTCATTCCCATGGTATCCCAGACGTGAACAGTTGCTGAAGGAGCAAAGCTGCCTGGTTCATTATGGGTAACTCAGGTTGGGAGGGATTCAGGAGGCCTCTGGTCCCACCTCAGGTCCACAGCAGGTTCAGCTGCCGAGGAGATTCGGCCAAGTTACTCAGAGATTTGTCCAGCCTGGACCTAAAAACCTTCAAGGCTGGAAACTGCACCACCCCTGTTGACAACCACTTGATTGTCCAGTCTGAAACTCCCGTAGCATGCTGCCAATGTTCTTTGGATTTCACAGGATGCTTTTCTGGACCTGGGAAGTGATACCTCTGACATAAATCCTGCTCCAGAGCTCCCAGCAGGGTAACAAGTCCAAGACACAGCTGCCAGAGAACAGCTGGTTTGTGAGGATCAAGTCTTTTTCTGTCATTCACTGTCAGATGGAGGGAAGAGGCTGAGGGGTTATCGAGGAGAGGATTGCAGAAATGAAGGGACCAGGGAAAGGTGCCCAAACCCCACCGGCCCTGCCAGGAGGTATCTTTCCATGGGGATATGGGAAAGCAGTGGCGGCTCCTCTCAAGCTCTTCATCTCCCTGACTGACCTGCCCAGGTGATCCACAGGCAGCAGCTCACCCTGGAGAACAGCACACCCTAGCAACAGCTGTCTGTCCCAGCCAAGGGCATGAGTGAGCACAAAAACCCACCGACAGCAAGGAGACAGAAAGCAAACTGAACATCCAGGAAAAGGAATGACAGGTGAAGCAAATCCTTTGGGATTCTGTGACAGATTGAAATGGGGAATTTTCAAGATGTTTAGGGAACAGCCAGAAACACCATGTACTTACTGCCTTCTGAATTTTATCATGCATTAATCTGAAACTGTCAGAAATGAGGTAAGGCACTACGTGGCCATGGTGTGGTTTGCTGGAAAGGAATAGGGGAAAATGTCTGGTTTCAAAATGATCCTTAAGCTGGCTTTTAATGGCTTGGCATTCAGCGTGGTACTGGAGAGGTGGGTGCAAGACATAACATAAGCAGGCTCTTCCAGTGTAATAGAAGAGGTTAATTCTCATGTTCTGTGGCCTTCCCTTTTGTTTTCATAAAAAATTTCTTGTCTGGGAAAATGGGACTGCATGGTATTGAGGTGGATACTGGCCAGAGAAAGAGGCTGGGCAGGAATGCCCAGAACATTCATCACTCATTGAACCAAAGTACTCAAAATAAGACACAAACTGGAGCACGTGAAAAAAACCCCTAATTCTGAGTGTGAGAACTGCTCCTGCAATTGTATTTCAGCAGCTGGAGAAGCTCAGTGGGCAAAAACTGAGCAACTTTTATGTGTGCTTTCCCAACACAGTTCTTCTGCAAGGCAAGGCTTTGCTCATTCCCTGACAGACTCCTCCACAGCTAAGTCCCACCGGGACACACTGACCGAAGGAGTAACCTGGGGAGGTTTGTCACAGCATGGTAGATTTACTTCCAGACACGTTCAGTACCCACCTTTCCCCCATCAGCATTATACTCCTTTTCATCCCCTTCCAAAAGTCTGGCCAAGCCGAAGTCGGTGATTTTCACATGGTTTGGTGATTTCACCAGGACATTACGGGCTGCCAAGTCCCGGTGGACGAGTCTCCTCTCTTCCAGGTACATCATTCCCTGAAGGAATAAGAATAGTACAATAAAGCTAATAAGTCTTACAAGTTTTTTGAGAGGTAGCTTTCACTGGTCAAATGTCAAATGGCTGGTTCAATTATGAGTATTTACAATGAGAAAATGGCCTAGAGGGCGGAAGTTCAGCATGGCTCTTGCTCTGAACAGAGGGCAGGATTAGCTGACCTTGAGTTAGTCCAGTATGAATGATTCTATAAGATTCAATTACCAAAGGGGAAAAAACCAACAAGATAACATACAGGTAACTCTTTTGCTTCAGCAAGCTTAAAATCTAGAAATGTGAGACAAAGAAAAGAAATATTATGGCCCTTGTTCTTCAGACAGGAAATCTGATGACCATAAAAAATAATCAATTTAGCCAAAGCCCCCCAGAAATTAGACCACACTGGGAAACAATCCCAGCTCTGTTACATTCCAGACAAGTGTCTTTAATTCAAGATAAAGATTCTCGCCCATCTTCAAATGGTTTTTAAGTTGGTCACAAATTTTCACTATCCTCCGTGGATTAGAAGGAAAGCAATTCTTTATTTCAAGTGCTGCAACTCCCTCACCTTTTCACTCCCTTAAAATATTGCCTGTAGTATTATAATAAGGCATTAGATCAATGGCCCTTTTTTTTTTTATGAGCATATATATTCTGTTAGAAGTATATTCTGTTAACAAGCCCATCCAGCTGCCTTTAAAGATAAGGTAACATATACTCAAACTGCCTGGCCTTAACCTTATTCTTATTCTGATGGGAGACTAACCAGCTACCATCAGTATGGAAATTTGCACGACGCTTTGTGACACTGAGATCAACACCAAAGCTTGGTCTTATTAATTGTATGACACACAAAGGATAGTTGGGCAGGGTTACAGGCCTATAATTTCATTAAAAGGCATTTATAACATTAACCACCGTTATTAGAACTTAGAGATGAAATCACATACTTGACAATTGCCTTTAAGGTATCTCTTAATATATTAGCTCTGTATAATATATATGATAATTTTTAAAAAGTCATTGCTGAATACCAAAGAGATCATATTATTCCACAATGCAGATGATAATTCAGAGAGTCACATGTAGTGATTAAAATAACCAGATTACTCAGTGCCACGGACCAGATTTTATTATCCCTTCACAGCCTGAGGAGCTCACAGGCACCAGTCCCCATACAAGCTGCCTCCCGTGGTCTCTGGACCCAGCCCTGGCACAGGCTGCCCAGGGAAGCTGTGACTGCACCAGCCCAGGAAGTGTCCAAAGCCAGGCTGGATGGGGTTTGGAGTAGAAAACATCAAGACATGCTTGGAGCAGCCTGGGATAGTGAAGGTGTCCCTGCCCACAGCAGGGGTGGGGACTGGATGGACTTTTCAGGTCCCTTCCGCCTCTAGGATTCTATGGAAGTGGATGTCAATACAAAAAGCATCAAATGGAGCCCCCTAAACTGGTTTTCAGTGAAAATTTTCAGTGCAAAGACCAGTAAAAGCTTTGAAAATGTTTGGCACAAACACTGTTTCATGCAGACAACATGACGGGGTTTTGAAAGAGGACACAGAGACTCTTTGGCATAAAGCAACTGAAGTTATTCTTTAGAAGCACTGCTAGTTGAAGCAAACACACCCTCCTGCAAAGTAATACTTCTGGCTTTTGACCATCAGAATTTTAAGTCTTTAAAAGAAAAATGTTTTTGACATCAAATTAAAACTGCTAGAAAAAAAAGACAAATCTCATGGGCTAAACAATTGTGAATCACACATGATTCACACCGTGATACCAGTTGATGAGGGAATTGTGCTGGCATCAGAAGATATCAGGCCCAAATAAAATTATAATCTTTAACAGATTAACTTGCACCTATCAGCACTGAAACATAAAAATATTGCACATTTCTTCTGGCCACAATGAAAATAACAGGATTTGTGTTGTCAAAATCAAAACAGATGACCTACATCAAGGCTTTGGCCTCCTGTTTCTAGTTAATGATGGCAGGAATGGATGATAAAGTGGGCAAAAACATCCTTCATTGAAAGAGTTACACAACCAAATCCTTAACCGTGCCTCTTTGGTCTTATTTTACTGTCTCACTTAATTTCAAGCTATAGGTTTTTAAACCTATAGGCTAATGCTTTAGGACGTTTCACTGTTTATTCTATTCATTCACTTCCATTTATTCCAACTTTGTGCTGTTATTTAGGATCATTTTATTAAGATTCCATTTCATTCATCCTAACCTCACACTCTCTCAAGACCTAGAGAGGTGTGCAACCACCAACACCCTTGCGTTGCTCCTCAGCAATACCACAGCTGGTTTTCCTTTCTGTCCCGAAGGAGAGCAGAAATAACTGCCTGTGTATCACCGCACCCACAGTTCGCTTCACCTCTGGTTGTCAAACTACCTGCTCGGGGCTGCGTTATTAAAAGCTAAAACCAGCCCCTGCAGGGTTGGTTGGCAGATACAATATCCTCTGCAGAGCCCACGGTCTGGAGAAATGTAAATCCTCTTGGGAATACCCAGCGTAAACATGTTGGATTTTCCTGATACCCTATCAACAAGCTTTAAACGCGGGTGGCAGAAGTATAAATGAAAAGGCATGTATGTATATATTTTCATTAAATGAGACTATCCAAATGGAAGGAAAGGAATCTAAAAAAGGGAATCCTACAGTATTCACTGCAGCAATACTGTCTAAACATATATTATGCAGAGAACCACTATCTGAAAACATTTTTGAACCTGGCAGGAAAAAAAGTTCTACGTGAATCTTTAATCTTTTAATATGATACAGGAATATGATAAAAATACACAGCTGGTGGCATCCCCACCCAAAAAACCCATGAAAGAATACCAGGAGGTCATTTTAGGAGTTGAATAGACTAAAAGTTATTTGTTAAGAGCTATGAAAAAAGATCTTTTGCAAATTTATTAAGGAGTGTTTATAATTTCTCTGGCAATGTGACAGCTTTGGAATGGTCATTTCAGGTGAAGGCAGGTTTGCTCTTTTCACAAGAAAAACATCAGACCTGAAAATGAGAAAATGTGCTGGCAACAAACTGAAGTGGGACAGTGGAAAGGAGACTTTGTGTGAAAAAATCCATGGGACAAAAGAAGACAGTGATCTGGGACAGCTTTCTCATCTTTCCAAGTGCTGAACTTCAGTGTAGAAAACATCAAATTAGGTTCAAAAATATTAGGATTTCCAGTGCTGTGCAAGTATCACCAAAGCTAGACTGGTGGAGGAAATAGGAGAATAAAAATTTTCTTTTAAAAAAGGAAAATGACATTTTACTGACAAATCACCAGTTTGCCCCTGAGATCCTCCTTGAAGTTGTGGCCATAAGTTGCTGTTCCCTTACTTTATTATATTCAGTGTTACTTTCTGCTGCTGCTGTGATTTGTCTCCCAGTTTCTGAGGGAAGCTTTTGAGCGTAGCCTGCATTTGTAGAGCTCAGAGTGTAAGAGGCATGAGCGCAGACTATTTCAGATGCTGTAATTTGATTTCCTTCACTTTTCTGGACTTTCCGGAAGCCCACCTCCCTGCTGAGGATGCTTCTGGATTTGTTTCAAAAGTGGCAGCTACTGTGCAGGGAATGCCCAACTCTGAACTGCATGAGTCTTGCCTGAAAGCTCTTTCCCTCCGGGGCCTGGATTTCATCTCCAGAAAAAAGACACTCATTACTCAGGATAGAATTCAAACAGGTATGTAAGTCATTAAATGCAAAGTCCCTTTGGGATAATTGCTAGAGATGAACTGAAGTGTGTTGAATCACTAACTAAAGTTTAACATATGTCTTCTGTCTTGCACGACGCAAGACATCATTTTGTGAGACCAAATCAAATTTAAAAAATAAGTATAAAGACCTTCACCTGCCCCGAGATCTTCAGCAATACCAGCCCACAGCAAACCCCCTAAAAATACTTTTTTTCAGTGTGACTTTTGGTTGTTTTCTACACTAAATATAATTGTTTCCCTAAATTGAGGGCATGTTGATCGTATCTCACCCCGGAGTTAAGAGCAGCCTGTCTTTAATAATAACTTCCACCCACCAAAGCCAGCACACATGGCAAAGTCATCAAACTCAGTCCTCAGATATAGGAAGGAAGGAAATTTCAAGTCCAACTCAATTCTCCTGGACGGTAATCTGCAGCCTTGGAGACGGCTCTCTTACCATCCTAATAACTCAAGGCTTGCTTAATAATGTGAATCACTGCAGAAAGCTTCAAATGATCATCTTTTCCCCTGCATACCCCATGGAAAAGGTGTAATTTTGCCTGGGGCTAAATACACTTTCAAGGGAAACACTGTGCCCTTTGTTGTCAGGAGCAACACACTGATGCGGGTAGCTGCTCCTCCAGGGAGAGCCGTGGCAGAGGAAGAAGCCGCCGCTCTGGGCTGCTCTGGGGCGCACTGACTCGGCTGCAGAGGTGTGCTGCCCTGTGTGGGCTGGCCGGGGAGCCGCCGCTGCAGGTCACCCTCACAGCCAAGGACAGGGAAGGGGGATGCCACCGGCCCCAGGTGGCGACTCGCACCTCGTGCTAAGCACACCTCCACCAGGTCACCTGCCAAGCGTTTCTGCAAGTGCCTGCTGTCGGGATGGAGCGAGATGGGACTGCTGAGGGATGTTGTAAAAGGATGGTTTATTCCTCTTTATCAGTCTCACAAGAGGGTGAGAACCTCCTCACATCAGAAGCTGTAATATCTCTAGTTACCATGCCTTACATAGGTTTATTAGCCAATAAACTACTGCCACAAAGTTAGTTAGTGTCTTTTACACTAATCATTAATTGTTTTGTCTCACACGTTTTTGCCGCAGTGCATCTCTTCTTAACCAATCATATACTGCCTCACAAATTTCTATCACTACACCTTAAAACTTCTTACTAACTCTGTAACCAGTTCTATTGATAAACTTTAAAACCTTCCTCTACCTAGCTTAACATGCTTCTGCTTAAACTACAAATCCACGTTCTTGCTGTAGGTCCCTACATTTGGAAGTCTCTTCCAAGGTCTTAGATCAAACCCTGTATTCATTTCTAGGTCTGGGCCTGTATGCACAAGATTTTGGGAGCTTTCTGTGCCTTGATTTCCCACAGTCTGGAGCTCTGCCAGCCCTGGTGAAGCTGGCAAGGGAGAATCAGTCCTGCATCCTGTGCCGTGCTATAAGCCCAAATATTTAGGAGTTCAATTCAGTTATAGGGGGTGAGTTAATTTCTCTCTCTTTGGTAAAGGGCAGACAAAGAAAGCTTATGTGATAGCAATGCATTTCTTCTCATCTCCTGCTTGTTTGACAAGCGCTCTCAAGGTTTCACTTCCCTCCAGTATAAGTTTGAAGCAATGTGCTATTAATGTGTAGCAAGCTGTATCTCAGGGTCAAAGTGCTTTTATCTCAAGTTGGCCATCTTCAGATGCACTTAGGACCCAAAGCTGATATATCTGGGTTTGCCTACCATTGACGCAGTTTGTCACATGCACACAAACAGACACTTATACTTTGACCAGAAGGTACTAAAACTGATTTATTTGAAAAGGTGTGACTCTATTATATAGTATTTCTACGAGGGCCAGGGATTGGGGGAGAAGGATGACACCTCTCCCCATCCCATTGGTCAAGACAACTGTCAATCAGCTGTCCATATCTCTACGACAAAGAATGTAAACTTTCCTTGAAACTACAATATCATTGGCTGTGTTTACATCACCCAAAGCGTGAGAAGAAACCCAAACCATGAAAACTGTGAACAGAAGAGAAGGCTGAAAAAATCAGGGTGACATACCATTGCTTTGGTCCTGTCCACCAGAGCAGGACCAGATGACAGAAACTTTGCCAGATCTGCCACGTTGAGCAGAGGGGACACTGCAGCTAACAGCATTTTCCTCACAGTCCTGCTGTGACTTTGCTAAATCTTTTCAAGACTGAACAGTTCAGCATACACAGAAGCAAGACCAAGCCTATCTCTACTTGACTCGTGAGATGGGATTCCCCTGCAGCTGGAGTATGGCCCCTCTGGAAAGGCAACCAGTGAAAATCCAACTCCTGCACAGGTAATTTGAGCTAGTTCTGCTGGGAAAAGAGTGGTGATATTTTGAACTCAGGTCAGTCTTACATCTCTCCACTTGTGGCTCACCCAGAAGTTCAGATTCTGTCTGCTCACAGGTGGGCTGGCTCAGCTGAAGCACAAAATAGAGAGGAGTTGGCTTCATACCAACCACAGGAGGACACACACTACCCGGGGCAATATAAAAGTGCCGGTTGCACATCAAAAGAACAAGTCTGGATAAAAAGAAGGCAGCACCAGATATTCGCCTTGCACCATGTGGTAGCTGCAGTTTATTTGTTTCAGAAACAGGAGTCCAAAAGCCTGATTTACTACACTGGCAAACTCCATCCCAGGACACAAAATAAAGATGCTGCTAAAGCACAACAGGTCAAAACAAACTCAAAAAGCCGAAGTGAAGGGAAAGAGGCTATGAGGATGATTAGATGAGAATTACAGGAAAAATGCAGTCTCTTCCAAAATGACAGGTGACTCATAAAGGGAGAAAGAGTGGAAAGAAATGAGAGGAGAAGCAAGCTTAAGACATTTCAATACTTAATTGACTGGACTGAGCAGACATTTTGATGGGCCCAGACCCACTCCAATCCTAAATTAACATCTCAGGAATGTCACCTCACCCCCTCACGGCACAGATAAGTGGGTCACTGCTAAATTGACTGGTCCTCAACTCTGAGCTTGTGAGACCCACGAAATAAAGCTCTCCATCCTGGGTAGGTGCAGAAGCTCCTTGGGCAACACCAGAAGGGGAGTTCGTTCCACTGCATCATCAAAAATGTCCTTTGTCTGAACTCCTGTGGAAAGATGAGTTGTCTCCCAGGCTCCCTCAAATTATGCAGCTTTCTGGATTAGGTGGTGCTGAATATAAAGAGTCTGTGAAGCACCTTACATTCCTCTGATGAAAGATGTTACATAAATATATTAAGCAGCATAAGCCATGAGATGCAGACCAGGTATTTATTTCAATACTGGCCATACTGGACAAGGCGCTGAGTTCTGCTCCCACCTACAGCCACATCTCTGCAAAGTTCATCCCAAGCAGGAGATTCCTGAGGGAGGGAGCTGTGGAGTTGTGTCTAATCTCCATTTAGCAATTAACTCAGGTGCTTTCTTAAGGCAGCTGGGTGCAAGATGCTGTCCTGTGCCAGCTCCATTCTCCATGCAGTGGGCAAACTGGGTCATACTGGTTGTGTTACCCCTTCCCCTGGGGCAGGTGTCCCAGCCTCCTGGGCTGCGTGGACAGATTATGTTCCTCTCCCTTATTCCCAAAGAGCTAAAAGGACAGGGATGTCCTCCCATTAGGTCTGAAGGAAACCTCAGCTCAGGACACTGCAGCCCAAAGGGAAGAGAGAAATTGCAGCTTGTAGCTGTGCTTACAGTAAATGTCCCACCACTGCACTTTGTGCACCAGCAGCACCTTCTGTGAACGAGGCCTTGAAACAAGAACTAACTGCCTAAATAACAAACTTTGCACTGCAAAACTCTCCTTGCTGGGCAATAACATTTACTGCAAAGTAACTGCAGTTTAGAGACTGGCAGGATCACAGTCCTTATGAGAAAGGCTGTTTCAAATTGCTTTTGTTTCAAAAGCAAATCATGGTAATCTGCGCTCCACATGCCAGCAGCAGGAGCAGACTCCTGATCTGGGGAGCGCACAGAGACTTCGGGTTTCAGCTCCCAGTGGACCACATACTCCTGGAAAGTGTTTGATGCTTTTCCAAGTAGCAACCAAAGAGAGGTATCCATTTAACCAGGCTTTTTGAATGCCATTCTTCTCCCTTACATTAATTGCTTCAGTTAGATGAGCTCCAGCACCTTCCTCTGAAGAGGCAGGGAGGCTGAAAGCAGCCTATAAAGCAGTTCCCAGTGCAGCTCTAATGGGGGAGCTGTGACCAGTGCTTCCCTGATCCTGTAGTTCCAAACTGCCCACCAGGGAGATCGCTTGCCTTTCCTGGAAGGAAGCCCACAGCAGCAAATTTGAACAACGGGCTCCTTCTCCCCCACCCAGCCACTGACCTCTTGCCAATGCAATTACAGTCAGGAGAGTGTATTGTGCACTGCATTCAGCCTCTCCAAGAAAGTGTATTTAAAATGGATTACTTCTGCTCCTTAGGCAGGCAATCAATAGAGATGTGGACTGCAATAAGTACAGAGATGTCTGTGGGCTGCAGCACTTATCCTCTGTGTCTCTTCAGAAATTAATTAAAAATCAATGAAGTGTGCAGCCTATTAATAAGGAACCTCCAGATTAACAGATACAAGCACAGCCTTCCCTCAGGTTCAGAACAAGCACAGCCCCAGTGCAAACACTGGGAACTTTCCAGCACTCCAAACCAGACCATACCTTGACCTTTCGTGGCCATGCCCTGCACCTGGCTGAACTGCAATATCCCCAACTTTATGCACCCTTAGCAAATTACATGCTGTGTGTTTCAAGTCAGCTAAACAGGAGGAATTGGGAGAAGCATTCAGAGCCTTCAGAGTTTCTCGGCTGGCCTGCTAGGAAATGAACTTAGGGCAAAGCAAAACCACCTGTGTGAAGGTGGGATCCAGCAAACATCTAACAGAGGGTTGAGTCCAATGTCTTCTCTTAAGACAGACTTTTTTTGAGAGAGTTTTCTTAGGAAATGACTCCTGACCCTGTAGCAGATGATTTTCCCCTAGAAGTGTGCTGATAAACGGGCATGTCATGTACTGGATGCAAGGTTTTCCAGTATTCATCTTACCTAGTGGCATGTTACGATAATAAAATATGTGACAGAACAGGTCTTTCCTGCACCCTGTGTACTTGGCTGGTTTGGTTGAGACTGTTTTTGGACAGCTGAAATGACTCTCCCCTTCTCTTGGGCAGTGGCCATGGAGCAGACAGGAAGCACTGTGGTGGCTCTACCTTGTGTGTTCAGACAAAAATCCCACAGGAAGAGCCCACAACAGCTCCTTGCTTTGCAAAAGGCAAATATGTACAGAATTCCACTGATCCCCCTGAAACACTTGAGAGGTGAATTTTTTTACCTCAAGACATGCGTTTCATAGGGCACTTTTAGTCCAATTAAAAGCTGTTAGCACTATCCTCTGTGCTCATTAAATTAAGCATGGAGGATTTTATTTTCTTTTCTGAGCAAACAGCATGACTGGGGCTGAATTTCTGCTGTAGGCACCTTTATTTGAAAGATGCCCCTGAAGCTCACGCAGCTTCAGGGCTCTGTATTTTCACCACTTTTAAAATCACCATTTCAGGGTAAATAGGGAAACAACAGGACAATGGAAGCACTCCTTTCAGAAACCACCACTTTCACAAGCTATTCCAGTACCAAGTGGAACAAGGGCATATTTACCCTCTCCCTCTCCTGCTTTCTTCTCACGTGAGCAGAGCAAGCAGTCGGTCTGCACACCGCCTTCTGCTTAGGACTGCAATACTGTTCCACAAAAGAAAATGTTCTGAATCTATTCTAAATGCTTTTGATACTCTGATTCAAGAGTTCTGGAATAAATTACGGCTTTGAACTTCCAAACTCTGTTGCCCCTAGGTTTCTGAGCATTTCTTAAAAACCTACATCACAGGTAACCATAGTTACCTATCACATACATTTCTTTTTCCCCCCTTTACTAATTGAGTAGCTTACGACAGTGACAGAAGAGGAGAGGCCAGCCACACAAACAGATTGTGCTCTCTGATAATAGCTGCAGAAACCTGCTAAATAATCCTTATTCAATAAATACAGATGAGTGCTGGAATGGGGTGCATGGAAGGCAGAAATGTGGTTTCGAGAGACACCTATTTCCCCCCAGCTAACACATCCCATTATTACTGATGGTCCAGAGCGCTGCTGTGCTGAGAGTGAGAGCCCACAGAGGGGAAGTCAAGCTGCCACCGTGCCCCACGAGTCCCTGCCTTCAGCCTGAACCTCCTTCAGTGCCTGTGTGGGGATCATTACACACAGCCTGCCACCTTTCCCTGGCCACCAAGCGGTGCTGGGAACGCAAACCGCAGCCAAAGGCTCTGCAGTGGCAAAGGAAAGGACAGCTGAGCACTGGGGTGCATGGCCTGCCCCCCTCCCCTGCTCCTCTGGCCCTCAGCTCTTGCCAGACACCCAGCTCCATGGAAATATGGGGGCACCACATCCAAGGCAGTTTAAACAAGCCCTGGCGTTACTTTTGTTCCAGGATGCTCACAGAAAATAAAGTATAATTCTACCCTTCAGGTCTGTGCACTCGGATAACGATGGGACACTGACTGCAGTGATACTTTGTGCCATTTATTGGTTTACTCTTCCTGTTAAGGGGTTCTGCAGATCTACCAAGGGACCACAATCCAGCACAGGGCAGAAACTACTCCTAAAGTAGTAAATACCTAAATAAAAACTCTCATTGTGGCCTCCAAACAAAACTTTTTCTTTTTTTCCCTAGATCCCAGCAATATCTGAGCTCTGGTTCAAGCTTTTGAAATCCATTTATTTTAAGGTGAATCCAAGCAGTGGAGGTTTTAGCTCCCAAATCTGAGAAACTTCTCAGTGAGTGTGAACTGGCTGTTTTAATTGATCTCTGTACAGTTCCCAGCTAAGGCAAATACTAGTTACAGCTACTTTTTTTGTTAGGCTGTCTCCAGAGCCAGGGATGCCATGACTTATTTGAAAAGAAAGAAAAGTACTCCTGACTTTGACATCTCGAGATCCGAGCATGTGGGTGGTGAATACATTGGAAATTTTGAGAGTTGCTGAGCTGTAACATGTGACCTGAACGAAACACAGAGCAATCAGGGCAGGTGTATTTCCACTGATAGTAACATTTTAAGTGTCCTAAGACGCAGTTCCTGATTTTCTGAATTTAAAGGGAGTTTTTCCATTAATTACAACTGAGACAGGTTCAAGCCTTGGGTCAGTGCTGCTACCACTGCACAGCACCCAGATGGAACATACAAATCTAGCTGAAATGGATTTTAACCATTGAAAAGTAATTCACTGGGGAAGCAGAGGAAACCCAGCAGCCCCGGGCTCCTCTAAAATCCCAAGTCTTCTTTGAGAAGACTCATACTTGAGCTTTCTCCCCAGCCATGACCCCACCACCTTTTGCCCCTAATCTACAGCCAGGAATTTTTCTATGATTTACAATGTGCTACACTTGTTATGGAATTCACATAGGACATGTCCCGGAGCAGCCAAAGGGCTTTCAAGAGGATTCAACCTCTTCCGCTAACCTGTGGCCAAGATCTTCTGGGGATCAGCCACCAACACCCTGGATAAGAAGGTGTCCCTGTTCCTCCTGGAATTCTGCAGCAGCATTTCCATGCTTCAGACTATTGCTCCCGCACTGCCAACGTGCCCAAACTGGTTTTGACAAGTTGCCACGTGGACACAGGAACCATCTTCTTAGTACTGAAATGAGAAGAATCCTAAAAGGGTCTGCTAACAGCAAAATCATTGCAGTGAGCAGAAAAGTCTCATACTGCTTTTGGTTCATTTGGAGCAGATCCAAACATGAGAAATCTCTGAGCACAGTTCCCACACTCCCCTGGCTGGCATTTTTTCAGCTGTTCCTCCATATCTTGGCTGCTTAATTCACAGTTCTTCTCTCTCTTTAAAACTGCTGAGATCTTTCAAAGGATCATCTGTAGAAATTCACCATTTCCCCAAGGACCCAATCATGCTGTGTTTTTGCTCCTCACCAATTAAAAATAACACGTGCCAGGTTCAAAATATTTCTCTGCCTTGACTGAACCACGCTGATTAAAACACAGGCAGAGACACAACTTGACCCCGCAACAGAAATACCTTTAAGAAGGTATTTACAGTAAGGGTTCTTCAGGAGCAAGGCACGGAGAATCAAGTTGTCTCTGGGGACAGGATTAAAACAATCAGGTCAATAAAAGCTGCCCAGAAGTCACCAGGTGCTCGGGACTGTGATGGAAAGAGCTTTTCTTGAGGCACTGGGGTGGGTGAGCATGCCTGGGATCACACATGGGCCCCTATGAATTTATTATGACTGGATTATAACACACTCATATGCAATTCTGGCTTTGCCTCGCCAGTAAACTTGCACAACCTCTCCAAATCTCACCATAATAAAATTACTTTTGTCACTTCTGGCGCGCAGTGCACACACCACACTTCCAGCCCCAGATTCCAGAAATATTCACTGATAAATTCCTAGCCAAGCACAGACAGAATGAATGGTAGTGAGAGCTGCTCAGAAGCTGTACCTCATCTGCTCACACATGACCATTACTGCTTTCATTGGAATTGACATTTACTTTCTTTTGCCACTCCATTGCCATGCTCGGCGCCCTAAGAAATCAGGCTGATGCAGCTGTGACGTGCATATTTATTTTTCTGTCTCTGAGAGTTTATGAGTGTTTTCAGCCTGATTTGGCTCAAAAGTTTTGTGTTATAAGTTTCCTGAAAGCAGGTAGGCAAGGAGAGAAGTAAGACTTTAATATTTTCCTGCTATTGTGATCACAATCTTTCTTGGGCACAAGAGACTCCACGTAAGAGAGAGACATTATTGAGGATACTTTAACTAGCACTAGGAACATATTAAATTCCAGATAACCTAATCATGAGACATAAATCACAGGCAACCAGCTCTCAGCAGCTCCACTGCTCACAGAACTGCTTTTCCAAAGAGCTCCAGGGGGCCTCATTGATCACAAATGCATGAAGTTCTACAGGAAGAAAGAATGCAGCCCTATTTACATCCACTTACCCTGAACAAAAATTAGGGCTTCCTGCACCTCCTCTGGGGAGCTGCAGACCAGCACACCACTACATCCACGACAGATGGATCATCTTTGCTTGAATTGCTGAATGACACTAAAGGGCAGCTACTGTGGTGCTGCTCAAGGAGTAAGAGAGACCCTGGCTTCAGGAAAGCCACAGGGAGTGGGAATTTCTGTGTGAATTTCTGTGACACAGCTGAGTGAGGCATTGGCCAAGACAGGCTGAAGATCACCTGGCCTCAAACTCACGATAGCCGTGGTCCCCTGTGGGCAGAAGGTGCTCAGGAATGGGAAACATTTGGTGCTTGCTAGGCCAGCTGCGTATTGCGATGTACCTGCTTGTTCAACACATACCAGGACTCTGCTCTTCGGGTGCTGCAAATGGAAGCACAAACATCCATATCGGTCTGGGATCGTGTTTCCCTTGGCACGTGAGGGTGGCCTGAATTATCCACTGACACTATGAATACTGGAGCAGATACTAGAAGAGATTTAAAAGATGAAGTGAACTTTAAGATCTTTCAGGAGGAAGTCTGAGAGTCAGATGTTTGGGGAGTATCTTTCTCTAAGTCTTGGTGCACCTCCATCCTGTTGCCCACGGTTGTGTTTGAAACCCCCACATTCCTCAGGGTATTCTGAGTTCTCCAGCTGCATGAGCTTTTCTGATTTCATTTCAAGCAAAATCAAAGAATGGGTGACCATGCACACAGAGTTAAAGTATACCCTGATGTCTGGAAGGCCAAAGGGCAAATAAGAACAGAACCTAGTAAGTATGTCTAACTTTTTCCCACTTTTTTTGGGGGGGGTGGTGTTTTTTTTTTTTTTGTTTGGTTTTTTGGGGTTTTTTTGGTGTGGTTTTGGTGGGGTTTTGTTTTGTTTTAAGAAAGAGACTTTGGCCTTGATTTTTCAGTGTTTAACACTGGCAGTATTGTGTCTGTAATCGCAGTGCATACCAAGACATGGAATGTAGCTGTATGAGAAGTGTAAAGGTGAACCTTCTGCAGTACTGAGGGGCTGACTTCTGTGGCAGTCGGCCTTCAGTGGGGTGGTTACAGTATTGCTGCTCTTACAGAAAAGATCAGAAAGATACACCAAGGCTTGCCCTCCTGGATGTGCCAGAGTGCTCCAGTTTGTGATATGAAGGTGCTCCAGTACAACCTCTCCCCTGAGCAGCAGCTCACACCTCAGCAGAAGCAGGGGGCACCTACCAGAGCTATTTTAGGTTTGCCATCCATAAAATAAGGCCCAAAGTGTATTTATGTAGTGCAGGGTTTTCCCCCCTCAGGACAGAGCTGGATGGTTACTTAAATCTGCTTTAAAAAATGGAAAGGCAGTTATTTCCTGTAAAAGAAAGATATGTGTAAGGGCTTGAGTTTTCTAACAACTTTTTGGACTTAGGCTGGTTTTCTATGGAAATGATCCTCATGGCAATCCCTGTGTCTCTCTTCAGTTTCCCTTGCAACAGCTTTTCAAATTGTTGGTTGAATTTATTCAGATTGGACAGGGGAGAAAAGGTCTCAAAGATATTATCTTTGTATGAGTTTCATAAAAATAGGCATCTAGATAGATGAGACTGTGATTAGTATTCCCACTAAAGAAAAAAAAAAAAAGGCACCGTAGGCTCAAGACATTATTAAACAGCTGAGAATCCATGAGGGAGACTGCCAGGGAAAACCTGCCTTCGGGCAGTCCTGGAGAGTCTGGCTGCTCCTGTTTCCATTCCATCTGCCACACAGCTTGCCCAGCATCCCAGCACTGACAGCAGCAAGGTAAAATGAACCCGTGCCTTTTGTCCTGGATGTATCTGCACTGGGGTTGACAGCAGGACAGCAGTGCACCTGCAGCATCAGCATGACACATCAGGACCTTCAGAGAGGACTCAGTGTTGGAAAGGGATCTAAACCCCTCAAAACCAGCTGTTCTCCAGCTCTCCACAGTTCACAGGGGACTTCTGGAAGAGGAGTAAGTTGGTCTCTGGTAAGTCTGAGGAAACTTTTTGTGGCTGGGGATACCATTGTAAAGGTGAGTCCTACAGGTGAGTGAGCACTGCAGGTGTAAGGGGACACAGGAACGTCCAGGGAACCTGGGACCTGCCTGTGGGACTCTGCAGTGCCCTGAGCAGGACTGAGCAGCTGGGCGCAGATCCGGTGTCCTGCGTTGCTGCTGTGATATTTCCAGGCTAAGGAGACCTGGGCTGCCTCCACAGGAGGCCAAAATATCTCTGCGGCATTCAACCCGGGCCTTTGCTTTGTAGCCAGCTTAGGCTTTCCTAAGATGCACCCTGTACTTCCAGCCTCAGAGTTAGTGAGGGAAAACTTCTCTGGTTTTGCTTAAAATAAAATCACAAGAGCTCATGCAGCTGGAGACCTCAGAATACCCTGAGGAATGGGAGTTTCAAACACAACCGTGGGCAACAGGATGGAGGTGCACCAAGACTTAGAGAAAGATACTCCCCAAACATCTGACTCTCAGACTTCCTCCTGAAAGATCTTAAAGTTCACTTCATCTTTTAAATCTCTTCTAATACCTGCTCCAGTATTCCTAGTGTCAGTGGGTAATTTCTACCTCGTGGCCCCACCGTGCCAGGCCACCCTCACGTGCCAAGGGAAACACGATCCCAGACCGATATGGATGTTTGTGCTTCCATTTGCAGCACCCGAAGAGCAGAGTCCTGGTATGTGTTGAACAAGCAGGTACATCGCAATA
The DNA here is from genome assembly GCA_013397315.1 of Donacobius atricapilla. Taxonomy (NCBI): domain Eukaryota; kingdom Metazoa; phylum Chordata; class Aves; order Passeriformes; family Mimidae; genus Donacobius; species Donacobius atricapilla. Next base: position 203,243 of record WBMY01008455.1, read on the forward strand.
CGCAGCTGGCCTAGCAAGCACCAGATGTTTTGGAAACATTTCAGTGCACATATTTTAAGTAGGAATTTGGGTTGCACATTTCTTATGAAAGAACTAACAGTGGCAAAGGAGAACGAATAATATTATTTCAGAAGCTGAGTGACACAGCAAGGGACCAGGTGGCAGTGAAAACCAGCTTTCATTCAGCAGGAAAGTGAGAAGACATTCAGTCTGCTGAATGGATTAGGTGGCTGAGGAAGGAGGGATTTCAGCCCCAGGAGGCCAGCCAGGAAACCCAGATGTCTCCTGTGGAATCAAAACACAGCCATAGAAAAGGGAAGGGACACAGAGCCAACTGGATGTCTGTATGAGACTACACAATGACACACAGGAGGAACAAAGCTGGAATAGGACTTTTAGCATGACTTGTAGGAAAACCTGAGAAGGATGGATGCTGCAATGAATCCAAGGCAGACAGAAGGCAGGATCTGTTGCCAAAGAAGGAGGACTTTTCCAGATATTCTTACATTACCTATAGATCATTAAGGAAAAAAAAAAAAGTAACACGTTATCCCTCTGCTAGGCTTATGAACACACAGCATAAGGGATCTCAATTTTTGGCTGATCACGGTAGTCAGAAGTTCCCACCTTGCCACATCCCTGTGCTTCCAACACAAGGTGACACAATAAGAGACACTGCTCTTGGGAGAGTGAGCCACGAATACTTTTCAGAAACAAAAGGGACAAAACATTAAATACAAAAAGCCTGAGCTGCCAACATTCATGGGGTTTCTCAAACACAAAGCCAGACTCTCAGCGAGCTGCTATTCCCTGATGCCACGAGCAGGGCAATCCCTGTCCCTTTTCCCAGCCTCTCTGCTCTCCCTCCCTGGGCACCCACAGCCCTGGTCCTGCCACAGCTGCTGGGCTTCCTCCTGCAGGGTCCCTGAGAGGGGCCTCAGCCCCTCTGGGAATGGTGACAGCTGAAGAACTGCAAATGAAAGGCAGGGAGAGGCAGAATTTGCTGGTTTGGGCAGAGGGACGTGGTTCAGCAAAGCCCACAGAAGTGACTGTAACTTTTGTTTAATATTCCTAGGTGGAAAAAAAAAAAAAAAGAAAAAAAAGGGGGGGAAAAAAGGATTAAAAGGGGCAGAGAAAGATAAATTTTGAAAGAAAATATCCTATTTTCTCTTGTAATTATCTGAGCATCAAAATCAAAGCTATACTACTTAGTTGCAATGCGTTTACTGTTCTGGGTCATGATTTTTTACGTGGCTAATACAATTTTAATACTTCTACCTTTTACAACAAGACTTAGTTCAGACCAAAATAATCACTGCATTAACTTTTTTTCTTAGCCACAGAAAGCAGTCCACTTCATTACTACAGAAACAGCAAGCCTCCCTAGTCCATCATTAATTCTTACTGTTTTAATTATGAGAAAGAAAAAAAACATTATCTCTGGGAGAGTTTGTGCATAATGACGTTGTAAATACAAATCTTAACACAAAGCTACAAGGTACAAACCAGACAAGTCAGCTGCTAAAGGCAGGTTCTGGTAAAGATCAGATTTGGTAGGAAATTAATTTTTCCCTCTGTCAGGCTGGTCTTGTCCTGCTCTAAACCCACTGAAATTCACTGCATCACATCTGTCTGCATAAGAAAGAGGCCCTTAAAACTGTCCTAACAATGAGTTCAAACCACATCCCCATATCCTAATTTGAAAAAGTTCAGGGAAATGTCAGCTCTGAGCATGTAGGAAAGAACTATTTCTCTAATGAGCATGAGCTGGGATTCTAATCCCAAACAGCTCTTCAATGGGGGGAAAGTTTTGATGAAGATGAGAACTTGGTCTCATTTCTAGTTTGGGCTGGTTTCTTCAGCTACTTTTACAACAGAAGCTGAATCAATAAAGCCAGAGCACATCTGTAGTCATACAGATCTATGATGGATAGGATTTTCAAAGGTATGAACAGCCTTAATTAAGAATATTTCGACCCAATGGCTTTTGGATCTCAAACTGAAGCAAGAGACAAGAGCTACAACACGGAAATTGCATGTCCATGTTCCCAAAATGGAGTATTTAGAGTCTCGCCTGTACATTTGTGGCACCTAAGAGACAAGAAGTTTGCACGTAAACTAGGACATTTCGGAAGCTTAAGGTGATGTGGATGAATGCACTCTCCCTATATATGACTGAAAGGCTGAAGCCTTTTTTTGCTTGTTTTAATTTAATAATCAGTGATATAATCTGTGATATTTCACATTTCAAACTGGTGAGAATAAGCCAAAAGAAGATAAAATGAGGGAAAACCCCCTAAATGTAAACTACAATCTTACAGTGAAATCTAAGAATTCCTAGAGGTTGAGATTTTGATAAATTAATAAATTTTCATTGCATTTGTGAGGCAACACAAATGTCCACAGTCAGCACCCCAGTCCAAGAGATACAGATACGAACTGAGAGGATTTTTGTGTCAATTTACAAATGTCCACAGTCAGCACCCAAGTCCAAGAGGTACAGATGTGAACTGAGAGGATTTTTGTGTCGATTCCTAATCCAACCCTGAAATTTTCGGTCTCAGAGCTGTACCTGACTCAAATTCATTTGCTTCCAAGCACTAAGTCTTCCAATACTGGGAAATAGAAGTAATTAGACAAATTGATAAGAAACCCTAGGGATCTTGTTAATGGACAAAGTTTCCTGCTTACTCAGGGCTATTTTAAAAGGGTATTAACAGAAGTGAAGAGGACAACAAGAACACCTGGCATTCATGCTAATAATAAAGCAAAATCAATTCACAAGTTAAAGCAAATCCAGAGCCAGAGAAATAGATTCTTCTAATAAAAGAAATAAACTTTTCTTCTATTATTCATTTTTACAACTAATGACTGCTTGTAGCAGGACATTTTATTTGTTCACATCCTGGTTACATAGCATTCAGTTCAACTACTGAAAGATCTAGCAGGTATATTATCAGAATTAGTATAATCTTCCACAGAACACAGAAAGGGAAAAGCTTCCTGCATGTATCTTTGCTGATGAACAGATTCTAACAGTAACATCTGGAGCAACAGTGGCCAATCCAAACAACTCACTGAATAATTATTTTCATACACACACACACACACAATAAATGCAAATATGAAATGGTTACTCTGATGCGGAAAATTTCTTGAGAACCTGACCTGTCAGCAATGAAACCTTTTCAACTTCTATGGCCTTTGGATTAAGGTGAGTAAAGAGAGAAAGACAGAGCTGCTGAGAGGAAGCATAATGTACCTTCACATCCCACATACCTTCAAATACTGCATAATTATCACGCCCAGCTTTACCCTCCATCCTCGTGCCAATTCTGTGTAGTGGTACTGTGATCAAGAGGCTGATCAGACCCAACCCCTGAGACGCCAGGAGAGCACATGCAACTGCATTTCTAGCATGCACAGAACACCAACTGAAATCATGGAACAAAATCCATCCCCCCTACTGGGCAGAAAACAAAATTGTGCAGCCCAGACCGATTACTTTTCCTGGCAGATGATAGAGGTGGTATAGAGACTTAGTCCATAGAGAGCAAAAGCTTGTACAAGGAGGCCACCTCACCAGGTGAGAAGTAGTTCCTTTAAAGAAACAACCTTCTTCTGGCCCTGAGCTGTCCCTGCCTGCTCGCCTGTACTTCGAGCAGCCGCTCACCTCTGTCCATGAGCACCCTGTCTCACAAAATTCAGTAAGGCTGCTCACAAATGAGCAGCAACTGGGAAAGCTAGCAGGGAACAAAACTTAAAAAGAGGCTACTTCAGAAATGCTGAAGCCTGAGGTATCAAAAGGAAAGGACTTATTTCAGAGACATAGTCACAAACAGCCCACAGTTTTGTAGCCGCTGAGAAAATTAGCAGAAGAGCCTTCCATGACCTTGTTTATGCTGTATTTACTTAAGTACATCATGTTAGGGAAAATGTGAAGTTTCTTTTCACCTTTCTCCTGTAAAGTAGGTTTTTCTTTCTGATTTTGTATTTAACATCTCAGGGCTCATGACCAATTTTCAGCCACACAAAGAATACTCACAAAGAACACCGGTTGGGGCTTTTTGGTGTTCCCCTCTCCTTTCCTCTCAAACCGCTCCCTCTTCTCCCCTTGCCCCACTTCTGATCAGGACCATGGTAATTGCCATTATTTAGAGGTAAGGGATCCCCAGGAGCCCCAGGAACTTTCTCAGGGTAAGTGGCAGAAGTAATCACTTCAGCTGTTAGGCAAACAAAAACAGCCACCAGTTCTCACTGGGCTTGTAAGACCCACATGAGCTGCTCTGTCCCCTTCCTTTGCTTAAGCTATTTGCTGACTGGCTGGCAGAAGAATGCCATGGGTGTTTGCTCACTGCCTATAACACATTTTTCCAAAGGTGAAAAAGCATGGCTCCTTCACCTCTCCCCTGCCAGCTCAGGCTCCGAGCAGGACCCAGCTCTCTTCTCTCTCATCCCTCTGTCTGCCTCTCTTGGACTGTTCAAAAAATCCCCTCCGGTGTGTTTCCTTTATGCCCTGGTGCACATTTCAATGCCAGTTCTTAGTCTGTCATCAGTGAACTCTGCCAGCTCAACAGAGCCGAGACGGCTTGCAGTTGGCAGTGAAGATCTATTGAAGTTCAGGGTAACAATTCTTCAATAGCAGCCTTTCATGTAAAATACTAAACTCTAGCGCAGTCTTTCTGCTACAGGCTGCGATTAAACTGTAATTCCCTGATAGACTTATGCCCATGATTTCCTCGCAGCTGGCCTGGGAGATGATTTCGGCACGCCCGGGCGGCACATGGACAGAAAGGCACGTTCGGGTTTCAGTCCCCGGGCTGGGAAGGCGGGGATGCTGCAGCTCCAGCCGGGGGAAGGTTTCCACAGTAGATGGCAGCACCCGGAGCTCTGAAACTTTCCAGCTGGCCAGGCTGTTCCAGAGGCTCCCAGCTTCTGCGGGCTTGCTTCATTTCCACTCATTACCCACAGTGGGGATGTCCTCCTCCTTCCCTGTCCTGGCCCCTGTTGTAATAACCTCGGTTTCCTTCCAAAAGTCTTTCCCTACGCCCCACCATTCCAGAGCAGGTGATGCTCAGCTTGTTCTGCTAAGAAGACTTCCAGGACGAGTGAGAACTGAGAAATTGGTTCTTTGCTGGCCCTTATTTAACAGCTTTATTTCATTCCATGGAAAGAAAACATTACGACCTATTAATCAGGGCATAAAACTTTGTGTTTCACATCGGTGGAGGGAAAACAGAGGAGCAGTAACAGGTAATGCTTACACAGATTACAGGCCAAAGGAAATAAGATGTGGAGAGGGAATGAGCTCCAAGCAATCCTTCTTGGCTTTGAAAACGGAGAGCACAGCAGACGTTGCCTTTATTATCCTCCCACTCTGGCAGAGCAATGTCCCATTACTGGTGTACAGCAGGGAACGGGGCATGTTTCCCTCTGTACCAACTCTGTGTCTCCTTACAGAACCATAGAATGAATGGTCTGGGTTGGAAGAGACCTTGAAGATCATCTGTCTACACCCCCCTGCCATGGGCAGGGATACCTTCCATTATCCCAGGGTGCTCCAAGCTCCATCCAACCTGACCTGGGACACTTCCAGGGATCCAGGGGCATCCACAGCTTCTCTGGGCACCCTGTGCCAGGGCCTCATACATCCAGAGGGAAGAATTTTTTTCCTGATATCTAATCCAAACCTCCTCTCTGTGCTGTCTGAAAAGCCCCAATTCTCTCTGCCTTCCCAGACACTCCCAGCTGCCAGCTGTGTCTTCAGCCTGCCTTCAGTGACCTGTTACACCTGTGTAACTCACACAAATGCCCCCAAATTTCTCTCAGGTCCGACGAACAGTGACCACCACCTTCCTAAACTGTTCCCACTGCCTTGGCTCGTTTAGCCTAAAACCAGCACAAGCAGCAGGGCCAGTCCCACAGGCAGGGAGCTCTTCAAAGAGCACAAACAAGCAAAAGGGGACTGCGTCCCCCAACACCAAGGTCCTCAGAAATAGAAAGGGATGGAAGCAAAGGCGGCAGGAGACAGGAAGGTGAGCTCTCACTTGCAATGACAGGGAAATGACAACGTGCTGCTGCACAGCAGTTGCCTGTTGGATGCCTCTGCACAAGGCAGGGGGCTGTACGTCCAAACCACAATCCACCATGGCATGGCTAACAGTGCCCACTTGGGGAACCAGACCTGGTTTTAAACAAAGGAAAAAAAAAACAAACCCAAATCTGCAATTAAAACAAAAAAACCCCAAACAGTACCTTATTCTGTATTTATCCTAGAACTGCCTTTTCAAACCTCATTGCTTTAGTTTGTGCTGATTTGGCAACAAATGTGTTACAGACACTTGCAGTGGCCCTGATGTGTGTGAGGCAACAGAGACTGGTTTCCTCTTCCTCTGGATTTCTCTGGCAGTGTAATGCACTTGAGAGAAGTACAGTGAGACAAATATGGGGGAGGGGGGTGTGTGGGTGTTTAGTACTACCTCTAGTACTACCCTGCAATCACATTTTAGTGTGTGTAAGCTGATTTCTTAGCGCAAATGCAGAAGTCATTGCTCCTGCAAATAAAGACCTTGAGTTGTTTTCCTGTTTTGCACCTGATCATTTAATTTTAGGCCTTAATTTTTCATGGGGTGCATTTCTAAACCTCGTTTTAAGTGCCCAGACCCTTCTGTTTTGCCTCCTGCATTCAGAGGTTTCAGTGACCAAGGACAGGGAAGAAAGGAAAGGTAGCACTGTTTGCTGTGGCTTTCATTCTGCTCCATTCCCTTTCCCAGATGAATGCAATAACTTTCACTGCCACTTTGTCAGCAAGACAAAAATATGCAGCATCAAACATGCCATGTTAAAGTGCTGTCTGGGATATGAGCTGAGGGAGCTTGAGCCTTTGCTTGTGTCAACAGCATCTTTCACATCTCACAGGCATGGGGAGATGAAGGTCACTGAGGAAGAGCACTTGAATCAACACAAACCAAACTGACAGTGGTAAGCTTGAAAGGAAAAATTGCTCCCTATTTCTTTGGCTCATTTTTGACCAAAAATAATAGGAGGAAGGTATCTATTTTAAAATATCACAGTGCTAACAGCCACTCACCCCCAGACCACCTGCACCTCTAAGATAACTAGCACTGTGCCCCCCAGCACCAGCAGTGTGAATCCTCCCAACACACTCCCCACCCCTGCCTTTGTGCAGGACTGGGACTGGGATGTGCCTTTCCTACTCTTTAAAGCCACCCTGCCAGCCAGACACTGGGTGCCACTGGGAAAAATCAGTGTATCAAATACACAGATTTTTACACTGAGTGGATCAGCAGAAAGTGACAGAAGGGGACAGAAATGCACATTCAAGTCTGACCTGTGCACTAATTCAACAGTGTGGGGCAACGTAAATGAAAGGACAGCAGATAATTCATCCTGGCAGCAACACTCTATTCCTATATTGTCTTCCACAAATGAATTCAGAGAATATGAAAAAACCCAGGTAATGAATCACTTCCATTTTGCTTATATACTAATTAGGTTAGGACTGCCACTGGCACTGCACGGGGGTATGACATGCAGGAGAATTAGGAGGCCTGCAGAAGGTGGGACAAAGTCCCTGGGTTTATCACAAACATTGACCCCAATCTTGTGCTGCCATCACAGCCTGAAGACATCCCACACTTGACACAGCATGATGTTAACCACATCAAATCCACAGCAGGGATACTGGTCTGCCAAGTGACTGGGAGTTTAGTCCCTCCCTTCAACAATCAGCACAACAGCCACTTGAATGCAGCTGCAGGCCCACTCAAAAGATGGCAAATCTATCACACTATTTCAAGAGATGGAGAGATCAAGGCTAATAAAGAAACAACTCAGGACATTGATTTTTCATGTTTACAAGATGTTTCAGACAGACCTGGTTCTGTGGCATTTGGTATGTTGTCAGAGTTTAGCATGGAAATAAATAATGTGTGATCCCTGCTATATACTCTATTTAGTACCCATGGTAAATTTTTTATGATGGGAACGAATGTTTTTTCATTATGCAGTTCTTCAGAAATAATAAGTTCAGTGTTGCCCACAGGGCTGGCAATTTCCTTGTTGTCCTGCACTGCATTCTCCTGTGAGATCTGTGCTGACTGGGACCCCAGTGCTGGAGAAGGCATGTGGCCTGGACAGACAGAAAGGCATCACCAGCCAGAATCACAGGCACTAGACAGAGGGAGAATATTATAGCTCAATAGCAATCCAAATCTCTTTGGATTCTCACTCCCTCTGCCACAGGAACATGGGCCAAAGCACAGTTAATCTCACTTTTCCCTTTTGTGCCCCTTAGCTAAGCATGAGATGGAGACAAGAATACAGAAAAGGAATATGCTGCCAGTACAATTTCATGGTCAGGGTTGTGTCCCAACATTATTTATGCTACATCATCATCGTCGATGTTCTCAGCTCCAGATGAAAGGAGAGCAGATACAGCCTCCAGACATGAGTTCACAGTCCTTCCTACATTCTCACCTGAAGGGAAATTCCCACTGCAAAGAAATGCCAAGTTGTAAAAGAGTTGGATTTTGGAAAAACACTCAGTTTGGGTGGTAGGAACGTGTAGTGCCCATTTCAGGACAATGCTGAACAGCAGTCAGGACTGCACTCTTGTCCTGAAGACTGAGCTCATACTGAGCTGTACAGCAAGAAATAACCAGCAGTTAATCAGAAAAGATTCTTCCCCTTTATTTATTTGAAATTGCATATGAGACCCGTAAGTAGTAAAAGAGGTGTCAGCAGACCAAAGAGAGCCCAGCAAAGGACGGATAAGATGATTAGGGAGGGGAAAGAATCAGACAAAATACGAGGGAAGGACGAGGAAATGAGGGCTTGTCCACCCTGGAGAGGAGAAAGTCCATGTGGGAGTCTGACTGCACACTTCCACTGCCAGCAGGGAGCTTACAGAGGCAAGAGACCTCTCTCCAAGCTGCAGGATGGGGAACTGCCACCGTAGTTTGCAATTCTGTGCTACCCTCCCCTTACGGATTGCTTGATTGGTGAGATGAGGGGGGGCGAAATGTTCAATCCAGGCAATGCCATTTCCTTATCAACAGAATGTCCATCACGAAATGAGGGGAGGAAAAAAAACCAGAAAAACAGAGAAACATCTAGAGCATGGCCCTGAGGTGTGTGACTACCATGGAGCGAGGAAAGAACCTGTGCCTCGTTTCTGGGCCTGGCTGTGCATGTTTGTCCCCCACAGCCAGTGCATGGCATGGCACAGTGCTGCCAGCTGGCAGAGCCCTGGCAGGGATTCCTCTCACCTGCAGGGCTACCTATCTTTAACAAGTTTTCAGGTGATTCAGAAGAAGGAATTCCTATGCCTCCCCGAACCTTTCTGTTTGCAATTTAAGCCATCATGGACATTACATTTTCTCTGAAGCACCCCTGGTTGCTCTGGCTGTCAAACATGGAGGCTGAGAGCCGGCGTGGACAAGGAAATCATGCAGGCTTCCTTGAGCTGTGTTTACTCACCAGCTGCCATCAGAACAGAACATCAGGCTTAGGCTGAAACAAGGAGCTGACTTTGATATCACTTGACTTACAAAAAGAGAAATACTGCCGTGCCCAAGTCATTGCACATGAGGAAACTGCAGATAAACGACAGCTTCTGACGCAAGGCAGTGATAGCCAACATGAAACCCTAAAAGCATCGTCTTACCATTCTTATTATCAACCAAGTACCCACTGTCCACTTTTAACTCACATGCTACTGCCCAAAACAAACACAAGGATTACATTTAAATAAGTAAACAGTGGTGAAATACTTCACAGGGAGAACCTGTTAGAGAGCCGGACCTGTTAAAGAGTTACTGGAGTGGTCAGATGAGGGCCCACTCCAAGAAGATGTGAACTCTGCAATGTACTTCAGTTTTCTGCCTCTGAGGAAGAACATTCCTTTGATACGTGAATATTCTAAAGAGCAATGGGGATTTCCAAAAAGCAACATCCAATGAAGGTCCTGTCATAACCATTTCAGACCTTACTGTTTACAAATCCAGCTTCAGACAGTTAAGGTCTGAAAAGATCTCATTTTCCTGGGAACCCTGCCCCACAGAAGTACTGACCTGTGCAAAAGTGCTTTTCATGACATTTTTCTAAAGACTGAAAGCTGCAAGTCATGTGCAAGAGGATAGGAAATTGTGAAAGTGTGTGTGGGTTACTTCCAATCTTTCCATGAACCAAAAAAAAAAAAAAAAAAAAAAAAAAAGAAAAAAAAAAGACCAACCCAGCATTACAGCAAGGTTTAGCAGCCCTTGGGAAAGATTTTATAAAACCTTTACACAGAACTGTTTTCCCTTTGTAAGTCAGCACTGCTGTTTAACACAATGGTCCTCACTTAGCATGAGCTGAGGGTCAGCAGCCTTCCTGAGAGAGGTAAAAAAGGTGCCTCCCAGCACTGTGAGGAGCTAAGTAGATAAAATACTTCAGCTGAAAGAGAAAATACCTGCCTGCAATGACACACGAGTGGTTTTATGCGCTGCACTTCACGCGCAGCTGTAATGCAACTCTGAGGGCTCTGAGCAAACTCAGCCACAGCCTGGGGCAGGAAATGCTGTGTCTGGGACTCCCCCGGCTCCAGCAGCTCATCTCAGCTGGGGCCGAGGATGCTGAGGCAGAGAACAGTGCCTGTGGCTGCAGGCAGCTCTGCCTCCTGCCTGCCCCTGCACCAGCTGGGGGGGAGCCATCATCTCCTTGCCAGTGACACACATTTGACAAGGTCTTGATTTCACCTTCCCTTTCTCGGCAATTTTGGTTCTGTTCCTTCATTAAAAATCCCTCAACTCACAGAATCAGGAAATGGAGAGGCTGAGATCTTCAGGCCCTTATCAAATTTACACTTAAGAGAGAAGAGTGCTTTTTTAGCTCATATCCCCCTATATAAACTTTCAGCAAAAATGTAGTATAGCATTGTAATAGCTATAATACTATAATAGCTTGTCCTTATTCTAGGAAGAAGTTGGTCTATCAACAAGCTCTCTGAACAGCTGACTAATCTTCAACAGTTTCTGAGTTTTCCTTCTAGGAATCTGAGTAATTCAAGTATAGTTATTTCTGCAAGCTACAGTGTAGACAGCATCTACATTTCTATATTTCACCTTTCCCTCTCTTCTTAATGCTTATACTCCAGTCCTATGGACCTGAACTTTTGCAAACACCCACAGAATAACTCACCCGGTAAAGAGTTTGCTTAAACTACATCCATGTCTGTTGGCAGCTCAGGTGAGGCACAGCAGACAAAACTCACCAAAGAGACACAAAAGGCTATAAATTATAGTTAGCTGCACACATGAAATATGCAGCAAACAACAAATACCCACAAGAACATACACAGCACATACATTTTTGTCCCAGAGGACAAAACTCAGAAGGAAAAACCAGGAATGACAGAAAAGCTGAGAACCATTCAGCTTTAGAAGTAGAGATCAAATGTTTGCCTGTGAGAATAGACAAGAAGATGACAACAGGATCAGAGAACACCCTGTTGTGAGTGGGATTTCTGCCATGATATGGAGCGAGGAGAAGATGTTCAAATAATAATGTTATTTTGACAATAAGAAGTATTCTGTTGGCAGGCATTTTGTATGAAAAGCAGAAAGTACTCCCCAAATAACAATAAAAATAACAACAACTTCAGGTGACTGGTTGCCAGCACTAGCATTTCCTAGGTGTGAAGGAGCATAAGGATGTCTGCTTTTATGGTTATTTGTTGGACAGAAGGGGTATCTATGATACTCATGGACAAAAAAAGTACCCTGTAAGAAGTTATACACCAATTGACTGGGAAGGTCAATGCTAGTGACGGACTGATTAAGAATGAGATTTATAAAAAAGAATCAGCTGAATAGCTTGTATACATGAAATATCGCAAACAACAGATAATGCACCAGGGGATTTATTACTAAAACCAATTTGATTTTGTAAGCCTCAGGTAATTTACAACCTGCAGCTGAATAAGAAACAGGCTGTTCTCCTCTAGAAAACAATTCTCTTGGCAAAAAACAGAGAAAAAAAACAACCAGAGACGGAAAGAGGAAAAACCCACAACCCTTAAGGTGGCGGAGCTCTGTGCTCCACCACTTCATGTGCTGCATTGTCAACCAGTCTGGCGGAGAGGAGAAAGCTGACAGCTCTCCAGAGGAGCTGTGCAGGAGCCTGGAACGGCACAGACCTGATCCTGCATGTAATGAGAGACAGAGCAGAGCTGGAAGGCAAAATCCCTCCCTGGCTGCAGGGAAGGCACAGCCCAGCTGCTGCTGAAGCCCACGTGTGCCCCTGGCACACACACAGCCTGGCTGTGCTGGGGCGGCAGGGGAACCAAAACCTCTGGGTTCTGCTTGCCAGAAAGGCATTCAGTTGTATCACATTAAAAACCCCAACCTGCACTCAAAGGGTCTTACCCAAAAATCCAGAGAATAGACAGCCAAATCAAGGAAATGCTAACATATCTGTGCTTCTCTTTTATGCCTCAGGTTAAGCACACTGGAAAATCCTCATTAGCTGACAGTTTTAGCTGAAGGTCTTGTGCACCAGGCTAGCTGAGAATATTAGGCCTCATTAAATTTAAAAAAAAAAGGAAAAAGGAAAAAGGAACAAATACAGCTGTTGTAATACTCCATTCGGTTTGTCTAATTCTGAATTAATTGGTACCCATGCAACAGATCTCTTGCATTCCTTGTGGAACTACACCAAACACAGGCACTTAACACAACTGAACACAGCAAACACATTCAATCCTTAATTTTGCTCCTGCCAATCCTGTCCCAAAAAGGCTCTGAAGGAAGATAGAGACTTTCCATGACCTCCCAGCAGGTGAGGCAACCCAGAAAATGTGGCTGTGGTGGCAATTTTGACTGGAGCATCTCCTGGACGAGGAAAGGCTGAGGGAGCTGGGGCTGTTGAACCTCCCGAGGAGCCGCAGCTGAGAGGGGCCCTCATCCCTGTCTGTCCCTGTGTGCAGGGAGGCTCAGAGCAGGGCCCAGGCTCTGCGCTGTGGGGCCCAGCAGTGGCACACGAGGAACGGGCAGGGACTGATGCTCTGGAAGTTCCACCTGGACAGGAGGAAGAGCTTTCCCTGTGCAGTGACTGAGCACTGAAACAGAGACCAGAGGGGGTGTGGAACCTCCTCACTGCAAGACCCATCTGGACACACTCCTGTGCCGTGCGCTCTGGGATGACCCTGCTGGAGAAGGGAGCTGGCCAGGGGAGTCAGCGTGGTCCCTTCCAGCCTGACCCATCCTGGGGTTCCATGAACCTGCAATCTTCACCCTCCTTTTCTAGCAGCAGTGAACTAGAGGGTGTTTTGAGGGTGGCTGCACCACCTCCACAGAGGTGGCATTAATAAACACAGAGCTGTATATTAAAACACACACACGTGCATAGACCTAGAGAGCACGGACATGAGGCACAGAAAGAGAAGGAATACACAATTTATTCTTTGCATAATATTCACAGATGTGATTTGGGGGTTTTACCTGTTCTGACATGTGATCTCTCCCATAGCATTGCAAAGTAGCGATATAAAAACAACACTTGAAGGCACATGAAATCCTTAGGAAAGGCAGTTGTGCCAGTCAGCATCGAGTGGAGATGATGCTGGCATGCAGATTTTTAAAGGAAAGTATCTCATTGGCATTCCTGTGTGTCCAGTGTACCTCAGTTAAAATCAGTCACCGTGCAACAATTAAAAAAAAGAGAAATACCAACAGAAAAATAAAGAATGACTTTATAGCCTCATGCTTTGGTAAATAAGATCTGTATGAGGATTATGATAATTCTGACAAAATTAATAGGTATTATCATGCTGTAATTTGGGGAAAGACAGCGTACTAGAACATAAAGGAAGATTATGGCCAGCTCTCTGCTTTTCCATCAAAGCCCAAAGGTTGTGCTGCAGGACCCTCACACTGACCCTGCTGACATGGACTCCAAAGCCCTGGCACCTTCTCACTCCAAGCTCCCTCTCATGAAGTTCCTCTGTCCAAAGTCTTTAAAGGCAGTAGGATGAAGAGTCATCATGAGTTTAAGTTAGAAAATGCTTGAGAAAGGATGCAGAGCTCCACTTTTTAGAGTGCTGTCCTTTTACTTCCATTAGCAGCATTGCAAAATGACTTGAAATCGGGGAGGGAATAGGAATGTTCACTCTTTGCTCAGCCTGAAAGACTTAACTAAGTTAGGGGACCTAGCACATGCTTTTTACTGCACACCACGAAAATAACCCCCTTTTAGTTTCCATTCTCGTGTCCATTCTGGCTCTGCTCATTTGCCAGTGTGCCATGTTCTCTCTCTCTGCCCTAATCTGCCATAGTGTTGTTTCCTTTTCCTGGATAAATTAATTAATTCGTGAACTACAGCAAAACTGAGCAATCAGAATGCAAACCAGGAATGAACACTACACTGGAAAGATCAGATACCCCTTTTAAACACCAACGTGCATACCAGTTTAACTTTCCCTGTCCAGAACCAGTTTGGCCACCAGAACTTGGTTCAAGAGGTCATTTCTATAGAACAGATGTTCCCTTGAGCGCTCCTCATGGGAAAATCTGCCAGTGGTGATGATGTTTTGACAAAAACATCACTTCCACGCTGTCACCATCCCCCATGGTCACGGGATCTCTGACACTCACCCTCAGCATGCCCCAAAGCTGTAATATGCTTGTCCTCCCTCACATCCATGACATCCAACCAGATCACCTCTTCCATACAGGAGTGTTTGGGCTGTTTTGACTGATATTCCCAGCCTGTGGAGCTCACGGCTTATTCCTCACCACCACATGGTTCTCTGCATTCTCTTGCCTTAGCAGGTCACTCACTGGCAATATCTTGAAGTGATTTATGTCTCTTTGCTCTCCTCAAAGCCAGAAGAGACAGGCATTGCTCAGAGCTCTCCTCTGTTTTCTTCCTGCCCCTCTGGAATTATCATCCCTGTTAATTAAACAGGAGCAAGAGAGCTACAGGCCTCAGCTTGAGTTCCCTTTTCTGACACCTCCTGGAATTTCTGGGACCTTGCACAGCTTTGAACACCTTGGTGCAACTCTGCAGTCTCCACTGCCCCTTACTTTGGCATGCACACACAGACACCCAATCCGAGCATTCCTAGGGCTTCCTTCCTGCATTTTCCAGCTTTACGGAAAAGCCCTCTGAGACTGACTGCACAGTCTGCAAAATGGCCTCTACAGCGAGTAAATAACAATGTGATCCTTGTTTTTGATTTACTCTGCAGTTTCCTTTTTTGTAACATTAGGAACTCTTTGTAACTTTACTTTTTAGTAACTTTTCAGTAACTTCTTAGTATGCTTTCACAGCATGTTCTTTGGCTCGACAGTATTAAATAGGAGGCTTTTATATAATATTTTCAGGAGGCTTCAATTATGAATTAAACTGTAAACTTCTTTATCTCTTGATTTTTTAGTTCCTCTAACACTTTACTAAGTGACAGGGTATTCGAACTCCTCTTCAGAAGCAGACATACTACTTCAAATTTTTACATTAGGAAATAGGGCTATACTCTTCTTACCTGACTACTGCTCTCCTCATGGCATCAGATTAAAACCAAACCAAACAAAATAGGGAGCTAAAAAAATCCCAGGGACCAAATAAACACTGACCAAGATGAATCCTAAACTTCAATTATTCAATGTTCCTTCATCTTGCTTCATGCGGCATATTTAGTTGAAATAAATAGAAACACTTATATTTCACAGTAACCTCTGTCCATTTAAATGGCAAACCACATTTGACTGTGTAATGAACTGCAGAGCTGTTGATATAGCTCCATGTTTTGGAATTAAGCAATAGGCCCCATGAAATCACTTGTTACCACCGAGTCTGCTGACTAGAGCCTCAGGCAAGTATAAGGGCAGTTAACTCTCTAACACCACAGTTTCCAGTAATGACTTATCCCCAGGTCTTTCTTCTGTTAGACACGCCATCCCTTCCAGAACGGAGCTTTAACAAAAATACCTTGAAATTTACATCTCTGACAGATCATTCCTTAATAAACGTAAATTAAATGCACAGGGTACATACAGTTACTGGGAGAAGGCTGTCTCCTAGAACAGCCAAAAAGCAGGAAAGCAGGACAATCTTCACTGAGAGCCACAGCCTCTAGGCCAGTAACAAGAAGCCTGGCAGGGCTGCAAAACTGTACCCAGGAGACACTGAACATATGAAATGTCATCTGCCTGTGTTCAATAGATCTGACTGACCTGTGAATGCAACACCTCAGTACATTGGGAAAAGCGGTGTCTTAGGTGGCAATGCAAGATGTAACCAGCAGTATGTGTTCCATTACCAGCTGTTCAAACCAGCTGGGGCAGGGTTCTTTGTCCCTTCCAGGACCCATCCTCCCTCCAGGGGATCTCTGCTGTTCATGGGCCATCGAGGCTCACTGCACGACTGATAACATTACATCATCCATGGGGAGAGGCTCCACCCAGGGGGAGGAGCCAAACATTCCTACCTGGATAAAAGCTGGGATTCAGAACACCAGTGCAGCCTGTTTGCACTGGATTCCCAGAGGGAGACCAGACCCATCTCAGCACCACTGGACCTTCAGAGGAAAACCGCACCCTTCTACAGGATCATTGCTCCAACAGAACCACATCTGTCACTGCAGGAGGACTTGATTGGACTGCTGCCAACACCCTGACCAACAGGGTGTCAGGTTGTAATCTGACTCTATCAGCGTCTTCTTTTTGCTTCTTTAGTTTTTTCTGTACTACTACATTTTTATTTTCATTTTCCTAGTAAAGAACTGATATTCCTATTCCCATATCTTTGCCTGAAAGCCACTTAATAGTAAAATTATAATAATTCAGAGGCAGGGAATATACATCCTCCATTCCAAGAGAGGCTCCTGCCTTCCTTAGCAGACACCTGTCTTTCCAAACCAAGACAGGGAGGCATGTCCAGGTCTACTGGACTCCAAAGGGGCCAGCTGGGATGCCACTCCCATCTTCAAGAATGGCAGGACAGAGACCAATCACCTAATTGTAGAGCAAATTCTGCACCCCAGATTTACAAGATGACCTTCAGAAAAGGAGCACAGGCTACTTAAACATGGTTCTAAGCATACATTCAATAAACCATTTGGCTCATTTTATGCTCAGTTTTTAAGTATATATATAATTACACCCAGTTATGTAAACACTTGAGTACTAATATCCTATGGATATTTTGTTTACAAATCTGTTACAAAACCACCCCAACTTTAGTTTCTTTAAACCAAGAAGACTGACTTGCTTTTTTACATATATTCAAAATTGTTTTTTTCTATTAATATAATATCTGATGGACTCTGATGGTGGACGTCACAGCTGCCAAGTTCTTAAGACTTGGGTTTTGTGTCTGCAACTACCAAGCAGTTAAGGCCGTGGCTCAAAGGAAGCCTATTTTCAGTTTTTCTGGTGTACACCCAGAATCAGCCGTATTTCACACAGAGCTGATACTAGTGTTCAGACTTCTTATCAACTGGAAGCTTAATATCACACGATAACATCACAGTGTGCTGTCAGTGGAATCAAAATGTGAATTCACTGCTAGACAGCAGTGGGATTTATTTTCATGCTCTCTAACCACACACAGCCACAGAAATATGTATCTGTGGGACAGGGAGGGAGGGAGGGAAGTGAGGCTTTTCAAATGTACAAAGACAAACTTCTTGCTGATTAGATAATATATAACTAAATATCATATAAGGTGAAATCATATCTATGCGCTTGAATGTTTTAGAGAAAAATATACACGTATGTTTTTGATGACACAAAAAAATATACACGTTTTTGATACACATTTGGATAAAAAAAGTATCTGTAATACTTCCACTGGCTAGCATGTTCAAACTTTTCGTTTGGAAATGAAACTAAGGTGGTGAGTTGGAAAAAATTGCCTCTTCTTGTCTTCTCTCATGTCTCCTGACATGGAGAAGAACATCCGAGAGCAGAAATGAACCCGTGCACATTCTGTGCATTTTAAGGCAGAGACAGAACGCTTTGAAGATCTCCTTTTGGGACACAGCAGCTCCAAGGAGTCCCCAGCACCACCTGATGCTCGTGTCCTTTCCCAGCTCAGAGCACAGCAAGGCTGCTGGTCTGGCAGCCAAGCCTGACAGGAGAATGACGGCAGCTCTGGAGCAGCCCTGTTTCTGCAAATTACCCTGACAGCCAAGGGCTGCTGGGGGACAGGGGATAAGCCACGCTGCTCAGCCACCGGGAGCTGCAGTAATTAGCTGGTGTAATGAAGAGTGAGGCAAGGAGAGGAGCTGTGGATGGCGCAGTGCTGTACTGTCAGCAACATCATGCTCCGAGGCTCCTCAGAACAATGCCCTGCTGAGCCCCCAGTAATCTCTACACATGGCTACCCATGAAGAGAGTAATTAAGAAATGTCAGTGCCTACTTGGGAAAATACCATCGTGTCTCAAAAGAATGATGATAATCTCCATTACAGTCCTGTTCTCTCTCTCTCTCCCCTCTTTGTTTTGGTGGGGAATAAAATGTGTTCCAACGCAAGGCTTTTGTTCTCCCTTTTGTCAGACGCCAACCCAAACAAAGCTGTGCTGGCTGAGCCGAGACAAAGCTGCATTTAGAAGCGGTGCAGGCCCTCCCAAAGTCTGTATCACCAGGGAAGCCACATCTGCACTGGGCATCCCTGCTAAAAGGAGTGTTTGAAAAACAAGTGCCAGGCACAAGGCAAGTAAAATCTGACAAACTCAGGTCCTCAAAGAGCAAGCTCTCACAAGAACTTCTGGATGCAGCAAGCACCCGATGATTTGGTGAAAGAGGCAGCACTACAGCCTTCACCCACGGGCCAGGGAAGTCCATGAAGGACTGCCGCTTCAGGTGGGACTGCTGAAGAGCACCATTCCTGCAGAGGGAGAAAGACCAAGACTCCCAGGCCAAGGCAAACAAGACAAGGGTTATTTCTCCAGCACTGGGCCAGACTTGTGTCATCCTTCACTGGGTGACCTTTGTATCAGACCCGTTCTTTATGAGTATTATCATTTAGCAACTGACAGAATGAGAGAACACAGTCTTAAGCTGTATCCAACCCATCCAATATAGGTTGGCTATCAGGAAAAAGTTTTTTACAGAAAGAGTGATAAAGTACTGGAATGGCCTGCCCGGGAAGGTGGTGCAGTCACCATCCCTGGATGTGTTTAAAGACAGATTGGATGTGGCAGTCAGTGCCATGGTTTAATGGAGGTGTTAGGGCTTGTGGGAAATGGATTTCAAAGCAGTCTTTTCCATTCAAGAGAGTAGGAAATGCGGGACATGGATTTGTAGAGAATTCTCAAAGCCTGACAGAAAGCTCACATAGGCTTGTGCACCTGTATGCAAACTCTGAGAAAAATATGCTTAGAAATGCCATGGAATAGGACAGACACTGTTGAGAGAGAAATTGAACTGGAAACAAGTTTCAAAGGATGGCCTTGCACATAAGACTAGATAATTTGGAGAAATAGAACTATGAAAGGTGCATTGTAGTAGTACCCACACGGGGTAATTTTAGATGACTGGCTTTAAGGCATTAACAGCATTGTGTGGCAAAAGCTGATAGGCCAGGAAATGCTTATAATGTATTGGAATTCAGAAATAATTGGCTTCTGATTGTGATGGCATGAACTGTAACATCTGCACTGCCCCACCCTTCACATGAGACTGAAAATGGAATAGAAGTTTTTAAAACGCCTCTCAGTGCCCCATCTCGAGGTCAGAAAAGAGTATAATCTGACAAGGGCTGGGTTGGACTCGATCTCGGAGGTCTCTTCCAACCTTGTGATTCTGTGATTTATCCATCAGCCCAAAAGTCTGTCCCTGCTAATTGACACCGTGCCTGAAAACACGTATTTAAAACTGATCTTAGTGGCTGTGACCTGCAGTTTTGTAACAGCCAGGCAGATGGATACTCAAGGCTTTTCAGAGAACTCCATGCTGGTGGGGAGCAGAGCACATACCGCCAGAGGGCAATGCCAGGAGTCCTCGAGGAAGCTGGAAACATCTCTGCCATGCTTTCTGTCCCTGCCTCCTTGATGTCTACCACTGGAAACGCATGACAGCCAAAACATAGCTTGTCACAGCTGTACCTGTGTAAGTACCAGCAATCCCCTCACACAAGGTGTGATTAGTTACACAGCAAAGATTTCAGAGGAAAAAGGGTTATTGCAGCAGTCTGCTAATGAGCCTGATCAGTTCAAACACTTCCTTCCTTCCTCAAAATTTCATTCCAGGTTGTTTACTCTGCTCTCTGAAATTAAGCAGTTGTGTCTACATTGCTAACACACCTTTGATTCTCCAATTCACTGAACACTTGGATTGTACTGGAAGTAAATATTTGCAGCTGGTGAATAGACAGTTGAGAGTTTAAACATAACTATTGCTATTTCTATTTATTCCAGCCTGCTTTTCTGCCATAATGGAAGGGATAAGACAAGAGGCTTTCATCTAGAAGGTATTTTTTGGGTTACACAGTGCTAAAGGCCCAGGTTCCCTACTGAGGGTTTGCAGCTGTCAGCACAACACCCAGCCAGTACCACCTTTTGGTAAAAACACAGCACATATCCATGTGTTCTGAGATTCTGAGCAATCTTTTCTGCAAGTACCACTATATACAGAACGCTGATGCCAACGTAAGTAATACATGAGGTAATAATAATAATAAATAAATAAACAAGTGCCCCCATGTTCCAGCCTCCACTGGTTCTGGTGACTGTCATTCTCCAAAGGAGCCTGATGGGTCCCTGTTCACTATGTCTAGCTTCCCAATTTCCAGACATTATCTAGTGACACTGCTGGTTTTAGTCTGGCATTCCCCCTCAGGATATAGCTGAAAGCAATCAGGTAAGTAATTAGGCAAAAGATGATCACAGTGAGGTTAAAAATATAATGGAAAAATGAATATTTAAAAAGAGCTGAATACACAGTTTGGAGAAAATGGAATGGATGGAAAATGACAACTCCTCACGGGCAGAAAGAAGGGTGGGAAAAGTAAGGCTTTTTAATGGCTTTTGGAAGAAGGGCAAAGTGGTTTTAATTTTTACACTGAATTATTGCAAAAATACTAAAAAAAGATTAAAGTCTGTTAAAAGTCCAAATGGAGAATTAGCTGTGCAGTAGACATATAACCTAGCCTGATAAAGTTGCAATCCTTGCAAAGGCTATATTAAGAGTCTTGGCTTCCTCTGTATCTCTTCTTTGCCTCTTTCTACAGCAAATGCATTTTTCTTCAGCTAGGGATTGGTGGGTTTGTACAAATACAAAGGGAATTTTCTACAGGAATCCTAAACTTTCAGTAATGATGTCCCCAAGTCTTTTATTCTGAGTAAAAGTTGCAGAAAAATAGAAGTATTACAGGGTATATTACAGTGTATGTGTAACTGATACAGCCTGCAAAAGCTGCAAGTATCCTAAATCTCCTTTTGATTCCAGGTACAGAATCAATCCTGAAGCAGCGGGCTATGACCCTTCCTGCCCATTTATACTATTCTTGTGTACAAGGGTCCTGAACCAGGTGATAACAACAAGCTCAGGTAATTTGGATGACTACTTATCAAGTGTGGCTGACCAGGAATCCTTTTCTAAAGTGGTGTCCTTTGTAAGATGATTTAACACTACTGCTACAGCTGACCTCCCATATTATTTTTATTGAGCTTGAACAAATCCCCACAGATGACTGTGGATTTGTAAAGCTCTGGGCCTATACTATTTTAGCTAAATACCTGACTGAATGGGGAGATACAGCTTCATCAAAAAGCCACTCCATATTCTAACAGGGCTCCTGAGGAGAAAGAACCACAGAGTTTCAAAGCACTGGAGAAACACTTGGCTGAGCTCTCCAAGCCCCTGTAAAACACTTATTTTGTGGGCTACTTTGCTATGAAGCTGTAAAACAGGAAAAGAGAGAAGGGTAAAAAATGGACGTGGTGGAGAAGGGGGGGAAATTACATTTAATAGGGACATAAAATTTCACCTGACTCAGATCAAATGCTTCTGTCATTGCTGTCGAGCAAAATTATGGCATCAGTATTAACAGTGCATGCTTTTGAATCTGTAGTCCTACTTTTCATATTGATTTGTGGCAAAGGGTCAATACAGAATCCCTAAAAAAGTGCATATATGTATAGGTTTGTATATGAGTGGCAGGCAGCAATGCAAAGTCTGTGTGTGCAAGCATGTGCATAATTCTGTTCCATTTTTCTCCCGTTTGCCACATGAACCTCTTTTCAAACACATTCATTATTGTGACAACAGGTTGAATCTGCAATTCACCATCTGCCTAAACAACATTAACCTTCACGCAACCTTATATTATTACTGTTTGGCTTTGTCTGAAATTCAAAATCCCCCTCATATAAGGTGGAGGGACAACCCTTGCACTTGGCATCATCTGTTCTATTATACACACATCCACCTGGAAACTTGCATTTGAGATGGATTTCCAGCTCAAATTTCTTAATGTCATTTGGGCACGGTGTCTCAAACACAACCAGAGAAGGTACAATAAAAGACACCCATTAACCACTTCAAGGTTCGTTTCATGGTTTCACTCGTGAAACTGCCAACAGGAAACTGAAGCGGTTTTTCTCAGACTTTTGCGGATTCTGAGATTAAATTCCTGCAATATTAAAGATGCCTTTATATAAAACGTAAGCTTTTATATGTTAAATTGTTGCTTAGATAGTGGCAGTAACTTGAATTGCTTCTCAACTACACACTCAGCATACTTTGATCCAGAAAGGAGAAACCTAGGAGTGCCTTCAAAAGCATTTTCAGAGACAATACTTGGCTTATTTTTCTTATTGCTGAAGAGAACATGCTGGGCTTTGGCTTTCCACAAACACACAGCCTTTACATTTTGTTCCATCCCCTTACAGACCACACTGCTCCCTGCCATCAATCCTCTGCTCTAAACAGACCTTTCCACTCTTGCTACCAATATCCATTACAAGATATTTTCATACACACTGTACAATTCACTTCCATCATCCACCAACACGCTGCACTTAACATTCAGAAATTAAGTTGGGGGTGACTGGTCTCTGCCCCAAACACCTTTGAAATTTAACCCTGTAGGAAAGAGGTTTTTTGTAGTGATGAGGCTTGAGTCTGCTGGCTCATGTTACCCCTTTTCTCCCCTGTGTAATTGTACTGGCACAGGATAAACTGGTATAGAATTAAGATACAAGGTGGCCCCTATAACCAAGCCCCCAAACATTCTTGGATCTCTGGGAAGGCTGAATTGGGTCTGAATTCTGAAATTTCTGCTCCTCTCTGGTCATGACTGAGGCTGTGAGCCATCAGACCTACCAGTAGGGAGTGCTGCCCTGGGAATGTTGGAGTCCCAGTCCTGCAGAGGCTGAATGAGAAATCTGAGGATCTAGACACTGATGATGGCAAAGAAGTTGTCACTCTGAAAATAAACATCTTTGTTTTGTTTCTGCATGCTTGTTTGCTCTAAATGCCTTAGCTAAGCCTCAATAGCAATATTTCACTGTGAGAACATTATCTCCTGACAATTATGCAATTCTATTAACATCATTGCCTTTTTAATCTATGAAAGGTTACATTAAACAGAAAGAAGACACACAGGAGACTAGACAAAGGAAAGTACCTAGCCTTTCAGGAAGAAAAAAAAAAAAGAAAGATTATTCAAATGATTACCCTGACATTTATTTTTATATGATGGAAAATAGAACAAGAAATATAACACTGTTCTGGTGGCCTGAATGCCAGCAGAAAGTAAATTAAAACTCACAAAATAAATGCAAATGACAGGACAGATTCTTCCCTCTGTTCAGATATGTTTACAAGGGTGAGGTGAATAAAATTAAATGGGAAATGGCTATTTTGCGGACCTGTCTGCAGCAGCCATTATTGAAAAAGCAGATGGAAGAGGACGATTTAAGGTTTGCTACCTTAGGGAGACCCCTCGCTGCCTAAAGAGTCAAGGAAAACCAGAAGCAACCACCACTTCTGAAATATTAGCAGAGCAACAGCCTTCAGTGCCACAGGGTGAGAAACATCTACTGACTGACATTTATGCACTGCCCAGCGCTGCATGAATATTCCAGCAGATTTTCCAGCAGCCAAGCCCTTCCCACAGAACAGCCCCAGGAACAGGAATTCCAAAGCCATACACCCCAGGGAGGTGCCTGGAGCAAAGAGGAGCTCCAGGCTTCCTCTGCCTCTGGAGGTGCAGCATCACAGCGTCGATGAAAACACAACAGCTGGGCAGAATTTGCTTATTTTTCTTAATTCACAAAGCTGGGGGGGGGGAAGCCCCTAATTAATCTAACAGGTTATACATTGAACTCTTCCTCAGTTCTCGCCAGAAGGCTCCGAATCTTGGCTACAGTTCAAAATCGTCTCAGAACTAATCCCACTGCATTAGTTCCTCCCAGAGTGCCACCTTCCAGCTGGGGTCGCTGGCCAGCAGCACATGAACCTCTGGCAGCTCATAAATGCTCCTCTGACTCCCCCAGTACTTGTGGCTTGTGCTCTTAAAATAACTCTGGGAGAAGGTAGGCAAATGCATGGAGGAAAGGAATTGTGCATTTTTCTTTCTAAAGCTGAAACAAATGTGCACATGTGCTTTTTATCAGGTATGGGCAAAAGACAATTGAGACGGCAGAGAATTTACTGATGCTCCACTGCAATGGACTGGCTTTCCTATCTCAGAGATCCCATTAGTTATTAGTTAGGAGGACTCAGAAAATTCTGTTTATGGCCATTATCTGTTCAAGTACATCTAGAATGGCTTATGACCTGTGCCTAACCGGCTCTTTGTATCCCTCAAGAACTCTTTATCCACCTTTCCAATGCTATCCTGCCTTTGTACACAGCGTAGGAGGGATCTGCAACCACAGATAGGGGGGTTCCTGCCTCTGTGCTCTGCCTCTGCTTCAGAGGCTGCTCAGTGAATGGAGGAGGCACCTGAAGCAGGAGAGAAACAGGAGGGCATCAGCAGGAGAGAAACAGGAGGGCATCATGCTCGAGAGCTGGCACTGTGTTCTGAAAAAGCTGAACAATGGCAAAATTGCCAAAGAATTCCAGAAAATGCACCCCTATTTGCCATTGGGGCAAAACCACTGACAGCCAGGTTAGGAGACACTGCACACGTATGAGTGGAGGTATTTTGAGCTGGTCCTTGGAATTCAAACTGCTACCAAGTAAACCGTGTTTCCTTTGAAACTCTGTATATTCAGCCCTTTAAATTTTTTCAGTGTTCCTCACCTCACAGTTGCTCCTTTCCTAATTTTCACTTTGAGATTTGTGCTCTGCACGTGGCTGCTGTCAGACAAAGGTAAGGCAGTATCAGTAGTTCAGTATGCAGGGCCAGCACAAGGCATGAAAGCACAGGAGTACTCTTTTTAGACTTTATTTTGTAGTTCTGATAATGCGTCTTATCATTTCCATGAACTGGAAATTTCTGATTTTTATTTCTAACAGTGCACCTCACAAAGTATTTCTTCGCCCTTTACTAAGCAGTCAGAATTACTCAGCCTAGAACTCCACTTTCTTACCTTTCTTAACTTCATCTCAATTGATATATTTATAATAGAAGTAGAGGGCAATGCCTGTCACAAGTCAAATAAACAAAGACCTAACACTCAAAAATCCCGTACAGATCGTTACTTCGGTTGTCACTGGACATTACTTGGGCTTGGAATACAGAAATTAGACAACAGAGAAATTTCTACCAGCCCACATGTTCTTCTGTGAACAGACAGAAGTGTCAGAAGGATCTCTCAAGGTCACTACTCCAACCTCTTTCTCAAAGCAAGACTATCACCAGGGCTGAGTCTGCTATTTAAACTTTTAGTCTGTTTTTAGAACAAACTGGCAATTGGCAAACATTGTGTTGTCTGAACTATTCATTTCCTCATGGGCAACAAGTAAAAGACCTATGAATAACCCATCCCGGAAGGTACAAAGAGATCACACATCTCTCTCTGGCTGTAAGAAGGCCTTTCACTAGATCTGTGAGGTGACCAGTTGTTATTTCAACTTACACTGAGCTCAAACCATGAAATAAATAACAGTAGCACTTACAGTCATATTTTTCCTATCAAAATCTCCTCAAAATAAAAGTGAACACTAAAATAATTGGTTGCACCAAGACAACAGGGCAACATTTGAGAACACCACATTTTCTCTTACTGCAGGCTGAGGTTTTCACAGAAGTCTGAGCTATTTAGGCACTAAAACTTTGTTGATATTCCAACAACTATGTTACAGAAGTGTCACTCACACACTAGCATCACCTACACACACCAGTGGCCAATAATGACACATTTGGGCAATATTAATACAGCTTGTTACTGCAGAAAACATAAATTAGTCCCTGTGGGGACTAGTATTATGGGCTGTACTTTCAGCTCAAGCTTCTAGGACAATATAAGCCAAGAGACTGCAGTCTGAACCACGCTGAACCTAACGAGACACGGCAGCTTTGGAAAGCCATCTATAGTTTTCCTTGTAAATGGCAAGCTGTCCTGATAAATGAAATGGTTTTACATGCTTTTTATCAGTTTCCACTGAGGCTAGCTTGATTTCAGAACTCATTCTTTAATTGTGATGTTATCTGAGAAGAAGCCTTTCCAAATGCCAAGGTAAATGAGTATCAACAAGGTGATGGATGAAAAAAAGGAATGTACTCTGCAGGCAGACATCAGAATATAGAGACAGATTCAATTACACAACATTTACCTGGGCTCTTATGTTCCAGTCCTTCTATTAGATCACCATGCTTAAGCCCAGACACTTTCAAAAGATTGCAGCTGGCCAGGAAAATCTGTTTGCTGGAATGGGAGAAGCTTTGGGTATGTAAACATTCAGAGGAAGTTTTCCTCTGACTGCTAATTAGGATGAAGAGAAGTGCCATCCAGCTCCATATGGTACCCAAGTACATTAGCACCCTTGAGGCAGAATTACCTGACTCATTATATGGCTTAGCAAGAAGTGTGACTCTTCTGGAGGCTGCTGATGTTCCACACAAAGGGCTGCCTTTCCTTTGGGTTTTCATTGGGTTATTTGGTTTTTTTTTTTCTTTCTTCCTAAAGAATCACAGGAAGTATTTGGCAATAAGCCAGGGATTCTCTTTTAGAAACAGTACAGAAAACACCTACAGAGTTGTTTTTTCTGTTACTGAACCTGTACTGACTATTAGAAACATTAGAAAAAGCAGTGTGTTACAGATCTGCTGAGGTTAAAATACCTGCTGTTTTTAACAATCTCCAATTGCTGCTGGGCTCAAAACACCCATTAGCTGTCTCTCTTCATGGCAGTGAAAGCTTATGTTATCAGTTATAAAAAGAAGATTATTTGTAAGTCTCTGCTATCCATTTCTGATAAGTTTTGGCTTCATAAACCAACTATGGGCCACAAATGATGTGATGTCTCATGTCAACTGAATCTAGAAAACCGAAGTTTATAATTACACAGTTCAAGTCCACAGATACGTATCTGTGCTCCTAATCCTTCTCACTCATGGTATTTGTGATTATTTTAACTGTCTCAAACACTTTTGAGTTTGCCAAGTTATGTACCCCCTGGTGTGAATAGAGAGAGAATGAAAATTTTTTAAATGGCTGAAGTGGAAATAAAAGTATGCCCATGTAATGTGAAAAAACCCCACGAAGCTACATGGTGTATTCAACACAAAGATTTCATCCTGACTTTTATGCATATTCCACAGGTATTGAGACAGGCATTGTCACATCTCAGACTTGCCACCTGCCAGCTCTGATTTGATAAAACGCTGCACATGCTTGCTCCAACCCCTGTGAGTGCACAGCAGCACTGGTTAACACAAACCACCCCCATCGAGAAAGTTTTTACCAAAAAAGGGAGCCCACACAGCCACCCTGTTGGTGCAAGCCAAGAAAGCTGTGGCATACAGCTGAATTTATCAAGGTATGTCAATTTGCAGACTCTCAATAAACCAAGGTGAATGCTGTGTCTGGAAATTGGAATCTCGCTCCTGCACTTCAGGCCGATGTAAATAAACAAACAAGCCTGTGACAGGTCTGGAATACATTAGCTTATGAAATTCAGTGAGAAGCAGCTGAGCAGTAACACTTGGTATGTGTATAGTGCCTTTCGCTACATCCTCCAAATGCTTTATTTCATTAAGGGTGCAAAGCCCATTTGCTGAAAAGAGTTCAACTCGTGTCTAAACCTCATTAAAAAAAAAAAAAAAGAAAAGAGAAAGAAAGAAAAAAATACTGTGAAACAGCCAGGAATAAAATCCAGCCCTTTCTAACCTTGTATCTTGTCTTTTACCATAAAGACAGAGTCCCAATTGAACCATTGCCTTCTAAACTAAGTCTGGGTGCAGATGCTACTGAAGAAGGCACATTAGACTAAGGTAGGTTTGAGCTCAGGAATCAGTGGCATTTTGCTGTCTACTGCTTTAAAATGTAAGTGATCTTTTCTTCACCTTAATTTGTTCTGGGGCAAAAACTCCCGATTAAAACCTGTGTCTCTTCTCCCTGTGTGCAGCCCAGCTGGAGAGAAAGGCCACCAGTTCATGGACACGCTGTGGGAGCAGAAGGCAGCTCCTGACAGGCCTTGCACACAAACTGACTGTGAAATGAAAAACCCTCCGAGGTTACCTGTAGCTAAAGTGCCAGGTGACTTCACAAGCGTCACTCTTCAGCTACAAGCCACGACCCACCTGCTTTAGCAGAATTCCTGCACTGCATGGGCAGGAGGCAGGCCCTGGGCACTCCTGCAATGTTCCCTGCAGTGCATCTGCTCTGCTGCCTCTCATTCTGTGGATTCCCAGTTTACATACATTCATCACAGGAAGCAACACAACACTGCACCTTTCCAAGGACATAGATTCAAGAATGCCATGTATAGTTTCTGTCTTTTCTTTGCCGGAAAAACACCAAGAGCCCTAATACTCTGCTGCCAACACAAAAACGTGCACACGCATGCACTAAAGAAAGGGTTTTTAACTTTTCTCTTAAAATTTCTCTCCTTTTCCTCAAGGAACTGTATGTTATTTTATATTGTTATGACACGTGACATCCTGTAATCATAATGTGACATCCTATCATAATTAAATACATAGTGGCAGTATCAGTTTCTTTTGTGTAAAATTTTACAATATCAACAAGCAGTAAGAGCATCTACAACTTAAAGAAAAACTGACACATCTTATTTCTTTTTTGAAAGCATCTCCCAGTCTGTGCGGCGATGAAACAGGCACTAAGAAGGACTATCTTCAAAAGCTTTTAAATTTTATTTTACTATATATATCAGAAACAGATATGCTATCATATGATCCACTCAACATTTCGTAGTACACCGTCCAGGAATAAAGTAAAATTTATGGATGCATTTAAAACTAACTTGCTTGAGTTTACTTCTAGATGAAATATGCCAACTGCATTTTTGTAGCTTCTTGTGGAAAGTCTAATCTTGTTCTCTATTCAAATGCTAAAGTTCTGATCAGTGGCCAGCTCTGTCAGGCAAAAAGGGCTTCCTCATGTGTTTTTCCACAGTGTTTTTTCATCCCATTCTTGCAACAGCCAAGGTAAAGACTGGCAGTGAAGCTGAAACCTGCTTCAAGGAAGGTAAAACAATATGCAAACACCCCTTGAGATTTTCACAGAGGCACAAATCACCAGGTGAATTGGGCTAAACCACAACTTACCTAAAAATGCCCCAAAATCTTAGACATGACTCTGCCCCATAGGGGAAGCCTTCCTAACTCGTGTGGAGGAGACAGAGAACACAGAAAATGCACATCATGTTAGACTGAACAGAGAAAGGGCCAAAAGCCTGCTCACTTCACAGGCCATTTATTTATTATCATTTTCTGCAAATTAACCCTAAAATCAGTGCGTGTCATGCAATTCCTGATCGCCCACCACTTAGCTCTGCCATGGTCCCTGAGGAAGCACAGTTTTAACCAAACCCAAACACCTTTGCAATCTGCTATGAACAAAATAAAATGCCACAAATTAAATCTATGCTTATCCCACTTGGGAGACAAAGCAAAAAAAGCCCACAACACAGTCCCAATATAGAGCTGTCAAAACAAAGTTTTCCTCTAATTTCTATGATTAAACTTCCTTTCTTTCTGACATTCATGGTTTTAAAATGAGATGTAAAAAGGTTTATTATTAGTCTTAGTCTTATATTTCAAGATACACAGAACTGCATCGAGCATAACACCATTATTAAGATTTCAGTCTCAGAAAGACAGAACAGTGTATGGGAAAGAAAGTCAAGTAAGAGCAAAATTGGAAAGATTACAGAGAAGGAGGTAACAAGCTGTACTTGTATGAAGCAGAGTAGAAAAGAATTCATAACTAATGGGAGGGATGCAACAATGGTGACAGATAAAATGAGACATTATCCTGTGAATACTGGTAATCCAAAAGGATGTGTAGGTCTGAAAATCTCACCAGGAACAATGAGAGCTGGAAGGCAAGACAGATAGGGAAAGACTGGGAAAACATAGAATAAATTCCCTCTTCACTCAAATATTGCCCAGGTGGGCGAGCCCTGAACTATAATGAAGTGTTTTTAAATGTAGCCAAAATCAGAGACACAATTATTATTTTGTCTTTTCTCTGAACTGCCAGTTTTGCAAAGTGTTTTGAGTCGTTAGTTAGTCTCCAACACAAACTAGAACCCTTATGTTTAAATGTAATAAAGTCTTCATTAAATAATTCCATTATGTGTTTTTTCCACCTACTGTACACATACTTATGAATTACTGATAGCAAGCCCTAGGCAAAGGCAAGGGGAAAAGAGAGATGAAGTGAAAGCTTCATTTTCTTGCTTAGGATGAAGCCAGCTGAACACACAAGATTGATTCTGATGTGTTTACTCACAAGAAGAGCATCATCATTGCATGAATAGCCTGGCTGATTTCAATGAAAACTGAGTGATGCATTATTCAGTTCAGCTAACGGAACGAGAATCTGATTTAATTTGAATTAAGGAGTAAGGTGAGAAAGTAAAAAACAGACAAACAAGAAACAATCCAAAGTGCAAACCACAGCTTGATCGCTGTCTCCTGCAGTTCCAAATTCCAGACCTGGGCTGTCTCTGAGCAAAGTGTGGGTACACATTCTTTCATTGTTCACTCTTGTCCTGCCATCACTCAGCTTTAAAACGCAGAACTAAAAGCCACTGTGCCATCAAATTGTGCCCCTTGAAAGTAACTGTGCCATTCAGCCCACACTTGCCTCATAAACTTAAGAAGCTCCATCTTAAAAGTCATTCATTACCTTGCATTATTTTTACTGGGTCTGAGCACCTTACCACTTTACAGTGGCTAATAACCTTCTTCTAATCTCCACTCTAAATTTATTCACAGCCAGTTAAGACTCATTCATTCTCATGCCACTGCTGTTTTTTACCTTACACACTTGTTTTCCTCTCGGGTATTTAACCATGCTAAATTTATAGCTAACAGTCAGCATACAAAACTGCATTTAGCTCGACTAAATACACCCAAACATTTAAACTCTCTTGTGATGAACCTCACATACCCCCAAACCACTGCACCCTTTACAATTTGACTCCCTTTTTGGGGTGTAAGTGGATGCTTTTCACTGGCATCTGGAGGAGATAATGTCAGAGCTTTATATAGTGATGGCAACACACCTTGTCTACATCAAAAGTGACCTGTCTGATGTATTTTAGACTTATGTATTTTAGTCTCACCTCTATGTGAGACTACAAAGTTTGCATTTAAGTCAAAAAACAAAGAAACAAACACACACCAAAAAACCAAAACAAAGTCATTGCAGAGAGAGTCACCCTCCAGTTCAGGAACACCAATTTCTCTATTTGTCTTGTGTATATAAATAACATTTATGCCTTGTGGAAAGAAAAAGTTGTTTGAAGGCTAAGAAGTGAACTCTAAACTGTGGAAAATAAAGGTTGCCTTCCCTAAAACTGACCCAGTTTATGCATATGAAAAAACCTGACAAAACAACATTTTTGGAAAAAAAAATAGCTCAAAAACACTTGTGAAAGACAGCTGCGTATTTTTTCTTGCAAAACCATTTTAAGCATTAGTTTTAAAAGAAGGTCATACAAATCCAAAGACTTTTCAAAGGTTTTGAAAAAAAAAAAAAAAAAATCTTCCTTTGGAAAACTCAGAACTGTTCCAGTTCAGGGTAACACATTCTTTTAATGCTTGGTATTTTCCATGGGACACATAACCCAGTTTTATTTCCCCTCTAATCAGAAGATATTAATGCATTGCAGGAGTGTGGAATATGATCCCCTCTGCTAACACAGACAGTAAAAGAAAAGCAAAGCAGTGAGAACTTTATTCTGGCCCATGGACTATATATATAAAATAATGCATATTACATTATTATACAATAATACCTATTGTATATAGTAACTCATCATATATAATAATTATATATCCAATAATTTTACATAATAATAATGCACACACTATATATATTTACATATACGTAGTATAGACTTGGCCCTTGTTTTTTTGTAGTTATCCAAGCAGCATAAGTTTGGTTATAAAACACAATGTTGAGAGAAAGGTACTTTCTAGGGAAAAATGCATTTTAATTTATGGGTATACCGAGAGAATAATCCAGCTTTTGTTTCTGAAGTTCTGCAACTTAAAAAATAGCCAAATACATATATTTCTGGAATAATAGTAAAAGCTTTGGGCTGAGACATTTTATGCCAAGTCACAGTCCTGCAGAATTTTATGGCTGAATTATAAACCTGAAAAATATGTGCTTATAATGGAAATCCTGACAGACCCTCATAGGGGCTCCTGTAATATCTTGAATTTGATTTAAGAGTGGTTTTCAATAATGCTTTCCCAAGCCAGTCTGCTGGGGAGTGCTAGGGAAAATGTAATGTTGAGTGTGTCCCATGTCCACAAATGCAGCTCAGTGTGCTTGATGAGAATGCTGGGGCAGCAAGGCAAAGCCTCCAGAGCTTCTGTAGCCTGGGGCTGTCAGGTCTCTAATATCAGAAACCCCATAAATGTCAGGGCTAAGTGCACCTTTCATTTAACAAAACAATAAATTGTCTGTCTCTGTGCAATAAATCGCTCATTTCTGTGCCTCCACAAGGGCTGATGCCATTTGTAAATGACTGGAAATTCTGCTTTGTTTTTCTTCCCCTAACAATCATGAGCCATGCTTTTGGGAACACTGGATTTTTAGAGAGAAGAGGGAACCTAGACAACCCATGAGTAAGATTAAGACTGGAGAAATTAGGATTATAACCTACTATAAACCCATTCCCCCACTATGAAACCTTCAAACCCCAGTGCTTTATTATTTATGATTATCAGAGAAATGAAAGAACTGAGCCCTTTGCAAACCCTGGAGTGGGACAGGACAGCATAAGAACTCTGCTGGGTGGCAGACACGATGCTCCTGTGCTCCTTCATAGCACGGAGCAGGTACCACTGAAAGGGAGCCAAGCCAGGGAATGAGAGTGAGGGAGAAATGGGGACACTGGAGAAAAAGCAAGAAACAGGTGCTGACACAAAGCACTGTGAAAGTAGGGGACAGACAGAAGTAAAGAAAGTAAAAGCAAATTACAGCAAAAGGAAGTCTGGGAGTTTAGTGAGTGGACAGTCCCTCTGAGATGAAAGCAGAAAAGGGAAATGAAAAGAACTTGGTCAGCATTTAAGCAGATGAATTTTCTTGTGCTTGCCTTCATTTTAACACTTTCCCTAGGAAACCGCTGCGGACTGCTGGGTTTGGTAGAAAAGTTACTAAACCAGTTCAATACTCCAGAAGAAATGACTGGTGAACAAAGGGGAAGAAAACTGCATGGAATTCTTTATAAATAGGTACATAGTTATGCAGAAAAATATGCCTTGCATGGGAAAAAAAAAATCTGAGAGGATCAAAAGAAACTTCCTCAACATCTCACATAAGCCCAAGACAGCCCAGTTCATCACAGCAAGAAAGAAATCTGAACCCTTCCACCACTTAGAAATTAAAAGCTGGGATGAAGAACTCTGCAAGATCCACTTGAAGTTTGCTGCAAGGGCTTCTCAAGTTTGTATGAACTTTGGGAGCCACCCAGTAGGGCACCAAAAAGTCCCTGGGTGCGGGCAAGGCTGAGTAATGCCCCTCTGAGATTTGATGGCATTGTGTTTTCTGAGAGTGAGAGCTCTCCAACGACACCAGAAAAGGATCCTTCCTTTCCATCTGTGAATATCCAAGCTTTCCAGCTGAGTGAGAAAAATAGTCACGACAAACAGGAATAGAAAAAGGAAATTGTAGAGGGATTCAAGAGAGGAAAGCGACACTTTCCTCCATGTATTTTGATTTTGCTCCTCTACAAAATCAAAGCCTTGTTTCAATAAAACCCTTGGTTTATATCCTACTCTTCTGTACCCTGCACTTCCTCATGGAGCAGCCCCATTAGCAAACTACATTTATGCTAATGGACCTGCTTGCAGCGCTAATTATCCCAGCCCTTGGCCCTGGCCAGGGTCAGCACATCAGGAGGGGCTGGAAGGGCATTATGGTTGTACAATTAGCCTTGTCATGGCAAGGAGCTCCGGGAACAGAGACATCTTGAAGCCTAAAATGCGGACAGCTGATAGATGACTGTCATTTAAGCTCCTTTTCTCACTCCAGGATGGAATAGCCACTGAGCTGCAGGGTAGGCATCTTGAATGAAAAAGAAAGACCTTGAACCACAGACACTGTCCTCCACCTCTTCCTGGTCCAGTTAGTCCTGATTCCTCTCGTTTCTCACAGCTTCTCTCTCATCCCATCTGTAGCGGAGTAACAAAAGCTGTCAATAACAAGTTGTTCCTAATCCATCAAGTCTTGATGGAGAAGAAAGACTCCTCAACAACCTCACTTGCCCTGGCTCTCCCTGCTCAGAGCCTCCCTCTCTCCAGACACGAGGAGTGCAGGCCCAAACCCACTGGATTTAGGATGCTTCTGGATCAGCTTCCCAGCGGCAAAAATCAACATCTTTTGAACTTCCCACAGCCTGTGAGTTTACACTCAGCTGAGAAGTGCAGTAATAAATACACCTTCCCAAAAAGCCTGGCTCAGAGAGAAGCCCCTTCAGGACAAGCCCTCCTTGGCCAAGAGAACTGCAGGAGGGCACAGAGCCCTGGCACCCACACCAGCTAAACAGGACAGGTAAAGGGGGGGCAGAAAGAAGCAGCAAGGAGGTTTTGCAAGAGCCTTTGGCTTAGTGGCTCCTGGAGGTTTCCAGCTGCAGCTCTGCACCCCTGGAAGGGAATCCTTAGAGACAGCAAGGACTCCAAGTGCGCTGCAGTAGCACTCAGCAGACTTGAAGACGTGCATCTGCTTCATTAAAACTTGATCCCCAAGTTCCGCTCTCTTTCTCCTTCCTAGAGGGTTTTCAAACATTGTTTTCCTGCATACCTGGATAACCGATGCTGTGCAGGGCTTTCGTTAAGGTAATTTGAGAATTCTTTTATATTGAAAAGGTATAAAGAGTAATCCCCTGAAGTACTTGATTTTCCTTCCTCGACATTCCATTGTAGCCGCCTACTTCTGCTTTACCTCATTAGTATTCTGAGGGGTTGTAGAAGAATTATTATAGTTCAGAACACAAAAACCAGGTCTGGCAGCCCCTGGGGGAAGGGGCAGAACAGTATGAGGCCCCGGCTAAGACCCCAAAGAGCTGAGCTCTCCTCCACAGGCAAGGTGATCATAGGCAAGCTGCCTCGTGTTAGGAAGTTTGCTTCCTGACTCTTCCTCTGTCTTGACTTCTTTGGGGCAGGAAAAGCTCCTTTGCCCTCGAACACTGCTCAGCAAAAGGAGTGCAGATGTAATGCAAATCAACAGCAGCAGAAAGAAACTGTAATTTAACAGAAAAAAACCAAGCAACCCCAAAAACCCAAAAACAACCCAACAGTGAAAGAGGAGATGAGACTGGCCAGGTTTGTGTTGAAGTTAGCTTGTGTTGTATACAACATTACAGAAACAAAACTGCATTTCTGTGTAAGTCCCAGAGAGAGACAGAGGGTTTAGCACAGCACAAAGGCCCACTATCGTAATTCCAACACAACTCCAGCTTATTTTCCACCAGAGTAACAGAGAGGATGCAGCCTCAAATACAGGTCCCTTAGATAACCTCACCCGGTGGCAGAGGGCAGCCAACCTTTCCTAAAACCCTCCAGGATGTGTCTGCCCTTCCTGAAGGCATTTCCATGAGAATGCCCTCACCCTCACACCTCCAAGCTGTGTGTGTTCCTGTGCTGGGGCAGCCCTTGCTGAGGGAAACTGTAATCAAACACATTGAAACATCAACGCACCCCGCACTTTTTTTCTGTTTGCGGAATCCTCCCGACTTAAGTGTACCTTTCACACCCTGGCTGAGAAGGAGGTGATTCCCCTGCTGAGAACTCACTGCCAGGCTTGTGCCATCCCTGCAGAATTTGAGTTTCAATCCATTTCTCAGGAAGCCAACACTACAAGTGTTGATGAAGTATTATTCTCCCCTTCCACACCCTGAGGTCACCAAGGCAGACGCTCTTGATCCCACTACAGAGTATCTTGATACACCAGCACAGCTCACTGCTTTACTGGACAGGAAACTCCAGGTAAAATTGCTGTGCTGATCTCAGAGCTAGAAGGTTAAACACTCTTCCAAACAAGACAGTCCCCACGGCAGTGACACCAGGGGAACCCTTGTGCGTCTGCGAGGCAGAAGGGAAGAGCCCCCGTAGACACAGCTGCCGCCTAACAACCATGTTTTATGCAGAACGCTTGGGGGCTACTCTATTTTTATAGCTTTCATCCATAAAATAAGAAGCTAAAGCTTCTGGAAGGAGAACACAATTACCCTACAATGATGTAACATCAGAATAAATTCAACACAATCTGTAAAAGCAAAGAGAAAAAGCACCCGAGCCTTTTTCCAACTGGCAGTAGATAATACTTCATAACTGCCCTGTCATCAGCCTTCAGAAGCTATCTCCAGAGCCATATGTGGGTTGGCAACCAGGCATAGTGGCTAACTAGTTTTGCAGCTAGCTGTACACAAGCAGAGACATATGGAAACGAACAGCCTGGCAGAACAAGTCAACTCTGAAGCAGTGACTTCCATAAATAAGTGCCTGCACACTGGCAGATGGAGAAAAGCGCAGCTAGGGAGGGACTGCGTCGCAGCAGCAACTTGATTTTAAACAATTCGTAAAAATCAGCCTGAGCTTCAGATCTGAGGCATTTACAGTGGCTTCAGTCCTCCTCTTGTTGGGGAAAATCCTCTCCATAGAAACAGGGAAGGTGAAGGTAGAGCAATGCATCTAGCAAAAGGTACCAGGAGCTGCTCCAGGGAGCAGAGAACAGGACGGGGAAGGCACTGATGATTTTTGCCTCTTACTACTCTGCTAATCGTGCATTTGGTACCTTTCAGAAAGACACAACCATTATATCCCCACAGCCTAGAAAAGCAACACTTGGAGAGACATTCTCAAGCTGTATGGCAGCACCTGAAGCATGGGTACAGTGGATACAGAAATGTGGGACACACACACACCCCCCTTTCCTGCAGTGAATGGGAATTTGTGCCTGTTGCTGCCTCCTGCACTCATTCCTCTGGGGATCAATCTATTTCCAGGCAAACAGTGCCTTTCCTGTTTGCAGGCAGCAGACTGATTCCCAGACACTGTTCAATGTGATAGGTTAATGGAAAATGAGTATTACTTTTATTCCACTTTTTGGGATAAGGGGACTCCTTGTCTGGTGATCTCCAAGATTTTTCTTCTTACCATATCTGAAACAATTTTTTGTGTATGCCCTCTAACCCCAGTTGACATGATTATTGTGATGTGGAAGAAGATAAATTTAAATACATTTCAATAAACTAGCTAAGCTTCACTAAACTCTCTCAATAATCGGCCACTTTTTTAATAAAGGAACTCCTTTTCCCTTCCTGACAGTGTATCAGTTGATATGACATGTATGATCTCACTTCTTTGCACTGCTCAGTTACCACCTTAGGTTTCACGTGTCTGTGATACCTCATCTTTTCCTCCCACATCACAGGGGTGATCAAGAAAAGCAGCAGGCATCAATTTTCCTGGGAATGTCCCTAAATCCAAGCCCCGCACTAAGCCAAAGCCATGTGCAGTGGCAATCAGTTTAGAAGCTGCTTCACTTTGGTAAGAATCACCACGGGAAAGCCATGACATGCCTTCCACAGGCCCTCCCAGAGATCTGTCCACTCTGGAAGCTGTGGATCGGGCTGTCTGCTCCACTACCACGGCCACAGCAAAGCCAGCACAGTCACTGCTCCAAGGAGTCAAGGGCCACACGCACACACAAAGTGGAAATTGGGGAGGATTACCTCTGCACAGATGTCACTGTGGAAATGTTTTGCATCAAATAATAACAGCCACTATCAAATCAAAAGAGTGGAGAACAGATGGGGAGGAGGCTGTGGTGAGAGAAAGGACTCCAACAGGAACATGGATTTTCTCTCCCACCCTCCCTGGTCAGATATCAGCCCTAAAAAAAACCTTTGCACATCTCCATACAGGTGTGTTCCAGTACTCCCTAGCAACGCTGGCTGCTTTTACCAGCACAGCACAAGGTATTAACACACCTACAAAATGCTGCAGTGTCAGACTGGGGGTTTGGGTGCCCCCCACAATGGGGGTCTATGGGCCAGCCCCTCTACCCAGCACTGGTTGTTTCATCTACTCTCTCCTTCAGGAAGGTTTAACAACAGATCTGACTCTGGAAAGATAACAGTCCCTATTCATGATGCTCCTCAAACTTCTGTCCTTCTTGAGGAAGAGCACAGGGCTAGCTGAACTTCTACATTTTCTTACTGTTTTAAGAACACTTTTTGTGTTTAAGTTTTTAAAAGAGGCAAGTGTTTACTTGATATTTGGTCCAGTAAAACAGTTGCTAAATCCCCAGGTCTCTCATCACTGCTACAATATTAACATTACAACTTGAATTAAGATTTTGTAATAGGTGTTGTAGGAAACTCACTTAAGACTACAGATTTCATGTAAGATAGCAGTCTGTGGCACATGTTTGTAACAAGCATTTTCACCAAATAATCCAAAACTTTAAACAATTTGCAAGCAACTCAATGCAAAAAGCAGGCTCCAGACTGTCACTTGTAACAACATCATCGTAAACAACCCTAGCTGTTCAAAAGCGCCTTTAAAATGGGTAAGTTATGGCCTTGTACACTGCAAGATCTCGTTATTCTTTGCAAACAATTTTCTTAGCACTCAGGAATTGTTCTTAGTACAACACTGAATACCTACACATGCTTAAAACCAGCTGTAAAACATTGTGCCAAGGATAGTTTGTGACCCACACATGGCAGGACCACCACCTGAGGAGTGACATGAAGGAGATTATTTATCTTCCTGGCAGTGTGGGGGCAGACAATTGATGACATACCTGGCAACGCAGATGCACAAGGGCTGAAAACCAGTATATATATTAATGGTGAACAACAGAAGAGGCTGAAAAATTGCCCTGGTTTTCAAGTACTTCAGCCCCAGATTTCACACAGGGGCTTCTTCTCCCACTCACCCTCTCCCTGAAAAACAACTTCCACCCCTCATCAACACTCAGTTGGAAAGACAGTCAAAAAAACCACTTTGGCTCACATATTGACAAGTCATCTATAATACTGTAAGCAGCCAAAATAGCATGTATTTCAAGAACTACCGAACCTTCTTGGAAACCAAAACAGACTTAAAAAAAAAAAAAAAACATACCCAACAAACTGGGTAAAGTTAGTGATGTAAAGGATAAGAAATGATTGAAAAATCCCAACACGAGCTACATACCTTAGCTATTTGAACACACCAGTTCAGCAGGAGCTGGGAGCCAATATTATCCTTATGTTCATGGACATAATCCAGGAGGCAGCCATGAGGCATCAGCTGAGTGACCAGCTGAATGGTGGGGCTCAAGCAGACGCCCAGGAGTCTCACCAGGTGTGGGTGGTCCATGCTGGCCATGATGAGAGCTTCCTGTAACAATAAAAGTGACCCAAATGTTACCACGGCATGCTCGAAGACTCCACACGCAGGAGCGACCAAAGGGGGTCAGTGTCCCCTGAGCATAATGAACTCCTGTCTATCCAGTGCTAGGCATTCCTAGGGAACCTCCAGCCTCATGGAATGCCCACTTGATGTTCTGAGTCCCACAAAACAAGCACCTGCACAAATCTAAAATTCTGCACTGCCCCACA
The DNA here is from genome assembly GCA_013397315.1 of Donacobius atricapilla. NCBI lineage: Eukaryota > Metazoa > Chordata > Aves > Passeriformes > Mimidae > Donacobius > Donacobius atricapilla. The sequence continues at coordinate 243,461 of WBMY01008455.1, forward strand.
TTCCCTATCCCGCTGCAGCCACAGAAACAAAGACGTAGGTTTGACACACTTGGCTTAAAATCTCCTTGGTCTTGTTTTGATGTCTTTTGGGACTACCTTAAAACAGAGGCCAAACAAATTTAAGGGAATTAAAAGCAGTTATATTTATTGAAGGGCCTTCAGGTACATTCAGGGCAGACAAAACTCGCCCAGGGGCAACACCCAAAAAATGGATGATGGGTCACGGGTTTTCACACGTTTATAGGTTTGGTCCTTTTGCATAGGGGGGGTTAATCTTCCAATGACAGCTGCAGGTAATGAAGTAATTCACCCCACGTTTGCTTTCTAAATCTGAGCCTCTTAGCTCAGTGTCTGTTTCTTCCATGACCTCTCCCATCAGATCTTGGGTGAGTTCATCTTGGTTTCTTCCACAAACAAAAGACATTGTTTTCCTTTTCCAGACCATAAGAAGTTTTCAGCTACCGTGCTAGGTTTCAGCTACCACGCTGGTCCAGGAGCAAGGACCAGAAGGTTTAACCTTGGCTATGCTATTTGACCCTAAAGTTCACACCCCTGACCAGGAGCACAGGAGCTCCTTATAAAAACCCTACATAACTGATCTTAAAGGTAATGCTGCCATCACAAGCAACTGGCATTCAAATGTAGCAAAGAGAAACCTGTTCTCTCTCATTCACTGAGTCGTCCATTTCAGGACCACTTCATCATGGCAATGGAACAATGAAATGTGAGATGAAATAGTGGCTTTGTTAGGTTATTTTGGCTGTCTTCCATTTTTTTTCCTCAAAAAAACCCAATATGACATCTGACAACTTACAGAATAACAGCTGTAATAGTGCCAAAGAAAGAAAGAGAGAGAGAGAAAAAAAAGGATGAGACAAATTTGCCACCAGAGGAACATAGAAGTTGGGGTTTTTTTCCCCCCTTCCCTATATTAAGGCAAAAAGAAAAAAAGGGCTTCTGGAAAGCAGGCTGAGTTTGTATTAAAGGAAATTGCTCATCATAGTACAAAGAATATTTGAAACCAAATTGCAGATATTTGCATAATAGTTCTTTTACTTTCTTTCCCCCTCTTTTTTTTTTGGTAAAACAAAAAGATGAACAAGACACTAATTGTAGGGTTTTTTCCCTCCCAATAAGAAAAGAGCAGATGGTCCTTACTGGGGGAGTGACTCCTTCCCTTTTCTTCCTCAATGTATGTGAAGAAATAAATAAATGAATAAATGGAGGCTATTTGATGGGATAATGGAGGAGCAGGTCTGAAAAAGATTCTGATACACCAAATTACAAAAGGGATCTGAATTTAGCTAGTCTTGCTCACATTCAAACTAATACAGTTCCCACTCACTTAACTCTTAAGTATGGGGACTCCTTGAAACAATTTTAGCCTTTCTTCTGCTGCGACTGGAAAATGTCCCTAAAGGCCACCAGAATAAATACCTGTAGACAGGTGAATTATCCAGTTTCCAGAGCATAAAATTACTCTGCCTATTTTTTCCTTTTTACCCCATTCATTTTTCTCCTGTAGATGCATATGGGGATAGCACTTGCTGCCCGCTCTGCCTCTGAGTAAAGGTAAGAGGCTCCCCACGAGCTTGGAGCTGCAGTACTTTTCTTTATAATCCAGACTAATTAGAACAGAGATGAGATTTTTTTTTCCTTTTGTTTTCCAAGGGCCCACATAGAAAGCTTTGAAGCTTGTGTCCATTAGTCTCCAGCTACTTTCCATTGCCAAGTCCATCTGTGTCCAAAGGAAAACCACTTCTGTACAATAATGAAAGCAAGCACAGCATTTGTCTCATTCTGATGTTACAGGAAAGCACATGCTTTTCCAATTGTTTTGGGCAAGAGCTTCAGGAAAAAAAGTAATAATGTTTTTTATAAAATATTATGGACTTCTCTGTAATGAATTAACACAGAGCGCAAGGAAATCTTCATTATAGATCTAAATCACTAATAAATACTAATTTAGCATGAATCCTGGCTTCACATAGTTATCCTCATTAGTAAAACTATTGTTATTTTTATTGAACTTCAAAATACATAAGAACTAAAGTCAGGGCGATGTGTATCCAGCACAGCATAAACACAAAGTAAGAGACATTGCAAATGTTCTGCTGGAGCCTGATTAGACAAAACAGACAAACAACAGAAACATTATGACTTAGCACCATTTTAAGAATCTGTTCAGCAAATAAGGAATACAAGTCTCCAGTTTCAAACCAATGTTTGGACATGAAAGACCCTAGAGCTGTAATCTTTGTGCCACTTTGACACTCAGCAGCCTGGTTCCTAATATAGATGTCTAAAGCATTTTAAGCAGGTGAGGCACCCAAACTCACAAACTTGGCTGGTGGCACTGGCATCTTTCAAAACCAGCCTCTACAATTTTCTGGACCTTTTGGTAGCTGTGTATCTGCAGCTCTTGCCTCTACACTCAACTGGCACAATTACAGGAATGAGTTTGAAATACTAATTTAATGGAGAAGAAACCGAGGTACCAGAAGGGTACAACCTTCTATCCAAAGTCACATGCGAAGTCGGGAGCACAAGTGGAAAGAGTGCCCTAGATCAATTCACTTTTCTCTCCTGAAAAAATCCATGTCTAACACTCCTCTTTTCTGCTCCTTCTCAATGCGGTTGCATTATTGCTCCATTAAGCTCAACTCCTGTGATTTATACACCCAAGCCTGTACTAAACATTAACATTAAACAATGACATAAATGTTATTTTAATGGCTCACACTTATCTGCCTGCCATGAGCACTAAGTAACAAGACAGCAGCCCAAAGAAGGTTGAGTTTGTCTTTCCCAGTGAGCAATCACCACACCTGTTACTGATTTCTGTCAGCAGAGCTATGTCAGAAGGGGTCTGAGGTGGTACAATTGCAATTTGGAAATCTCACCCAAAACTGTTTCCTGATCTATCCATACTCTGCAGCCATGTTTGAAATAACTTCTATTTGGCTGCTGTTTCTGAAAAGTAACTTAAAATCCAGCTAAAGCATGGTTTTAATTGCAGCATTCTGGGATGGGTAAAACCGCCCAGCTCTTAAGCCTGCAAGAAGAAAGAGTTCTCTTGTTGCAGCAGCCCCCTTGTTAGAGGGTAGAAATGAGCTGAGGCACAGCCTGCTTGTTTATCACAGCATGAAAAGGGCCCTGGTTTATCCCTCTGTACAGCTCAGCCAGCCTGACCCCAACCATTCCCTGACCCTGCCTGCAGCAGCTCCTGCTGGAGGTTTCCCCTGCAGCCTCTGACTGCTGGTTATTTCCTGCTGAACTCTGCCTGCAGGGATCAGTTTGCAGCCTCTGAGTGCAGGCTTTTACCCAGCTAGGCTGTGGCTGCAGCTTCCAACAGCAGGCTCTGACTGCACACCCACACTGACCTCACAGCAGCGAGTCTCTCTCCTCAGGATCCTGCTTCTTCATGATTCTCTCCTTCATGCTCCTTGAGGTTCCTCCTCCATAATGATCCTCCCTTACCAGCTCACGCCCTCTTTTCTCTCACTCATCCTCATTGGCTACAGCTGTGACCCATCAGGGCCAGGCTGTATTGGCTAATTAACACAGTTGTTACTGATCAGGGGCCAGCTCACCTGGATGCCCCTCCCCTGCATGTTCTGTACATCCATAGCACATCCTATAAGACGGTGTTTAATTTAACCCTTTTCTCCTTTGCTGTGTTATCACTAACAATCACAGCTGAAAACAGAACATAAATATTAGCTAGTATGGTGGCTCCTGAGGAACAGCCTTTGATACTGATTTTTTTTCCCCTGACCATGTAGTTTGTAAACCAGTGGACTCAGCAAGGTGCACGTGCCAGCAGCAGTAAGATGATGCCATAATTTGCCATACTTAGATCCATGTTGAAAATTTATTTCCACCCAGAGTGGCCCAGGGCACATCTCTCTTCAGCTCGTGCCCTCATTCATTGGTACATACACAGAGCCCTGGGGGACACTCACCCGCAGGCAGCCACTGTCCCCTCCCAGCGCTCCACACACACGTGCCCCCTGTCCAAGAGAAGTAGCACAGATCTGCTTCCCCAGTTTGGCAAGCCCAGAGCAAATGTTACTGCTCCTCTTAACCCAGATGAAGACACTCACCTGATAAAGAGTTAAGCAAGCACAAAGTCTGAAAAACCTGATTTCCTAGCCGCCTGCTTTTAAATATTCTTGCCACAAAATGCCCTCAAACAAAGCAAAACAAAAGATGCCAGGAAAGAACAACTCAGCTGTTTTCCCTAATAATTGTCAAGTAAATAAATGTACTTAAAATCTGACTTTATACCGCACTGTGCATTTTTTTCTGAAAGCACAGCTGAGCTAACAGGAGAGATACTACACTGAACACACTCCTTTTTACATTAATTCTACAATTCTTCTAGTGGCTGGGGCAAACACATGTCTGACCTGCTGCAGGGCAGATCCAGTCACAGTCCAGCATTTAATATATTTCAAAGCCTTTCATTTGTCTGCTAGGTCTTACAACTTGTTTAGGTGGTAGCTGACTCAGCCCATGCAGCCTGCAGAGCTGCTTAAGCTGGAGACAGCACAAACATACATTTAACAACACACATGCTCACACTGGTGGTATGACAGTGACACCCATCGCTGTGTTTCCTCTCTACTGCCTATGCAGAATGGGGCTTTCATGGCTTTCCAGCACTGCTGTACTTCAAGCAATTTTTCAGAAGGCAGCTGAACCTGCAGGCAGCTTGGCAGGACCGTGGTTGTGCCCCCCAGCCTCAGCACAGGTGACTTCAGTTGAGCTTTCCATGCTCAAGTCAGTCCCACCCTTCTCAGACACGCTACTTTGCATAAAGAAATCATGTCACACTGATCATTCCTCTCTTCTGCCCCTTCTCAGTGTGGTTATATTATTGCTCCATTAAGCTCAGCTCCTGTGATTTATACACCCAAGCTTGGCTTGTGCCAGTATTCCTGAGGAAACAGGTTTCTGTGACTGCACCCTCCTGGCACACAGTGGCCACTCCAGGTTGTGCACAACATTCTCTCAACCTCTCTCTGGAGAAGCACGACTCAGGAGCAAATAAAGAAAATTNTCAAATCTTTATAAAATTCTTTAAAAATATTAATCGTTCTATACATCTACACTTCAAGCATAAAGTAAGGTGAATGCTTACAGAACCACAGGTTCATCAGAGGTGGTTGCACAGAAGTGCAGCAGTGCAAATCCAGGTCCAGATCCTGCATTCACACCCACCCAGCCAATTGCATTTTCTACAGGGAAATGCTGAATTTGGCTGACACAGCAGGAAGTAACTAAAAAAACCAGGTCCAATAACTAAATAAAGAAATTACTTTAAAGAGAGGTCCAAAATGCCTGCCATTAAGGGGCTTTAACGAGCTGTTAGCCAGAGTTGTGCACTAACCATCTCCTTGAAACTCCCTCCATGCCTGTTTTGCTTTAGGAAGCCTCCTTTAGGAACCTCACCATGTAACCAAACAGAGAAGGTCACACCATGAGTCTTGCTTGCCTCTATTTCCTCAGAGCCAGGACCAATTCTCAGGATTAAGGAGGCTACAGGTTTTGAAGGGGTGGTTTTGGACTTTGTATCTTTTGGATGTAAGAGATCTGAGCTTTTTTGAGTTCAGCTTTCAATGAGGATCTTAAGCACAAGTTCACTGGGTAGTCAGTGCAGTCACTGCATACTTAGACTGGAGCACAAGTGTGCTGCACCATTAAATGGTGAGAACAAGTTGTTCAGAAAGTTCTGGAAATCCATCTGTGTACCACTACTCTAGGATTAAAACTAAGAATAAAAAATAAAGCAAAACTAAATTCCACGTCAGGAATCACACCCTCTGGTCTGTTCATGCACAGATGTGATGGAAACAGCATCAGACAAGTGCCACTCACTTGACTCTGATCGAGCCAGTGCCATCAGGAGAAGATGGCCCCAGGTCAGTGCCCTGCAGCCGTGTGAGCAGCCAGGCATGGCACAACACTGGAGCACTGTGCTCTTCCCTGCCCACGATCAGAGCTGGTCTCTGGCTGCCCTCTCACTGCTGAGAGCCTCTTCTGGAGGTGCCATGTGTCTTTAAATGTGCTGCATCTCTCAGAGCAGGCAAACCCTCTGGGGCTGCCCTGCCTGTCACAGCACTTGCACAGCACAGAGGGTACCAGTCTGACTGACTCCTCACAGGCACTGCCGGCGCTGTTGACACGGAATTCAAAAGCCAGCCATTGCCCCCTGTGATTCAAATGCATTAGAGAGATGCCCCACTTTCCTCCAAACACTCAAAACTAGCACAAATCACGGACGTAAAAGCTCTCCTTTCCTGAAGGTCATACAGACTGCTGGGTCAAACCTTCCTGCCCACCTCAGAGAAGCAGGAGGTCCTATTCAGGCAGGAATAGACACCTTCATGCACTTACAGAAGCACTTCTGGCTCACTAGCTATTTTGGAGCAACATCAAATAAATTAGGAAAAAAAGCAGCACTGTGATCCCTGTCCTGCAAACATGTAGGGCATGGACCACCATGCTGACTCCAACAGGGCTCAGGTGCTGAGAATTAATGCTGAAATCCTTGAAAGTGAAGGAGATAAATTTTGGAGAACCCCCCACATCACATGCTTCTTCCTTCTCCTTGTCTTGTGCCAATTAAGTCACCCAACTCATCAGAGCTTGAGTTAGCAGAGGAGGAACTTCAGTTCTAAAGCAACAGGCCTCCTAGTGCACAACAAACCAAGTGTAGTTTCCCTGAAACATCTGATCAGGGACAGCTCCCACCAGCATTTCTGTGAATCTGGCCCTGAAAAAATGATCATGGTGATGAGAAAGCAAAATCTAGCCCATTTTCAGTTCACTTTTATGCATAATAGCCAAGGACTTCAGCAACCAGAATTGCTCCCATTGAAAGTTATCAGGACAAGCAATAGCGGGCTTCATTCTGGGGATTCCCCCCTTGGAGAGCAGGAGTGGGTAGTTTAACAGTAAAAATATTGTGCCATTGTGACAAATGTTTTACTTACAGCCTGTGACACAGATCATTATTTCAGAGCAGTCCGTCCAAAGTGATTTGTTTCCTACTATTTTGACACAACTAGCAAAAATATTTGAAGTTGTAACCATGCAGTCTAACAAAGGCATCACTTCAGACGTGATCAAACAGGAGGGAAACAGACATTACCACTGACCAGCTTATTTGTACTGTCAGCCTTGGCTGCACATACCTTTCCAAAGGAAGGAGTTATTGTTTTGATTTTTGATTTAGGATGAGTGATGGCAAGGTCTCTAGAATGAAAAAAAAATCTATCAAGTTTTCACTCCTTTCTGAAGAGTCTTCAGGTATTGCTTTGAAATTTTCTGGTATCACTGAAAAGCTTGACTTTATAATCACACACTCAAAGCCCCTTCCTTCTTCAGGATCAATTTAAAGGAATAGCATCAGATTAAATCCTAATTTCATCAAGTGTATAATCAACATTAAGAACTGTTTTAATCAAAGACATATTTTGCCTGGCATTCAATTTCTCACAACAGAGAATTCAAATCAGACTCATCTCCATCTTTCCCTCATCTGTATTCAGCTGCACAAGAACCTCACACTCAGGACCTGGGTACTGCAAAGGGACGGTATTTGAACGTGGAAAGTCTCATTGGACTGCTTGTTCACTATTAGATTTTTGTCTCCTGTCCAAGCCAGCAGCAGTGAACCATAAAGTCCTCAAATGTGCCTCATGCTCCCTCTGTCACGTCGACATTGCTCTGCCTGTGATTGCCTCCTAAGTTTCTACAACTCTGCCTCCCACCTTTTCTCCCTACTTTCTTTTACATCCTGCTGACCTACTCCTCTTCTGAAGAGAAGATTAAACCATTTTAGAAAAGACTCTTTAAAGAACCCATGGCCCTCAAAGGGCAGGGTGGGGACAGCAGGAGAGGGGCTGGGGCTGCCCATGCCTCATGCAGGTGTGGGTGTGGTTGGGGTTGCTAACACCTGGTCAGCTCTAAAGTATTTATGTTGGCGATAAATTCAGCTAAATTCCCTAGATTTCCACAAGATTTGGGCACCCTACTGTCAGGGTAATATATCCAGACATATATAACATCGTAATAATAATGACTCTGTTTTTTCATGTTGATAAAATGTTGGTATCTGCAATAACCCCAGAACAAATGCAACATCAGATACTTTATGTATGGCCATGCTCAGGTCCTGGCGTCTGTCAGGGCAAGCCAAACAACTCCTAAACCAAACGTGTTTCAATAGTGGCTCCCTGCTACCAATACAAACACCTTGGTCAAATCCATAAATACAACTATACCTAATAGTTTTTATTTCTGTCTGTGTGGATGCTCTCGAAAAGGAAAAATCTCGCTGAAAAAACAAAAGCCAAGCAGAAAGCTGTAGACAGACACCAAAACTTGCAGTACTGCAGGAGGGAATACCTATTTTTATAAGTGATCTAATTTGAAGATGCTACAAAGAGGGTGAAATAATAATTTATGTCATGCTTTCATCCTCTTTTATGAATTACCACAATCTCAAGATCATTGATTATGCTCAGAAGATGGCCTGGCATCACAGATCCTGCATTTCCAAAGGAACTATCCAACCAATAGGACTCTACAAATCAAAACCCAAACATTTTTTCCCAGCATTTCCTACAGCAAACTTTGACAAGTTCAACCGAGGTGAATCTGCTTTTCAACAGCCTTGCAGCTGTCTGGGGGGGAAAACAAAAAAAAACCCAAAACAAACAAACAAACAAACAAACAAAAAAACCAAAAAAAAACCCACAAAAAAAAAAAAGTGAAAAAGGCTCTAAGTGATACTGCCAGGGAAACTCCAGGCATAGGAAAAACTAGTGGTGCCCCCCAGGGATCAGAGATGGGGCCAGTCCTGTTTAATATCTTCAGTGATGTCTGGATGAGGGGATTGAGTCCATCATCAGTAAATTTGCAGATGACACCAAGCCAGGAGCATGAGTCCATCTGTCGGAGGGCTCTGCAAAGGGACCTGGACAGGCTGGATAGATGGGCTGAGTCCAACAGCACGGAGCTGAACAAGGCCAACAAGTGCCAAATCCTGCACTTTGGCCAACACAATCCCCTGCAGTGCTACGGGCTGGGACAGAGCAGCCGGACAGTGCCCAGGCAGGAAGGGACCTGGGGCTACTGGTGACAGCAGCGGGACATGAGCCAGCAGGGCGCCCTGGGGGCCAAGGGCACCTGGCCAGGACCAGGGAGGTCATTGGTCCCCTGAACTCGGCACTGGGGAGGTCACACCCTGAGTGCTGTGCCCAGCTCTGACCCCTCAGTTTGGGAAGGACAGTGAATGCTGTGCCCCCTCAGTTTGGGAAGGATGCCGAGGGCTGTGGCCCCTCAGTTTGGGAAGGACAGTGAATGCNAGCTGGGGTCGGTCTCTTTCTCCAGGCAGCAACTGAGAGAATGAGAGGACACAGTCTCAAGCTGTGCTAGGGGAAGTTTAGGCTGGACATCAGGAAAAAAATCACAGAAAGAGTGATTTGGCATTGGAATGGGCTGCCCAGGGAGGTGGTGCAGTCACTGTCCCTGGAGGTGTTTAAAAAAAGACTGGACATGGCACTCAGTGCCATGGTTTAGATGATAAGGTGGTGTTAGGTCATAGGTTGGATTTGACGATCTCAAAGGTCTTTTCCAACCCAGCTCATTCTGTGATTCTGTGAACTACAGGAAACCTGGAAGCTCAAGGCATTACCACAGTGTCAGAGTTAGTGCTAGAGACACATTCAGAGCAGCTTGGTGCATGTGGCATGCAGATCTGAAGCAGGGTCCATTTTCAGCCTGATTACAAAGCAGCAACCCTGTCCACACTGTGGGGACTTTTGTCTGCCAGCACCTATTTTGCATCTTACTGCCAAGATCGGCAGTCAAGAGGATGACATTTAATAAAAAGCAGGACAAAGTATCCATAGCTGTTTCACCATCAGCCTTTCTAACCAACACAATCACTATTTGACATGACTTTTTTAAGCAGATGTATGGTTCCATATAATTAATCCATCTATTCCTTGCTGCATACCTTCACATTTTTGTTCCTTTAAAAGATCTAACACCATCATGGTGTGATCACCTTACTGGGATCAAAGATGATGCTGCACCTCTGAGGGGCAGCTCAGAACATCACTTGTCAGTTCCTTGATCATTTATCATGGACTTCTGTGCCAGAGAAATGCCAAAGCCCCAGAAAGCTGCAGCATGTCACTGAGAGGAATACCCCTCGCTTTTTTGCAGAGGGCTGATCTGCAAGTTTGAGTGGGGCTACAAACATTTAGAAGGTGACACAATGTGGTTTAAGGTGTTTTCTGGAGCTCCACAATACTCTGAGAGCTTGCCAAGCAGTCACATTAACACTGACATCCATAACTTCTTTTTGGTCTGAAGTTTCATTCCCATCTGTGCCCCTCACCTGATGAAGAGATTTGTCACAGAACAGCCAGACACATCTCCCACCCCTGCTTAAAACCAGGCAGGACCCAGCATCCAGATCCTCAGAAGGGGCCTAGCTCTGGAAATGGTTCCCTGCTGTCCACAATTCAATCACATGCACAAAGTGTTTAGTATCTCAGTTTGGATTTGACAACATACTTGCCTAATGAACATAGTCTGAATTTTGAAGCAACTAATGACTTTGAAGGAGGAATTCACCAGTGTTCATTCAGAAAATGATAAAACCAGGTGCTTCAATCACTATCATATTTCAAAACACATCTGCTGGCTGAGTGTCATTGTTCGACACACAGACACACACACACTCACTTTCGTGAGAAGGCATGAACTGTTTATTATAAGGTCTGACTTCTCTTTTATAGTATTTCTATAAAGGCCAGGGACTGGGGGAGAAGGTCGATACTTTATTTTATTGGTTAAGACAACTGTCCATCAGCTGTCTATATCTTTAAGATAATAATGTAAACTACCTGGACTAATGAAAACATTGCTTCTATTTATAACACCCGTGTGTGAGAAACTACTTAAGAACTATGAACTGTGAGACACAAACAAAAGGCTGAAAAATCAGGGTAACAGCTGAGGGATTCACAGCAATATATCTCCCTCCGAAAAGCTTCAGCAGAAACTCCTCCTTTTAGTTTCAGCAAGTTAATGTTTTATCAAGAAGTATTTGTTCAGAATTTTGCCAAGAAAACAATTCCAACAAGGAAATTCATTTTCTCTCCTCAGTCCAAATACCATTTTTTCTAAATGCTTTGGTAATTAAAGTATCTTTTCAGAGGGACTTGTGTTTTTAGCTGGTGACTCTAGCTACTGATCTAAACCAACAAGACTTCATTTGAAAAGAACCAAAATAATTTGCTTGGCTTCAGAAAATAGGAAGCTAAATTCTGCTTCTATGCATACTAATAATGCCACTGAACTCTTTCAAAGAACACTGCCCAGCCAGCAAAAGCATCCTTGACACTGGAGAATGTTTCCTAAAGGATTCTGCCCAGGGGCTGCCTATCCAGTGACACGGCTCAGTCAATCAAAGCCCTGGGAACTGCCTGTAGCCAGTCCCTGTCCCACATTCCCCTCCTTCACTGAGGTCAGATAAAGTGTCCCCTGTACCTCAGCTGCTCCCTACCTTTGCACTGCTCCATGTCTCGCAATTTACCTGTGCAGGTTCATCCAGGAGAGCCTTTGAACCTGTAATTTGAGCATAGCTCAAAAAAATCTACATAACCATACTTCCTTAAACATTTCTGTGTCCTTTGCCACATAAAGCAGGAAGATAAAAACAGGCCCTGGCCTATGAGAAACACATGCAGTTCTATTTTGAACAATGCATAATAGACTCTGTAATTAAAAGCCTGATGTTCTATATGAAGCAGAAACCTGAATCAGGATACGTTTGTAATCACCTTGCAAGTAACTAAGAGGGAGGTATTATTATTCTCTCTCTCCTGTTACTAATACACAATTTGCTTTATCTATCAAGTGCCATTCATCTTTAAAACATCTGACCTGGGCAAAAGCTAATGAAAACAACATTTCAGACACATTCTCAGGGGATAAGTAGATAAACCAGCTTTGTCTGAAAAAAACCTCAGGTAGTATTTGCTTGTCTACATAAACATACTAAGGTAATTTAAAACCTGAAGATAATTGAAAATCAATTAAAAAATTAAGTCATTTGCTCAGAGGTTATGGGATCTGTGTTGCAATTCAGAGTTCCATCTATAAACTGCTTTAGTAATAATCATTCCTCTCTCCTTCATTTGTTGTGTCTGTCTTGACTGAACACTTTTCAGAGCAGGGACAATCTCACCACACTTCCAACAGGTCCAAGAGATGCTGTATTATTACAACAAGAAGCAACACCACAGTTAGTACGGAAAATACTGCTCTGCAAAATCTTCTTTTTGGAGCTACAGCTTCAGTGCAGAAGGATCAGGCATTACAAACCAGCATCTGCTGCTCTGTGTTCTGCCAGCCCCAGTGTGACCTCAAATGTATCTTCTTATCCCAGTTATTGCACTGATATCTAAAAAGTATTGGCAGAGTATTACAAAGATTATCAGCAAGCCAGTCAGGAACCACCTTTCCCTGTCTTATTTCTTCCACCACAAGCAGCAATAGGAATATCTAATTGCCACTTGCAAATAACAGGTAGAATATTAATGCAAACATACATTAATTTTTTTAATATATCTGCGACAGTTGCTGATGTGTCAGAGGGGTCTGGATCAGTGCTGAGGCACAGAAAACAATTTTTGAGGGATTATTTTCAACAAAGCACTGAGGGAGAAGTACTGCACACTACAGTACTGGAGGTAAAATGTATTTTGGCCGTGATACCTGAAATTGGGCTCCTATAAGCCTGTTCTTCTATACCCTTACATTTCTACTACAAATGGTCACAGCATGATCATTTGTACGTATACGTGGATTTTTTTTTTCTCACTACAACATAAAAAGCCTTGCTCTCCCTTAACTTTAAGTTGACTTGGAGCCTCTTAACCTCAAACCAGTGATGGCCTGTTTGGGATGCATTTACAGTTAAGCTTGTGGAAACAGTACCTCTCTTTTATGAACACGGGTCCCATAAACTCCTGCATTTTTGATCAGTTTGGCAACATTCTGGCATACACAGTGCCCTTTAGGAACTGAAACATTAACATGTGCCTATTTTATATTGCTAATAGGAGCTGGAGACACAGAGAAAGAATGCAAAGCTATTCCTTAACGACAGGTTTTCAGTTTTAGTGATAAGGCAAACACTTGTCACCCTGCTGTCAGTGCCAAACTCTGCTCTAAAACTGGGTATCTGTGTCAGCTTCTTCTCATAACATATCAAGCATTATTAAAGAACCTTATTTTCCTTAATTTCATGATTTTACTATGTTTTGTCACTTTTATTTCTGCCCTTTGCATGTGAGTCTCACAAAGACTAGGAGAAGAATCCCAGTATCCCCAGCCATTTTTGCTGCTGTTTCTCCTGTTTGTAATGACAAGCCTGTGAGCTGCAGCCCTGCACTCCAGCAGGATCTGCAGAGGTCCATTTCCCCTTGGCCTGAAATAGCACCAGCTACTGGCTGTGCAGATGAAACGACCCACACCTGCAGGTGCTATCCTCCTGGGATGAGTCCCCAAAATTCATAGCTTTACAGCATCCAGTAAAAATTTTTACTGAAGTCAGTAAGGCTACTCTCCTAAAAGCTCACATCCAGACACAAGCACATAAGCCCCGGGAAGAAAAGAAGCTGGAGGAGAGCATTCTGACCCAGGCCCAGATCTAACCCATGGAAAAGGGTGGAAACATATAGCACAATGCCAAGAACTATTGAGTGCAACAGAATACTCGCCGTGGAAATACAAATCCCATGAGCTCCTGATTAAGTCCCCTAATTAAACTATTGTGTACCACTTAGGATACTCATAGAACCACCTCTCTGCCTCCCAAAAAAAAAAATTATATTGTATTTTTATATCATATCTAGTATATTATATATTTATATAATAACTTATAATATTATAGTAATATTTTGTTAAAATTATATTATTTAATGTTTTATAATAGATATTATATTTGTGGGTGTTTTTAATATTCTCATCCTTTGCCTGTATAATTTCTAAATACTTTTTCAAAAGCTCTCTCTCATCCTGTGTCCAAATAAAACAGCAGCAACTCTGAGATCCTGACCTTCAGAACAATTACACATACAGCCAAGCAAATAACTCACTTCATGTTTCAGTGACCAAGCCCAAAAGTACATGCCAAGGAGACAAGTATCAACCCTGTTACTGGGTACCTTACAGGTTGAAATAGAGAGTGTAATACAAGATCTCAGTTCAAAATGTTTCCTTTATACATACAATTCTTGAATTTGATTAGACTCTTTAATATTTTCAGTTCATCCACAGCTATATTTCCCCGTGAATATATGAGCACTCCCATCTGATCTCAGATGTACCCAACCTTATGCAGGGTTTCCACCTCAGAAAGCACTGCAAACCCGAAATAAGGAGTCCTGCAACTGCCAGAACAAAAAGCATCTCAGTGTAGTTCCTGACTCATTTAGGAGTAGCTCGTAATGCCAGGCCCTCACCAAAGCATGGGATTTTTCCGTAAACCTGTGGCAGACTCCTTGGAAGGACTATCCTAGAGGTGAGGTCCTGGCCCTGCTGAATTCACGGGCCAATTCACAGCTCCCAAGGATTTCAATAGGCTTCACACTTCCCCTATCACCAGCAGCAGGCAAACTCGCCTTCCCTCATGGCATTTTCCAGTTAGAGTTATGCCAGCAGAATTATTTCCAAGCAGCCTACCTTGCCTGTCTGTGCTCGTACCTCAAGCTTTCTGTGCATGTCCTTTTACCACACAGCCACACACCCTGCATATGGAAAATTAACCTCCCCTGCACATACACACACATTTTACCCTCACACGCTGTGGAAGGGAACATTACTGAAGCAAAAGAAAAACTCTGAAGAATTTTTTCACACATTTAAAGGAAAAAATATTGCTTAAGATGGAAATAACAGAAAAGTAGCCTTGAAACAGTTAACCTTCAGATGACTAAAAGCAGTTAACCTTCATCAGAGATCAGATTTCCAGCTTCTGCAGAGGCTGAGCACTCTTGGGGCCTGGTATGCAGCATTCTCAAGGACAGCTGGATTTCTGGCATCTCTGCACAAGTTGGAAATTGTAATTGCAATCACAGTGAGCTTCTGTGCCTGGGACTGATAGGCAGACAGTTCCCCCTGCTAAGTGGCTCTGCTCACACTTCCAGTGCGCACGGGGGAAGGAGGGGGAGGCAGCACAAAAGGAAGTCCACAATCACAGGAGTTATGCCACCCCTCGCCCCCCACCTCCTGCAGCTTGACGGGATGGAGTGAAAGCCTGTTGGAGCTGCGGCTGGAGCACTGAGCCAGCCAGCACAGCCCTCATGGCAGCTGGAAAGGAGGATGTGTACGGAAGTGACAGCAAAAGAGGATAAGGAAAAGTGTCTCACGGCTGCCATAAAGGATTTCATTTGATCCCAAACCTGCCCTTTCAACTGAGGTTCAGGATTAACTCTGTTGTATTTCCCCAGCAGCCAGGCAGTCAGTGGAACAACTGTGGAGTGTCTGGATCCAACTACTGTTAGTAGCAATGTCTTTTCAGACTTTCAGAAGCATCTACATGGTCTGTGGAAGACCAGGGTCAAACACTGAGCTGGGCAGGAGCATGATGCGCACAAGGAATTAAAAATATTTAAAAATATGTCTCCAGTCACCCACATAATCACATAAGGAAGGATCTTAAAAGGAGACTGAGTGCAAATGCACCTGTGTCAGCTGAGAAATTGTGTGTATCACAGAGCGTGTCCACAGCCTCAAGGGCTCTGTGAAGAGCCCACCAGGGGCCAAGCAAAGAACCAAAAAGCTTCAGCCTAGAACCTTCCTATGTCTAAAGCCATCGATGGAAACCAAGAAAAGGTAAGTCTTCTCTCACCTTCTTCACCTGACTAGCTAGCTGTACCTCCAGTGTACTTCCCATCGAGGCATACTTGAGGAAACAAAGCATCTAGGCCTATCCATATCTCTGTGGGGTTTCAGCTGAACAGGAGGAAGAGTTCTCTAGTCAGCTACGTGATTTTTTTTGTCCTCAATCCTCTGAAGATAAGTTTGATATTGATATCCTCAAGCTGAGGGCTTGTCTTTACTGTAAGACAGGTGTACGATTTAGAAAAAGCCATTTCTGCAGCACATATGAGTGATTTATTAATTTAGTTCATTAGGCCAGACATAAATAAAAGATGTGGGTGTCAGTCCCCTACATGCAGCTTTAATTTGCTTGCTCCATGTCTGGTGGAGGTCACTGTCACTTACCACCTCTGCACTTGGCGTGACAAATGTCCTCCCACACTCCAAGGGCTGCCACTGCAGACAGCAGCAACTGCAGTGAGCACAGACCAAGCCAGGGAGCCCCTAGATCTTAATTATAAAACCATAAAAGAAACCAACTGCCTCTGAAGCTCTCTTACTAGGAAACAAATGAGAATGGGAAATTTATTTCCAACCATAAATCCCAAAGCCTTCAGTTTAATTTTTCCCAAGTTAACTTTCTCACCTAGCTAAGCAGCACTGCCTTCTATTATTAGCTTCTGGCCCAATATCAGCTGACCACCATCAGTCAAACTGTCTTCATCTCAATGAGCTCAGGGACTCCCAAGGAACTCTGTGTATGCTGACTTGTGCTCACAGCCCCTAATTATATTCTAACAGATAATGGAGCATTTAAACTCAGAGAGGATAGATTAAACTTGTAAGTGGCTCAAAATCCTGGAAACAACCACAGCTTGTAGGATTACTTCCTGGAAACATTAAGCTTAGAGGAAAGGCCCTCATCAACTGTCTTTTTCCCCATGACAAGTTTTTAAGAACATGTTTTTAGCCTCAAAGGCTATTTGCTATGCTCTCCAACTGCAGTGTGTCTTTAGAATTTATTACACTGTCAGGTGAGTATTTGGGTTGATGCTAAACCATCTGACCAGGCCAATGGCTACTTGACTTATCAATCATTACAGCCAAACAAATTGAGGCTGAGGAGGTGAGATTGTTTTCCCAAGTGAAACTGTAAGTCCCTGCACTACTATCAAGTAGCCTTTCAGCTGCATATTTGCCTTTTTTCCTTGCTACAAGATTCTCTCCCCTCCATAAAACTCAGTTCCATCACGTATTCCGTTCCCAGCCTTAGGTGAGGAGCAGCATGGGGCTCCCTCCTGATGTCCCTGTGTCGTGCTGGTGACTCCCTCCCAGACATCCTTGGAGGCAGAGCAGCAGTAAGAGCACTTGCATCTGAATCCAAACTCCAGCCCCCTTTTGGGGTAAGGGAGTGTGACCTGCCAGAGCAGAAACTAAGCCCTGCAACTCAAGCACATAACCATGCTGAGGGGGAAATCCTTTAGACTCCGTAATTATCCCAGATATATACCCAGAGGTATGAGGGGCAATAGGGTAAACCTACGTTTTACAAAACAGTAAGAGCAGCCTGTGTGTGGTGAAAATAAACCCATGGAAGGCCTCCTGTGCAGTCAGGTTCTGGTGCAGGTTACTTTGCAGACTCCAGCTTGTATTGCCTCAGCAGACACAGATCTGCTGCAGTGATAGAATCTACAGACAAACCCAGGGAGCAAAGGGAAAGGGCTACCTGGGAATCGGGGAAGAAAGCCTGGAAAATAGACTCTGATGGGGCTCCCTCAAGATAAATCTCAAATAAGGGCTGTGCTTTTGGATGATGGCCAATTCATCACCTCCCGATGATAGGAGGTGCTTGGCCAGAGCTGACATCAAGCATTATATCATTATAGTCATTACTGCTCCATTATCAGGGCTTCAGGCAGCTGAAATGACAGCCCAGCAGCCAAACGGTTTTTCTTTACTCCTTCAGCATAACGTTTAGCAGAGTTTCAGGAGCTCGAAGAGCACTTTTAGAGTCACATTCTGCCAACATTAGGAGTTTTCACCAGATCTATGGGCAGTGCCACTAACATCTACACCAGCCATTTCTGAGGCCACTGCAGTGTCCCAGGAACGCCCTATGCACACAAAGTGCTGTTTACCAAAGGCTTTCCATTTCCCAGAGCCTCTCTACCAGGAATGCCAACTTTTACTTACAACTACAAGGACTTTCCCAACCCAGGAAGAAATAATTGCTGACAAAAGCACACCTGTACTCGACAAGGACAAAAAACGAAAGCCAAGGGTGTGACTCACATAATGACACCTTCTCACCAACCTCCTCTTCCCATTCACTATCACAATTGTCACCTTATTTAAGAAAGGATTAACACCACCATCTTCACAGTGGCATTTAGCCACCTATATTCCTTTAAAAATCTGACACAAGGGCTTTTAACCAACAACTATTGTTCATGACACTCTTTTTACTGAAGTACAACTGATGCATTTTGCTTTCGGATGTGCATTTGAATATTTCCTCATAAAATGAGATCAGTAAACACTATCCGGTTTTTTCAGCTATACTGACTGGAGTCCTGAAGTGAGAATGAGTAAAACACATTATTTTACTCTAACTTACATTTTAGTGAAAGAAATTTAGGTTGTCACCTCAGTTTAAATTTTGGCTTAATTTTTTTAAATGTTCAAAACTGTCTTTTCTGGGACAGGGAGGAGTAGCTGCATTAAAACCATAAATAATGCTTAAGTCATTCTCTTTGAAGATGTATTGTTTCAGGAACTAAACAACTGGTTTAGGAGGGAAGGATGGCAAGAACTTCTGTATAACTGGATGAGTAATGATTTCACAAGAATGAAATTTAATCATCTTCATCAGTGCCGTACGGAAAAGGATTACAAATCACTGCACATATATCAACAGCAGCACTGATAGAAAACATATTTTTCCTTATTGCCACTTGTATCAACTAATGATGAAGTCCAATTCTTTTTTATCATGATTAAAAAAAACCCTAAGGGTTATTTTTAACCTCAAGAACTAAAAACAACTTTATTTTTTCCCTCATCTTGCTACCACTGGATCAGAGAATCAGGAGAAACTATTAATTTAAAGAGAAACCTTTCCTACTGTAACTGTACAGCCAAAAGTCTCCAGAGTTCCCAAAAGCCTCTTAATTTCTGAGCCATTTATCAGACGTTCTGACACAAACACTGGGGGAAGTATGATCCAGTGAACTAAACTGACCTAAGCTGAGCTGTGAAACCTCAGACAAGCAACTCTGCCTTTTACCAAGGACCTTATGTTTTCTTTGCTTCAAGGTTAAACAGTATCAGAGGAGGAGATATTACAACTATTTCTCTGTCTGGTACAAATTGCCCAGTTCCACTGACTTTCACACAGTGGTAACAATTCCCTCACCTTTAGGCTGGAATCTATCACTGACTGACCACTGACAGCCAGTTCACTGGATCCCACCTCTCTTTGGGCACCTCTATTATTAGCAAGACTTTGTCCATTAAGCAAAAATATCTAACACTTGTTAATCCCTTCAGTGCAATTAATTCATTTCAAACAGTGCTCAAAGCACCTTTTTTTACTTATTATTTGCGCAAAACAATTACGGAATGCAATGGTACCACAGAAGGATAGAATGATGAAGTCTGGAAATGATCTAACCAACATAAATGTGCAGTGCTCAGTAAAAAGCACAGGAAATCCCTTCCTCTACACAGCCTTCCCTCAACTGCCTAGGAACTCACACATGAAACAGCTGTCTGGAACACATAAATCCATAACTGCACATTTCTGCTCACTTCTAGGTGGAAGAATAGACTATATAATGGGAGTACCTTCTCCTTGTGGCTAGTCTCATTAATGCTAACAAATTAGGCCTATACACTGAACAGATCAGCAAGACTTAAAAGTCATAGGTAATTGTCAAGTTCACAAGAGGGACTTTCAAAAAGAGCGTAAATTTCTATGACTTGTCAAAAAATTGTCACTAAGATACAGAGACTCATGGAGTCAGTGAGCCTTCATCTTGACACAGCTGAAAAGTGAGTGCAAAGCCTGTTTTCATAGAACATTCATGGAAATTACCATCTTGACCTCTTATCCATGGTATTTCAGATCAGTAAAGCAAAAGGACTTTTAAACCCAGCATGCTTCATTTCCCCCCCACACTCTTTGTTATGCTTTGCTGCTGCTGCCAGCTCCCAGACTCTTGGAACACCCAAGTGGGGGAGAACTGAGCTGAACTTCTGTTCCTGTGCGTTCTACACCAATACAGACCTGCATGCATGGTAAGACGCTTCCCTGCAACTCCTCCTCGCACTTCCATGGCTTTTCTGCCACAGAAAGATGCAATACCTGGCCCATGATGATGGGACTTTTAGTATTATACTGACAGAAAAACAATTTATTATAAAACTCCAAGTATCTTGGGGCATATGCAGTGGAAAATCCAGCCCTGCCAGGTGCTGTGTACAAGCCTCCTTCTGCCATTTAAATATAATGAAAGAAAACTGGCAGGAATTTACCTTTACAACCTCTGTGGGCTACAGAAAGACACCTCCCCTGCCAAAACCCAAAGACACTGCTCGTGTCTTACTTACATCCATGAACTCCACGTTGGCTTTTGGACCAGTGGTCTCATTCAGGATCTTAATGGCCACAGGAATCTTTACTGTTTCTCCCTCAGGGACCCAGATCCCCTAGAAAGACAAAAAATGGTGACAGAAGACTAATAAGACAACAGTCAGAAAAACTTGATTCAGAGTTACAGTTCATTTTGACACATTCTGACATGTTATGAACATCAGTTAGGAGACTCAGAACTGAGCATACACAAAGCTACAAATTAAAAAAAAAATTCCCTAAAACTACTTCTTAAATCAAAACTAAACTCTGATATAAAATGAAATATTTTGTATCAGTGAACATCCTTGATTTTCTTGTCCACAACAGGGTTTCTAAAGAGCAATGGCAGCACGACCACGATGCATGTTTTCTAGTGACACAGATAAAATTCTGATAGTGTTTCGGATATAAGTACACAAAAAATCAGTATTTTCTGTCTGGATTCTGATGCTCAAATTTGAAGCTAACAGTAACCTCTCAAAACTGATTATCACCAGATCATAACATCATGCAGGAACAGAACACCCTGAGAGTAATATGCTTAAGAGTGAAACATTTAGGGGCTGTTTGTCCAATTACTTAATAGCTAAGAATCAAAAACTTAGGCATCTACAAAGGAAACTTAAAATTAAAATTCACAAACTGTTTCCCTCTTGGGCTACTTTTCCATCGTTCTTGACTGTTGCTGCATTCTTGACAACCTCATGGCATCCATCTCGATCATCTTATTATCATCTAAGTTTATTCAAACTCATTACTCATAAATCTATTCCCATGAATGACCTTGCAGCTATAGCGACCGTGTCAGTGCTTCCTTCTTCTCCTCCCCTCTTTGAGGACAGATGCAGGTGCTCTGACCTACCACCTGATTTGGCAGGTTTGGGCTGCTCCCAAAGGGTTGGGGAATTGGTTTGACTTGCCCACTAAGCCTTCAAGCCTCTGAGACCCAGACATGACCAACAGATCTTAAAAAATAAATACTACTTTAACTGAAGCACTTTCTCCATTGTGTGTTCCACTCTCACATGCCGGTTGTTAAAGGGTGCCCTGATGTAACTCATGTTTTCTATTTAAATGGAAGAAACAAGAAGCGTTAGAGTTTAGGTAATGGCATTGTTTTACTAGGTACTATTGCTGTTGCAAGACCCATGTGACACTTGTAAAATGAAAGACAGTGTTTACCCTTCTTTGCAAAAGTATGGAAGAACTTCTTATGTAAGAACAGAAGGGCAAACCTTGGTGCTGCACCTGGCCAGCAGGACAGTCCATCCAGCCTGTGCAGCCCTCTTGCACATAAAAATGACTGGGGCTGACATGTCTTTCCTCACCAAAAAAATATTATTTGCATGTTACCATTTGACCCTGAGGATGCGTTCTTTGTACACAATTGAAGTATGCTGTCTGTCCCAGGGCTCAGGAACCACCCACAGGACAGGCTGCTTTGCTGCAATGCAGAACTGGACTGCTCCAGAGTTAAAAGACAGGATCCAGGGCTGTGTGGGGAAGACTCTCACCTTGTACACTGTTCCAAAGGCTCCGGAGCCCAGGACCTTGACTCTCTTCAGCTCTGTCTCCTTCAGGATGCGGAGCTGTGCTTGGTTGGGCGCCGTGCCACTCGGGGTCAAGGGTTCCACAAGCTGTGAAGGAAAATCCAACCATCTCAAACACTGCTCTTGCAGCAGCCTTCTTGTTAGAGGGTAGAAATGAGCTGAGGCACAGACTGCTTGTTTATCAGAGCATGCAAAGGGCCCTGGTTTATCCCTCTGTACAGCTCAGCCAGCCTGACCCCAACCATTCCCTGACCCTGCCTGCAGCAGCTCCTGCTGGAGGTTTCCCCTGCAGCCTCTGACTGCTGGTTATTTCCTGCTGAACTCTGCCTGCAGGGATCAGTTTGCAGCCTCTGAGTGCAGGCTTTTACCCAGCTAGGCTGTGGCTGCAGCTTCCAACAGCAGGCTCTGACTGCACACCCACACTGACCTCACAGCAGTGAGTCTCTCTGCCCAGGATCCTGCTTCTTCATGGTTCTCTCTCCTTCATGCTCCTTGAGGTTCCTCGTCCATAATAATCCTCCCTTACCAGCTCACGCCCTCTTTTCTCTCACTCATCCTCATTGGCTACAGCTGTGACCCATTAGGGGCCAGGCTGTATTGGTAATTAACACAGTTGTTACCGATCAGGGGCCAGCTCACCTGGATTCCCTGCTCCAACACATTGCTAACATCAAGACCCATCAGAAGTTTATACTGAGAGCAACCAACCCAAGGAAATACTGGAACAAGAGAGTGGTGGAGATCTACTGACCACTGCCCTGCCAACTCTTGGAGGGATTTTTCGTCTTCAAAAGCAAACCAGCAACACCACGAAACCAAGAGACCTGATGAAGCAAGTCCTCACTCAAACACAGTAATTTTCACCACAAACTGCATGATGGAATTATGAACTGGAAATTGAATTGGTGTCAGAGTAACACATCCAAGGACTTTTGATAATGGAGGCAGTATAAATATTTTCCACATGACAGAAATATAGCATTTATTATCAGTGTACCACATCCTATTTTTGCTCATTTTAGTGTCTTTTAAGTTGGCCGTATTTCTTTTTAATGGCTTGTACTAAATGGCTCTTTACATTCTTATTCTGTTTTGAGGAAGGGAGGATTTTTCTGAACTTCTGTTTTACCACACAGGAGGACAGCTTTAGAGAGAAAACACCTTAGAGCAGAAAACTAATTTATAACAGCCACTAATTTACTGCAATTAAACAATTTGCTCAAGATGTCCCAAGAAACTTTGTAAATGAGCCACAACGGTGCATTCAGTTAAAAATGCTCTTAGATCTCATACCATCTCTCCCTGAAAAACAATGCTGCTTTAAAAATAAATAAAAAATACACGTAGAGGACAACACTCAATACAACACATGAAAAACATTCTGTTCCTTTATAGGATGAGGAAAATAATTCAGGGCTCCTCCTACTCAAATTGCTTTGAAACCACTGCAGCATTTCAAAGCTGCCTGTTTACAAGGCTAAATGCAGAATGCTCTGCAGTTTGAGAACTACTTCTATGGCTCTTTGAGCACCATGAGCTACTTAATTTGTTGACCAGATTAGTTTTACTCAGGTAAAAATACCAGTATCTGGCAATGAATGGGTAAGAAAACATAAAAAAACCCCAAACAGCAACAAGTTGAGTGATTGCTCTTTCCTGCTTCCCACTTTAGGTGTTCAGTATTTATATCACGAAAGAAAGGTTTACTGTAAAGGAGAATGAGGCACACTGGCAGCACACGTCTATATTTTCAGTTTGTGAAGGATGAAAAGAGGTTCTGTGCCACAGTCCACCAACACAGAAATGGCAGGGAGAGGTGGGGATGTGTTGTGGGGGTCTAAAACCAGGCTTGTAGAGTTTCATGGAGGATGATCTACAGACAAAGTCCTCTTACAGCGTCCAGCTAGAAAGAGAGACTTCAACCAAAGCTATTTCCTTGTGTGTTTATTTCAGGATGCTCCTGATTTAATCTTCAGTTTCTCAGCCAAGACAGCAGCTTCCCCACATGTTCAGTAGGGGGGCCCTGGTCCCTCAGGACTATTGCCAGCCGCAGCTTTTATCTGACCACATGAAAAATGAAAACTGGACTTCAAAGCCAATGTAAGGAGAACCACCGGCTTAAAATAATTTATGCTTAAGTATGGGCTGATACAATGGCAAGATTTACTCATCTAAAGGCACTCAGTATTGTTAAGCTTTCTACACAGCTGAACAGTGTTTAACAAGCAACACAAATTCTAGCCAAACATGAAGGTACTTGTGCAAACAGACTGGGGATGCATAAATCATTTACTCCCAGGCTCTACAGTGAAGATGAGTGGGAGCAGAACCCTTGGAACAGAAGAGAAAACAGACCTGTTAATAATGCCTCATCAAAGAGTCACTAGCTAACAGCATTTCCAAGCTTTATTATCTTACAAAGGGGCACCCTAATTCAAAAATACCATCATTTGCAAACTGTCTCAAGTATAGGACTGAGGAGATGGCAGTAATCACCTTTGCAGTAGCTGACTGATATACATTTAATGTTATATTTAAATATACTTCCTAGATTGCTCCCTTCAGTAATGACACTTCAAAGAGCAGGATGGAGCTGTCACAGCACTCTGCTAGAGCTCTGCTACATTTTTTTTTTTTTGCCAGTAGAGCTGTGAACTTCAATTGGTTAAGCTCTGTGAAGTATCTTGGCTTAAAAAAATACGTTATTATTACTGATCATTACTACAGGCTTGGCAAAATCTGGACTACAAAGGCATTGTAGGCACTGGGAACAACAGCAAGTTACAACATCTGCCTTTAAGCATGAAGTTTGTAGCAGAGCTTCCTGAAGGAACTTTTAGCCTTAAAATAAATAGGACCAGAATGAAACTTTGTAATATTGAAGCATGCCAGCTGCTAAATGTACCGATGAGCTGGGGATAGAAGTTCAGTGGAGAGCAGGATGGGAGTTGAGAAATCTGGTGGGACACGCCTTCAAGTATTTATGGGGAACTTTTCCTGGTCTTCAGAAGCCATGAATCTGTACTTGTGCAGAAAACCAGCATCCTGAAATAACTTTGTTCTTTTCACCAGTTCAGTCTGCACAAGTAAGCAAAAGGATTTCCACAGGCCTCTCTGGTAACTGAAGTCCTGAACATCTCTAGGAGAAGAGCAGAACAGCCCTGCATATCTCCCCCAACAGCCTGTGAGCTCACCTCAGTCTCCAGGAACCTCCGCAGCGCTCTCTTCTTCTTGATGCTTTTGCGCCGAACATACACAGCAAACGTCAGGCCCATGATGACGATGATGAAGAGGCCACCAATAACTCCCGCAGCAATCAGGGGGGTTCTAGCAATCAGAATCAGAGACTTCACTTTCACAGCCAGGGCCAGAGACCAAAGAATGCTTGGGTACATAAAACACAGTCACGTGGAAAGCTCACTAACTGCCTCATGAGCAGAATTCCAGCCCAAATGGGAAGTCAGGGCAAACACACTGGCACATGGTAGGAATTTGCTTGTTTTTAATCAGCATACCAATTCTTATTTTTGTTTACGAGCCCCCATGCACACGTGA
Organism: Donacobius atricapilla; assembly: GCA_013397315.1. Classification (NCBI taxonomy): domain Eukaryota; kingdom Metazoa; phylum Chordata; class Aves; order Passeriformes; family Mimidae; genus Donacobius; species Donacobius atricapilla. The sequence continues at coordinate 269,120 of WBMY01008455.1, forward strand.
GGAGTCGTGTGGACAAGGAAAACACAACATGCACTTTGATGGCAAATGCAAATCTGCAATGGCAAAATGAGGACACAGGTATCTGCAGTTTCCAGCAAGAGATCTGCCCAGGCTGGCTTTGGCCCCACCCACACCAACTGATGGGCTCCTGCACTCAGGGGAAAACAAGCCAACGAAAAATCCCCAGACTACCAACACAAAGTGCCTCCCTGAGCATGGAGGAGGTGAGAGGGAACTTTGCAGGCAAGATCTGGAGATCACCTACAGAGGCAATGGACAAATCAGGATCCCTCCAGAGAAAAACCCAAAGCGGTACCTTAAATTAGGTATTTTCACAGCATGCCAACAACTTACCAACATGAACACACTCAGAGCATTTAACATCCTTCCAACAATGGCTGGACAGTTGCTGAAAAGATGGGTGAGAAGATGGGTAAAAACACAGCATGACAACTGCAGAGTGTGCTGAAACCATTGCCTGGTAAGCCCAGGAAATAGATTAACTGTTGCCAAGATTGTGGAAATGTCACTGCTGTGCTCTAAAAGCCTCCCTCAGTTATATCTGAATGATGATGAAAGGCACATTACAGCCTATTAATAAAAATGTACCACACAGCTATGGAAAATTTTAAAGAGTTTCCCTCAGAAATAGTAAATTGTTTTATCCAGCCCTTTATTCTTCTCTTTACAACCTTTCCTGAAGCAGAGCCATCTCACCTGGTATGGTACATGAAGGTGTGTCTACATTACCTCTGAGAAAGCCTCCGACTCCCACATCCAGTATTTAAAGCACCACTACCACATTTTCCCAGGGTAAATACATTAACACAAAGGCCTATTGCACTTCACAGACTTTATGATGGAAACTCTAAGCTTGCAAATAAAAGAAGGGGAATGCTGTCTGGCTGGAAACAGGTTATGGTGTTTGGGGAGCAGGTTGGTGTTTGAGTCCAGTACCACCTCTTCCTCCTCCTCCAGGAGTCCAGCCTTAAAACACACTGCGCATTCTAACCCCAGTGGTTACTCTGTGATTTTGAGTGCAGAGCTTAAAGAATCTGGCACATCCACCCCAAACAATGCTCCTCTTTGTTTACACGTATTTCTAAATTGCTGATGCAAGAAACTCTTTTATAGGCAATTATGAAAAGCACTGGCCACCAAAAGCCTTTCTGTGGTGCTTGTACTGCCTAATGCTCTTGAGCAGAGGAATTTTTTAAATTCATTTTTATGCTGTATGAACAGTCATATAATTTTTAACAAACACCACCAAATAACAGACTGACTAAACAGGCAGGAGAACTCTCAGCTTTAAAGTGTACATTAATAACTAGCATAACAGTTGTCAAAATAAGTAATTGGAGTTTTATAGTACTGTGTACTCTAAAAGTAGTTCAAATAATATTTACATGATAGACTATAATAAAGGAATGGTTCTAAAGGGGACATAATAAGTAATGCAGAAAATAAAATGAAGTTTCTAGCCCTTCTATTGTTATAGAGTACAAGAGGGGTTTAAAATGGATCTTTATGATTCATCATGTGAACTCTCACTGACTTTGAAAGAATGTCCTCATTTTTAGTAGGTAATAGAAAAAAATGAAATAATTTTCAATGACTTCACCAAACAAGCATTTTAGTTGCTAATGTGAGATATGCAATATTATACCTGGATTTTCAGGAGGTACCACCTAAACATTTTATCAAGCAAGCTTAAAAAGGAAGCACGAAAGGGATAGTACAATGTGCAATAAAAGAACATATTTAAATGCTGAACAAATCAGTGCAATACAGAAAAAGCTGTATTTTCCACTCAAATAGTGATCAACTGCCTTGACTCCCAAATCCACTACCCTTGCATCAAATCCTGTCAGTCTCAAACATCCCAGCCTCGGATGTGGTCACATACCCAGCAGCTTCTCTCTCTGCTGCTGAGCTAAGCCCCAAAGTCAACAGCCCTGTGGTTTATTTGCTCCAGGACCAGATGCCAAGTCTCTGCAGCCACAGCTCCCTGTTATCACTTCACCACTGCCTTCAACCACACGTGGATTATTTCTGAAACCCAGTTTTCAGGGTGCCACCCTATCGGTGGGGTTATCTTCACTTGTGTTTGTCGGGTTTACTTTGCTTCTTCTCTCTGTTCTGCTAATATCAACAGTTCTCCTGCCTCAGTTCTCTGCTTATTTTCATGCCTGCAGAGCCTTACCTTTAATACCCAGATGAATTCCATTAAGCTGTTTACCTTTCTGCTGGGCCATTGCTGGGGTTGTTCAACACGAATTCCTGCAAGGTGGCACTGACCAGAGCTGCTGCTGAAGTCACAAAACCTCCTCCCATTTTGTTTTTTTTTAAAATCCAATCCTTTTTTTGCATATGCACCCAACAAACTGTTTGGCTTCACAGGCAGCTGGACACACAAATCTCCTTTTCTCTAGTGGCATTAAGGGCTTAATCCACTTACTTTTGTTACATTATTGTCCCACAGCCACCTCCATGACTGCAATTCCTGGCATTTGCCCCTCTCAGACTACTGCCCACTTAAAACTAATTCCATGAGCAGTGCTGATGAGAAGACAAAAAATGCACAATCAAAAGCCTCCATCGTGTTAAATTTTTAAAAGCATGGAGGGCTGAAAAGGCTCAGAAAAGCTAAAGTCAAGCAAGGAGAGGTAGTTCCATGTCAGTCCTGCCTGTCCAGCACAATTAATGGACAGCCAAAAGTCAATCCCAGCTCACATTTCTTACAGCTCCACCACTAACCCAACAGGAAACTCCTGATACAGCCTCTGCTTTCCTTTACACACTGGAAATCTACTCCCCAGGATGGAAACAATCTCTGCTAGCTGTTTCTGGATTTTCATGCTCATGAAAACAGGCTTCGCAGTCCAAGAAACATGGCCCTGAATTACAGTTCAACCCCATATAATTAATGTGCTATCCCACATCCTTCCCACAACTGAGGAGAGAATACCCAATTAATAAGTGGAAAAGGCATCAGCTGGAGAGGCTGTGGGAGGAAAAAATCCTCCACGACATGAAAATCCTGCCACTTTCACTACCAACTGTGTATCTGTGGCTGAGAGTTGAAAGAAAGATTCCAGTATTCCCTTAGGAGAAATGAATAATATATATGTATTTCTTTTTAAATGCGTATTGTGTTTTCACATTTAGAAACACGTAACACCCACTCCCCCCTACACCAAAACTGACACTGAGTTCAAAGTTAGCATTCCAGGATGGACAAGGATGCTCAAACCATTCCATCCACTCCAAAAAGATCAGGACATCTGCAACTCCCACAGTGCCCTGAGACCAGGTATTATAAGCCTAATTACTGAGTTAGATGAGAACACAGTCGGTCTCACACTCTGGACTTAGAGTGCAGCAGAAAGGGGAGAAGAAATCGAGCTGTGGCCCATGGAGTAAAGCGGACAAACACCACCTGTTTCTCCATCCTTGGCATCGACCCACCTGGTATGAGATGTAAAGAAACTGAGCTTCGAAGCCAAGCTATTAGAAGGTTGCAAGTTCCTGTATCAACTTTCTCCTCCTTGGAGTTTTTATCTATATATCCAAACAGGATTCATTACAATCTTGAGTGTTTGCTAAGCTGTTCCTTCTCCTAAATCCCTGTTACTGGGGCATTATTTATTCCTGATGGATGCTTCCCACATTCTGCATTCCTCACCCCTTCCATCAGTGGGGGTTCATCCAACTTTGAAGGTGCCCTTCCAGAGATCTGATGGATTCTACTAATCCTTTAGCAATAATCTTAGTATTTAAAACATACAAGACAAACCACCAGGCTGGGAAGCAAATCTGTGGGTGTTCCAACAGCCTCTCTCTGCTGTGCAAAGACCTAAAATCTTTAAAAGTTTTCAGGCCCAAAAGCATAAACAATGGCGGACTGAATCGAGAAGACAAGAAGGATGGGACTTCATAATCCGAAGCTGTAATTGGACAATTTAACCCAACATGCAAATGGCCAAAATTTATAAAAGTGTGAGACTTGACGATGGGTTGTCCATTTTTGTAACCATTTTAGGACAGCCACAATGCTCAGAGTGCCTGGTGTTCACCCCAGGGGCGGCGAGCAGTCATCTGATGTTATTCACATCAAGACTGCTTTGCTTTATGTCCTTTTTCAAGTACAAGGCACCCTTCTCCCTCTCTCCTCCTAACCTGAGGGTGTTTGAATACTGATAAATGGCCCTATTTATGTGCAGATTAGGAGTTCTATCATGAGTAAACACAAATTTTAACTCACAGCTGATCTCACAGTTCCACAATTACTACCAATTCCGCATTTAATCCCGAGGTGGGCAAACTGTCAACTAGCCACAACTTTTCAATGTGCAAAATGACCTGAGGGTTGCAGTCTGTGGCTGGCTCCATTCAGCAGTTAAACATCACTAAAGAGCAGACACAGCTTTCACTTTGGCCAAGGCTCATGTGGACAAACATGTACCTGTGGACAAAACTGTTTCTTCCTTACCCACACTGGTTCTTAGATCAATGCCTGTAAATGTTTGTTCTACTCACACCTCTTTTTTTTATAATGGAGGAGTCCCCATTTTACTCAGCAAAGTAAATGAGGATTAAGAAAAAAATATTGAGTATAGCTCTGAAAATTAATACAGCCTAACATTTTATCCATTATTATGTATTGATTAAAAATCTATGGCATTTTTATTACCACACACAATGCACAATAGATTTCTGTAAAACTGGTTTTAAATCTGAATGACATAATTTAGAACTACCATTCTATTACATTTTCACTATAAATTACTGAGAACTCTCAATTTTAAATCCCTGTTGTTGCATCTGGCTAGGAATAATTACTGAAATCTCTGGGATTACAGCATCAATATCAAGGCTTTTTATGGGCTTCTCCTCCTCTAAAACTGAAAAGTCCCAATAAAATCTCTTGCAACCCTGCTGTTTTTAGGATGAGATTTTTCTTTTCTGTCTCAACTTAAAAAAGGAATGCTAGTTAAGAGCCTGCACAGTGACTCTGTTTTGAGGCTCGTGCTTTAAATAAACAGATTAGCATTCTTGGTAAATATGCCAAGTCAGGCCCCATATAATGTAGATTGATTTGTCTGTGACACAAAGCCAGTTAAACCCACCAGACTGGACTCACAGGTGAAGCCAGTTCAGCAAGTAAAAGAGCAATCTGCCTTATAGATCTGTCATATTTACCACTTTCTTTGGAAACAGTAGTATTTTGCTTTAAATAAAGGAAACTAGGGCAGTAATGACCATGGACGTTGATGGACTTCTCTCAAACCAAAACCATCAGCATTAGCTAAGGAGCTTCTCTCTGCATAAAGGATTCCAGTTAGAGGCAATCAACTCAGCCTGCTTCTCTGCAGCCAGCGGCAGTCAGCTGGCTCATCATGCCTGTGTACATGAGATTATTCATCAGGAAAACACAGTTTTCTCCGCCAGAAACACGGCCTGCTCTGGTGGCACTGTTTGCTGTTCGTTCACTGTCAGATCCAGGAGCAGCACAACCCATGGCAGGGCCTGTTCCAGGGCTTGAGAAACACAGGGTAGAGCCCACATCACATCTGCAGGTACCAAAACATCCAGTGGGAGCTGGGTCTCACAGACAACACACACTGTGCCTCACAGGTGGAACGTTCTGCTCTGCAATAGGTTTTTATAAATACAAAGAATAGAGAACATGAAGGAATGTTTAGAAGTGTTTTAAATAACTATCAGGAGAGAAACTGTTTGAATATTGTGCTCTTCTTTTTGTTATGTATTTTTAAACACTTTTTTGAATTCCACTGGTGAAAAGTGCTTGTAATTCACTTAAGTTTGGTTAAGTGTTTTCTGAAATTGAGCTATTCAACAGAAGAAATATGCAAACCCACACATGACTGTTCCTGTAAACTGCACAGGTGGATTGTCTCCCTTTAAGGACATGCAAGAAGGTTTCTCTATCTCATGTCCTTCATTTTCACTTTATTTCCCAAATTAGTATCTTTCCTCAGAAAATGCACTGACCTCTCTTTTTATACCTGCCCGCTTTTTTGGAATGCCAGTCTTCCCTGAAAGTAATAATTCAGGAGATTTAAGGAGCACAGAGTAGATATTTTGTTTAAGTGGTTGAGAACACTGGACTCCTTCCTGTTCCAGCTTTGAGTCATTTGAGACAGCAAGCGTTTGCTTTCTCAAGCTCCAGGAGCATTTCACAGTAGAGAGCCTTCAAGGATTGTACTTGGGGACCAAGTCTGACACTCTGAACCACATTCCTTCCTCTTAAGTCTTTATGACTTTATGTTTCTTCTTTATGAAAAAAAAATCTGTACATGAAGAGAGCCCCAACCTCTGCCCAAGCATATCTCCGAGGGGAACAAGCCCCTGCCTGTAAGGGAACAGTCAGACTAAGGTTCAGCACTGGACACTGGCAGAAGAGAAAAACCAAGTATCAAAACCGGAAGAGGAGAAATTTAGTTTATATATATATGGAAGAAATATACCCTGTCAGGGTAGAGAGGTCCTGGCACAGGCTGTCCAGAGCAGCTGTGGCTGCCCGATCCCTGGAAGAGTTCAAAGCCAGGCTGGACGGGGCTTGGAGCAACCTGGGACAGTGGAAGGTGTCCCTGCCCATGGCAGGGGGTGGAACAAGGTGATCTTTCAAGTCTCTTCCAATGCAAACCATTCTCTGATTCTATGATAACAAAATGGAACATGATAAACAGATGAGAATAGAACCATCACATTGTGTTTCCAGCGATGCCTTGGGAAGGCTGCCCTGGAACAGAGACTGGACAGAGCTAGAGAATAAAGAATAAAGTAGGCATTTATTGAAAGGCCTTTAGGGTACACCTTGGGCAGCAGCACAAGAGCCTGGCCAGGGCTCCACTCAAGATGGACCCAAAATGGTCACAAAAATGGCTGACCAGTCACAAGGTCTCACACTTCTATAAGTTTTGGTCTATTTGCATATTGGGGTTTAATTGTCCAATTACAGCTTCAGGTTGTGATGTCCCATCCTTCTTGTTCCTCCCTTCAGTCCACCATTGTTTGTGCTTTTGGGCCTGAAAGTTGTAACCATTGTGGTTGGTTTCTAGTAGGAAAAGGATTTGTTTTGTCCACCTACTCTGTGAAGAGAGCTCACTGACACTTAATGTGAGGCTCAGAACTGCACCCCTAGGCAGCGCAGAATCTGAAAAACATGAAAGCTAAAACTTAAGGCATTACCAATCCTCATGTTTCTTGTCATATCCAATAATTTGTTCTGTAATAAGAGCTTATGCGGGTTTCAGCTACGGTTTTATAACAGGTGGTGGCATTATAGCATCTTTTGGACCTATGCTTGAGATGAGAGTGCATGGAGGATTGCAACAGGATGTCTTTGTAAATATGCATCCATATCTTTCATGTATTACATACATTCATGCACACTTACAGTTAAAAATCTTTCCTTCAAAGACTAAATCAAAACAGTCACACTTCACTCTGCCCTGGCATGTTTATATAAATATAGCATTTGAGACATGTATTAGAACACCAGTAATGGCCATGATGCTGTTAAGTTCAACACAGATTTTAGCTACTCATCACTTGAGTTTAAATATGCAGAATTTATCTTTGTGGAGCATAGCAGGGAAGAAATATAGCCAATGCTCATAAATATAGAGGAAAATTGAAGGCAGATAAAGAGCAGGGTATAAGGAATTTCTTTGAGTATGCCTGATGCTGCTTTTGGATTTCTCACTATTGTTTTACTGGAATAGCATACTGTCTAAACATCCTACACAAATTATATCAATCACTAGAAAACCCCATTTGCTTACTGGGGAAAAAGCTCATATAAAACTGATACCCTGTTCCTGACACAGGTTTGTAAAGGATCACCTCTTACTGAATATTATGCCCAAAAGTTCTTCTCTGTTAATAACTTACCAGTCACCTCCCAGTCATTCTTATGTTACCAAATGAAGCAGAGAGAAACTCTGGAGCATCTTGCACCTCCTCTTAATTCTAGTCATCATCCCACTGCCAGCATTTCCCCAAAGGCAAGAAAAGTTCTAAGAAGAAAAGTTCAGCACAGAAGCTGAAAACTCACCCACTGTCACTGCTCTCTTCCGTATCCACAGCCAGCCAAAGGAATTTCATCCACTCCAGAGAAGGAGCCAAGGGAAACCAGCCTTTGTGAGCATCACTCTGCTCTTAGCTCTGCTGAAGATGGGGTTGTGTTTGTTAAGAGCAACCCCAACTCTCCAACTGCTCTTTTGTCACCATTGTTTCATAGTACAGTATAGCCCACATCCGAGGAAAACGGGAATTTGCTAAAATAGCTCTTCCTTCTCCCAAATTTCCATAGGAAAGAACATTCCAGAATTTACTGCTTTATCTATGTAGCTTCTGAATGTTAAAGAAACTCGTCTTCTGACAGCTGCTGAAATGCCGGGACAGAAAAGGCCAAGCATCTGGGGAAATGGTGATCCAGCTTAAAAATCTCTTTTTCCTCTTTCAGTCACAACCCCCTTCCTTTCCCCATTCCACCAAATCCCCAAACCTAAGTACCAGCAGTGGATCCTGCTGACTTTTTGGTCTCACAGAGTCTGAAGCTCATTTAAGGTCAAGAAAATTAAAAAACAAGGAGAGAGAAGGCTTCAGTACCTTTTCCCCCCTGCCTTTGTCATGAGGGAGAGAGGGATTGCTTCTCATTCCACCTCAAAAATAGATGTATTTGAAGTATTTAAGGAATTAGGAGCACAAAAAGGCTGGTGAAACCTTTAGAGAATATATACAAACTTACTGATACAGCTATAGGTTTTGGCTTGCTTCCTTAGTAATACCCTTCTTCTCACTGGAAGTTTCCTGGAAACTGCTCCCCTATTTTAAAAATCTCTTGATTAGAAGTCGACTCAAAACTCCTGAAATTTGGAATTTGCAGCCCTGATCCACTGGTTGAACCAGGAGCTGAAAGTAGAGAGAATTCACCTGGAGCTGAAGTGAGACAGCACTGAACTTAGCCTGCATCTGAATTATTCACATCCAGAGGACATCACTGCCACGAGGGAGGGAAAGGCATATCTACGGGAGATGGGACAGTTTTAAAGCAAGGATAATATCTCTTCAACCTGTTCTTTGTCTCTTATCCCTGCTGTAATTGAGACTATGCATATTAACAACTAGTGGTCCATTTTAATGCAGGAATGCTTTTTACCTTTTCTTTTTTCCCTTCATCGGTCCATTAGGGGCAGGGAAAGATGTGATTTACTTCTGAAATTTGCACATATTTTTTTAAGGAAGGCTATTCACTCAAGCAGAGCAATGCCCATGGATACAGACACCACTGGCATGAACTGAAAATATTCCCATGGCTGATTCAAGCCTGCTGGGAGCTTTGAGGAGATGGCTTTGGTCACTGCCGTGCTGCTGAACTGCCCTTCTGGAATTACACATCTTCCCTCCAGTCTACCAGGTCACTGCAGTTTGTTTGTGTCTGACCTACCAGCCTACAGAATCTGCATATCCTGGTCCATATTCTCAGCATTATTTTCTGAGCAGTTTGCAGATGAACATACCACATCACCAAAAGCAGGGATTGCAGTGTCTTGTCTCCTCTTCAGCATGACCTACACTGACATCAGCCCTACAAATTTTACCTTGCAGGATTAATTTGAGCAAAAGAAATGGCAACAAATAAAACTACATCTTCCATCCATTTGCTTCCTTTACTTTTCCACTGTCACCACTTCTTTTCACTCATGTTATGGCACTTTACAGCTTCTGCGCATTCTAAGGCATATCTGTACTACCTAATTTCAGTGACAATATCTAAACATTATTGGATTTATGACAAGTAGAGAACTATGAGTTTAAATGGAATAGTGAATACAACAAGAACATGTAGCAAAAATCCAAGCGAGCATTTTAAGAGGTGCCCAACACTGGTGTATTAGTTTGAAATCCTGTGTTTCCCAAGGACATGCTATGTCACATAGCATGGGGGTCTTGGGGGTCCAAGACAAATGGAAAAACTTTTTTAAGGAAAAAGTTCACACTTTTAATTAAAAAGGCTGATCGCATTTCAGAGAGTTTTCCTTTAGGCATTACTAGAAAAACTTTGTATCCTTGACAAATCAGGGATTACATCATGACTGGACCATGTTTAACCAAAGCTTGGCCCTTGTGCTGATGATGAGGTATTGTATTTGTTCAGATTTTGGCATAAATGCCACAACTCTTCAGTACTAGCTCTGCTGAGAAATGTACCACAACAGGCAAATACAGAGCTACCTCCTCACAACCCTCTGCCAAAGAAAGGCTCAATCAGAACTAGCCACCACCTGGCTCTTCACATTATCCCATAATCTTCCCCTGCCTGTTTTATCATTTGCTCAATCTCAGATAACTACAGAAATTATTTTCGACATAATCTTCTATTGATGAAACAGCCACTATGTCTGCAAAAGATCTTGTTCACCAGCAAGTGAAGATGGTGTCATTAAAAATTTACATCATATTGAAAAAAAAAAAAAAGGCATGAAGCTTTGTGACAAAACTACAGATAAGATCTGGATGAGTTTATCATCTCTCCTAGCAAAGGATAGTCTGAAACCCCAGAATTTTACCTGACCTAACTGGTAATGAGCAAGCATTTGTGAACAGAACAGAAATCTTGTGTAAAGTCATATGGAACTGTCACCCTGCGCCTCATCCACAGCTGACAGGAGCTAAAGCCCAGGATTCAGTAGCTGGATTTGCTTGTCTGTGTTCAACTCAGTACTCTGAATCAAAATTCAAAGGACATTCTAGCTTAGGCCATGAGCCAAGAGCTGATCACAGCTGGAAACTATTGCCTCGGACACTGAAGTGTCCTGTCACATGGCAGGGGGAGCCACACCTCCTTCTGCCTACAAGCTTGGCACAAACTCTTGCAAAAAAAAATTCCCAGTCTTGATTTCACAAGTCTAGTGCTGGAGAAGAGAACATTACCATAGAAAATCATTCCAGGGATTAATAACCTTCATTAGAAATGCACTGGCATTTTGCTGCTTTGAATGTCTCTCAGGTTTCACCCATTTTAGACCTCACAGACATCCAACTCTCCTTTTCAGTCTGCTAGACTTAGTGCCATCCTTAGCCAAACTTTGTCTCCTTACCTGTGTACTTGTAGAGGAGAATCTGGCTCTACATCTTCACTTTCAGCCAAAAGAAGCTTTAGCTGTTTGAGTTCCTAAACTTCATTCCAAGTCACAAGGTACAATTTCCAATGGCTCTTCTCTAAAGCCTCTCTAACACGCATTCCTGGGAAAACAGTCAGTCTCTCTGAAGGTACAGGTCTACATTCTTGTTCAACTCTATCCACTACCACTGTAACGAGGGAGCAAAGAGGCAAAATACCTCTACTTTACAGAAAGGAAGGAAAACAACGCTGAACTAACAAAGACAGGGCATGGCATGGGATGTGAGTTTAGTATTAGCCCCCATTTCCCACTAGAAATTGAATTTAATTTCTTGAAACTACTACCCAAAGGTACAGATAATTTACATGATATTTTCCCACCCTGTAACTTTACTTTACAGCATGGAAAAAATTATAGTAAGATTAAGTAATTTGGTCAGATGGCTTGATTTCCTAATGCTCCCTTCCTGCATGATTGCTGGTATTTGTGCTAATGCTCCCACTTTTGGTAAATGATGAGGTACAACATCCCACAGATAGCACCAAAGTCAGGGCTTTGTTAATTCCTTGAAACCTACAGTTTGCTTAATTACTTTAACTCATTTACAATTGTGTTTGCTACACACTAGTAAAGTATCAAATTGGACACTGGTATTTCCATTCCTGGAAAAACAAATTAATAGGACTGACAGCTATACTACCATCGTTAACAAATTATCTACTGGTTTTGATTCAATGCTGGAAAAGCTGCTGCAATTCAACTGAGAACATACATTTTGGTGTGTAAAACAAACAAAAAAGGTAATGCCAATGTGCAAATTCTCATCAGCATTACATGCTCCACATTCCATCACCGCAGGAAACTGGTGTTAAACAGGCAATGAAAAGCAATCGGGGGGGATTTGCTGCTCTAAAGAACCCCAGCCAAGAGCTTCCCACTTCACGCAGGAATTGCAGCTCCCTCACACCTGAGTAAGGTCACAAGGAGTAAGTGAGATTGCAGAGAGTTAAGTCTGGGCTGGGCTCTCAACTCAAACACATTTGTCATGTAAATTTTTCCAACTAAGAAAGAATGACAAATCCTACATTGCACAGGTAGATTGGAAGTAAGACCACAAGCTTGAGTTCTGAGTTATTATACATTAAATATTAATGAATTATTAAGAAACCATTCGCTGAGGTTTAAACAACCCTACATCTTCCATGTTTTGAAAGCTCTACAAATGTATATTTAATATTAGATAATTAATTTATAACAACATTAAATCTATATTAAATCCTTATTTCCAGCCATGAGAGAAACCCATTGGAGAGTGGTGAGATATATACTGTTGCTTTATAATAAGGTCACCTCTCCCTGGCACAATTTTATTTCTGCGTTGTATATTATTTGTGTAGCCAAATCAATACAGATACACAACACAAGGGTGATGAGAAACAGAAGCAATGACCTCTGCAATAGCACTGTGTGTTGTTTTCCATTCTAACAAACCATTTATTAATTTGCATTTCCTATTGCTTCTTTTCTTCCTGCAGTGACCTATCACATTTGGCCTTCATCACTCATCGTTTTTTCTGCTCATAGTTTCAGTAGAGATAATTTAGTCAGTTTTCCAAACAAAGAATTTTCCTATCAAAAACGAGCACAGCTGCTGAAAAACTTGGTCAATGAGTATCGACAGTATCAGGATCCTGCAAGAGTCTGTTGCTCACATTCTACTTGTTGTATAACAAACTTCTAGACACATCAGATTTCTGACCTTACTCTATCCTACGCTCAACAGGATCCTCAAACTACTGGAGCCACAGAACAGATTTCAAACAGCATTGTGCGAGAATTGCTTCCAGTTCTTTCCCTCTCCTGACCTCAACAGTTTATTTCTCTCGATAGTAACATACCCTACTAAGTCCTTCCACACCATGAGTCCATGCCAGCCAAGCCTGCTGAGTAAAGCAGATGAAGCACAAACCCTCACTGATCACAGACAAATCTTTCTGAACGTGGTACAGAACAGAGGCTTTAACACAATGAGTGATTTATTAACTGTGGTCAGACCTCAAACTGAAAGAGGGGAAATTTAGCTCAGATGTGAGGAAGAAATTCTTCCCCCTGAGGATGCTGAGGCCCTGGCACAGACTGCCCAGAGAAGCTGTGCCTGCTCCATGCCTGGAAGAGCTCAAAGCCAGGTTAGATGGGGCTTGGAGCAACCCGGGATAGTGGAAGGTGTCCCTGCCCATGGCAGAGGGTTGGAACTGGATGAGCTTTAAGGTCCTTGCCAATGCAAACCATTCTAGGATTCTATCTGTACAACAGGAAAGAAAGAAGGAACACCCACCCACACCCTTTCACAAGAAAACCAGTCTTAAAATGTGGAAGTGATAAAAAAAATGGAGGAGGTCACAAGACCGCCACAGTGACTTTCATTCATGTCACAAGGGTACTCCAAATGTACTCCTCCTAAAGCTCCAGGCAGGGGAAATGCCAAGGCAAGAATTAAAGTACCCTCAGCAAAGGTCTGGCTTCAGAACCAGTTCAGTAGAGGCAAGTTCTCCCGCAGAACTAGGATTTCTCTGCCAATCTTTCATGAACCTGAAAGGAGGTTGTAGCCAGGGGGGGATCGATCACTTCTCCCAAGCAACCAGCAACGGGCCAAGAGGACACAGGAGAGTTTTAGGTTGGGCATTCAGAAGTTCTTCACAGAAAGGGTGAATGGGCTGCCCAGGGAGGTGGTGGAGTAACCACTCCCAGAAGTGTTTAAGAAAAGACTGGACATGGCACTCAGTGCCAAGGTCTCGTTGACAAGGTGGTGTTGGGTCATAGGTTGGACTTGATGATCTCAAAGCTCTTTTCCAACCCAGCTCGTTCTGTGATTCTGTGAATTCATCATCCTGTTTGATGATGTGTAAAATCTATGTAACCCACAGAGAAGGATCTCAAACTGTTTTTCTGGTCTGGATTCTTAAAAAAATAAACCTGTTTCTTTAACTGCTCTGTTCTGATACAGCTTCAGAAAGCTCCATATTAAGAGTCTCTCCCGAGTAGCATCTTTCACCAACCAAGTAACATAGCTTAGCTGGTACTCGGAGATCTTATTTCCCCTCTTATTTTATACAGAGATCCTCTGCCCCTCCAGAGCAACTATAATTATTCTATAAAACCAGAGAGCATATGGAGTGCTTTCCTCCAAGCCATGGAGCCAAGCACTGTGAAAGCCATGAACATAAGCAGTTTATTAGAGGTGGTTTCCCTTCCCCACCAGCTACTGAGAGCTGCTGTGAAATTCTGTTGAAGTCATACTGTGACAGGGTACAAAACAGCTATGAGAGGATTTGCCTGCATTACACAGGGTTTACTGTTAATTAGCTCTTATACACATACGCAGTAGATAAAACCAGCTTTTTTTTTTTTGGTGTTGTTGAGGAAGTGATGATTTGTTGAGAGGACATCCTTTTTGGATACAAAGCCATCAACAGGATTGTAATTAGAGCTAACATCTACACAACATTCTATTTAAGCACTTGACGATAGTGGGCCTGGCTAATTAGTTTCTGTTAGTTAAAAGGGAAATGTAAATGAAATTTTCTTGGGGCGTAAACAGAGGCACCAGCTTACTCAGACCAGGAACATCACTGCTGGTGCTGGTTCTTTCCTGTCATATCCAACACATGCTCCTGATCACATCTTTAGATACACAATCTCACATGCACCAAAAAACAGAAACTTCACTCCTCCTCTGATGATCTCGTCTCTCCTAGTATTAAGGTAAGGGAAACCTAGCAAGGATAAACCAATTAAGACTCATACTTTAGGTACAAACTTTGTCCACAGTCTCACTCCAATAACTGCACTAGCTGAACTTTTCTGGTGAACTTGAAAGGCACCAGCCTTTCCTGACTGTCTAGAGTATTTTCTCCATGAACAGCTGAGCATTATATTTACAGCTTTTGAATCATCCTTTTAGACAACAGCTATCCCAATCTTGGGGGCAGACATACTCATCTTTTTGCTGATTGTTCCAGAATATTCTGGAATGTGCTATTCCAACCACAAAAAACTCTGAATGGAACCATCAGAAAGCAGCAAAAGGAGAAGTGGGATTGTAATAAGAGGCCGGAAAGGAGGATAGATAACTCATTTGGGCATCCTGGGAAATTCCAGCCTTCTTCTACTTTCCATCTTTACTTTGGCAATTTCTAGTAAAGACTGGTATGGAAGGTAGGACCAAAACCAAAGCCCTACAGGAATAATCCATACAGGAAGCTGCATGAGGAGCTTTTGGACAGAACTCTGCTGACCTAAAGGATAAAAAAACCAAAACCAAACAATGCAGAAAGAAATGCATTGCCAAAAATAAGGTTGTTTTCCCACAAACTTGAAGGGACTAAAGCAGAAAACCTGAAGTTTCACCTGTCATTTGGAAAACAAGCCATGTGATGCACATCTGGTTCATCTTCATTAAACATGACAGGAAGAGTTCCTTTGCTATTCTACCAGACGCTCACAAAAGCCCTCAATTCAATGGATCATGGCATAAACAATTTGCAAACTAAAAAACTGGAAAGAAAAGCGACACTGCTATGAAAATGGAAATAGAAGATGAGGAATATCTTGTTTGCGTTAAAGCCCTGCTCTCACTTTCAGCTTCCCCTTCTACTCACTGATAATTCACATCAATGGAAAAAACTCAAGTCAACAGATAAGGGTCAGACTGGTTATTAATTAATTTAAGATGTATAAGTCTCAGGAGGGTGCACAATTGTTAAAAGGACATGAAGAAGGTTCTATCTAAAGTTAAACACATCCATTTTGGATTTACAACCCTACTGTAACAAAATGTGTCACTTTGCCAGTGCAGTTTTGCCCATTTTTAGCCCAAACAGAATAAATCATTTTCACAATCAAAAACAACAACAACAAAAAAGGCACAATTTCCCAAATCTGACATAGAGGTATGAAGTTTCCTTCTTTGCCTTGAAAGTGAAAGAATACATACTGACATTTAAACACAGCGCAGTAATTTTCCTAAAATAAATTCAGAAAAGCTGAAACAAACAAAAAAAAATCCATCAGATCCAAAGGAAATGGGAAACATTTGAGGGCCCTCCCCCTCAGACTGAGTGGAGCAGGAGTAAAACCGCTGAACAGAGTAAAAGAACTCCTTTCATTTCTGTAATTTGGTAAAGCCCTTCAACTTAAGGAAACAATAATGACAATAACAATAATAATTTCTGTATTTGTGCTTTGAGTAAAGTCGATGAAACTGAGACCCTTAAAACTGGGGCAGCCCTATTTGAAAATGAGGCCCCACAGAAGTACCTCAAACTGGATATCCCAGATCAGAAAGATTAAAACAAAACATTGAAATACTGAAAAATTCATCTCTTGTTGCTTGTTCATTGGTTAGTGAATTAAGTCAGAACTCATACTGATTTAATAAATAAATGTACCATTTGATAGCAGTTATAGTGCACTGCTTTTCAAGTCCAGATATGTTCTCCCTCATAAGCTAGAAATAGGCATATTCACATTACATACAAAATTAGGAAGGAACGGAAACCTTAAAACCTTTTGAAAAAGACAAAGATTGAAATCCTTAATGAGGTGGGTTTGGTTGAATTTATGCATTTTTCATCTAGTCTTAGCTTGGGAGAGTAATCCCAAAGCCTAGAAGTCATATTAACCAGTTTGAATTTGAGAATGAACAAACTCAGTGGCAATGTAGGGCTTTCATGAAAAAGAATGCAGACTAAAGCCTACATGAATTTGTTTCAATTGTCATTACTGAAAAATAAAAGTGCTGCAAGGTTACAATTTTTCTTTGAAATAGAAAATGAAAAAATCAAATAATAGTTTTATGCGAATTAAATATGAAATTTGGTTTTGCTGAAACGTTTACTTTTTCAAGGAAAGGTGTATGGAAGGAAGAGGTTCATTTGCTTTTAAATTCTGTCTTAAAAAAAAAAAGAAGAAAAAAAAGAAAAAACCAATAAAGAGAAAACAAGTGAATTCCAATTTTACCAGAATTTTTGCCATGTGGTAAAATTTTATCTGGAAACACCAACGTCTACAGGAAATTTCAGAAATTAACCCTTATTGATTTAAGCCAAAAATAAAAACAATTTTTTTAAAAAAGGCATTTTTAAAATCAGCCTGAATGAGCAGAACATCTCATTGGCTTTCAAACAGGAAAGCAAATTTGGATGCCGAGCTGTTTTCTCCCCAGAGCGTGGGTTTGGGCACAAACTGGACAGCATGACATTGCTGTGGCAGGCAGGGCATGGAGGATGGGGTGGGGATGTTACCTAGCGTGCTGTGGCAGGGTGGACTGCCGTGTCCATGGATAGAAAATGCAGTCATGACTAGCGGGGCCTCTACACCTGCAGGCAATTACAGAACAAACCACGTCATTGCCACAAGCCAGGACATGCACACGCATGCGCCCTTGTCCACACGTGCACGATGGAGACACACAGGCAGCCAGCACCCAGCCAGTACCTATCCATCAGCCCAATGCAGTCCTCCAGGTGTGGCCCTATGCACCTGCAGCAAATCCAAAGTGGAAACAGGGAGAGAGAGAGAGACAGCTGTTATTTACACACCCAAGTAGCAGGAATCCCCTTTGTGTTCTTAATTCTAGCTCTTTGTCTATAAGAGAGACTTATGTCACCAAAAAATTACAGCTTGTGGCAAGAGGAACTGTAATAGCAACAGCACTCCAAGGCAGGCCGTATCTTGGCTCAAACCACACTTAAGGCAGGTTCACCTGTGTATGTGGGAGTCCTGACAACAGAGTTGCTTTTCCTGCATGTTTTATGAGTCATCAAACTAGTGATTACTGCACAAAAGCTGTTAATTTACAAGTTGAGACTTCCAGGAGCACAATCCAGAATTTGCTTTTCTTGCTGTAATTGATGCAATTGTTCATTCTGTTCTAAGCTTCCAGGCAGGGCAACTGAAGAAATATTTTGGAAGCTGACTATACATTTTTTAACAGGGAAGCTCAAGGGTCAACTTCCAGCAACAAAAACCACAGCAAAATGGTGTCTCCTGATTCAGACATTTTATTCTGCTTTCCTTAGATGCTGCCAAAAGTCTTCCACCTGCACAATCAGCAGGTGTTCACCAAAGGCATTGGAAATGCAAGGAGTCACTAAATGCAGCACCACCCAAACACAGCCATGGAAAAGAGTTTGCAGAACACATGTGGCATGTGTGGATTTCCCTTGCCCCCATGAAGAGCAGGACTGGTTTCCTAGCCCCCTGCATTCTAACAGAGAGTCAAATATACATTTACACAGCACTCAGGATTCTCAGAGACCTAAAGTTGAGCTTTTAGGGGTTAAAACAACCTGATCCCCTTCAGCGCTGCAAACCCAGCTAGGCACTCTAGCCATGGGGAGTATGCAGCCCTTGGCATTTAAGGAAACCAAACCATTTATTTCAACTCTTTTACAAGATCTCAGAGCCATTTTATTAACAGGCCCTTTGGCTGTACATCTACTACAGGCAGGAGAAGTGATCTGACACATCAGTAGACTGTAACTTACTTCTGTTGAGGCATTTTAAATTTAAGGTGTGATCCCCACCTCTTTTAAAGCTTGCTGTTTTCCAGATTGGCTTTGATGGAAGGATATACATGTCAAAAAAATCTAAGAGTTCAAATAAGCTCCCACGAGATCTTCTTCCTGCTTCACCATCACTTGCCACTCATCAGCTTTTGCTGCATTTAAATTGGTATCGCTCTGCCATTATAAAATGAAGTCAGTGAATTCAATTTCCCCGTAGCTGCTCATCAGGGAGAGCAGACCAAGTAAACCTTACCCTGTGTTTGTTTACTTGAATTTTTATTTTTATATAAGACATTTTCTCTGACATGCAAACACAAACTGGAAGGATTTCCTCAATGACTGCTTCCTCCGGCATACGTGCAGTGTGCAGACATAAAAAAAATGGGTTAAATATCCAGATAATGCATAAATGTAAGTGGTTGATTTAAACACAGTTCAAAAACTTAATAGAGAGAACTCTTGGAATTTCAGCTGTCCTGGGCATTAGACTTTGGAATTCAGGACTGTCTTAATTCTAACCCATCTCAAACACATCCAATGTTTCTTCCTTTCACAGCAGTCTTAGCAATTTGGAGAAAACAGGTTCAGCAATGAAGGAGGCTAAAAAATTGCTCCCATCATCCATTTCCTACCTGCCAAGAAAAGCTGAACTCAGACTCTTGCTATAAATAAAAAGAGGGGCATCTTCAAATTAGAGGTCTGAGAGCCTGCTCCTAGTTTAGAGAACCGGCAGACTGACATTCTAGAGCCTGTTGTCTCGGAGTCACTTCACGTGTACCTTTGGAGAACAGGACTGAACCAAACTTGTACCGTTTGAACCTCACCCAGTGCAAGTTGAAGAATCATTGATTTTTATTTCAAATTGTAATCCCCTTCAGCAGACTTGGCTTCCCCAAAGAGAAAACTCTGTCCAGGTGCAATTCCATTACTCCTGGTTAGGCAGTTCCCAGTTTCCTCCCTGAGTGGCTGTCCTGATTACATGCAGGGAAGTGTAACGCTGCGTGAGTCATGGCAATATTTATTAACGGTGTATTTTGTACCACCAAGACATCAGGTATGTTTCCTCAGGAAGGAACTCTCTTCACTTCAGGCTTTTTGACTCATATAAGCCTGATACAATCATACATGACATTGGTAACCCCGTTCATACCCAGTGTTCCTTCTGCTTGGAGTCTGGATGATATTTTCTTTTCCAAGTTGGCTCTGTAAAATGAACCAGTTCATTGATACATGCCAATTTATTAATGATATATTCACTACCTTACAAAAGTTCAATACAGCTTATCCAGAAAATTACACTTGGAGCTCATCCTAGCTTAACAGATAATCATCCTCTGAAATGAAATGTGGGGTTTTGAAAATTGCAATAACAACAGGGGGTTTTTTTCCAGAAATATTGTTGTTTACCAACTTTCTTTAAGATTGAAAGGTGAGGTCTTAACTGCACGGATGTGGGGTAGCAAAGCTATTCCTCGCCTGATGAATTCTCAAAAATCTTGGTCACTGGAAACAAACAAAACTGGTTTTACAATGGTATAAGTGGATTATCTCTGGGCAGGAGAAAACCTTTTTTGTGGTGGTCACCTAACTATTGTTATGGATAAAGTCAGACAACACCCAAGGGCTACTGAGCTAACAGGTGAGAGGAACTCATGGTGAGAGGAACAAAGTTGGACTGGAGCAGGGGCTAGGAGGAAATTTTGCAAAAGAGCAACAGTTGTTCTTATCCAGAGCGTGTTTGCAATATTCTTTCATCTGGAATTCAAACTTGCTTCCTAAAAAGACACCTAAGCTTTAGAGGCAACACGGTGCTTCTGCCCTCAGATCCCTCCAGGGCCACACACGGCTGCTGAAGCTGCCCTGACTTCCCTGGTCATGGCTTAGAGGGAAAAGAGCCTTTTGGTGAGGAGTAATTCCCCCCCTTCCAAAGGCTGTGTGACAAGACACGTTTGTATGATGAGGGGAGGTGTCCAGTGAGAGCTCCCATTTGTGTCCTGCCCAGCAACGAGGCAGGCTGTCACTTGCAATTGTGTAATTAGTATTTTGTTCCCGTGGAAGTGTTCAGTTTTGGCTAGCTCTGCAAGGAGAGGTGCCAAATGTTTTCCATCTCTCTTGAATTAAGTGGGATAGCTGTCCCATGTGCCTCAGATCTGCTCCAAACTGCCTTCCAGTAGCTGATACTCATCACGGGGATGCAAGGGCAGGAGCACAGTTGTTGTGCCCAAGGAAGTCACTGTTTGACAGTTCTTCTGGTCAATACAAGATCATTACCAGGGCGGGATAATTACACACCTATTAAGAGAAACAGCCATTACACTTGAATAAGGGAGGAGAAAGGTACTAGCAAACCTCACTAAAACAGCCCTCTGCAAATGCCAAGATGGAATTTGTGGCAAAACACAGGAAACGGAGGTGGGAGAGATCCTTCCTTGGAGACAACTAATAGGGGTGACTGGAAACATCATGTGAGAACTAATAAGCTATTTTATCAAGCAGCCTGACTCAGAGAGAGCAGCCCTGCAGGAATGAGCTAATACCAGACTGGGAAGCATTGCTCTGCAGCAGCTCAACCCTTTTTGATGGGTATCCCAGCTGTACTGAGAGGGCACTGGTTTTATTCCAGCACTCGATCTGGCAACCAGGAGAATAGATGTGCGGGATGAAGCAGAATTACGTTTTCTCTCTACCTTTCAGTATTGAGCCAAATAGCAAGAAGTGTTCACTTCACAACCTATTTCAGTGAAGAATCATGACTGAGGGGAATTCAAATACCACTTTCTAAAGGAAGGGTATGAAACTAGAGAATTCAGCCTTGAAGGAGGAAAGGAGAGAGTAACTGATTTCCCTTCTCTCCATGGGCATATTCAGCCCCTGACAATGTTGGCAAGAAGATGGACAGCCTGCAAACCCCAAACATCTTGGACAGTCATGAATAGTTTCATTAATGTAATTACATGCCACAAAGTCTCTAGGAACACTAACAAAGAATAGTCAGCCATGCTTACCCAGACCTGGGGGGAAGAGAGCATTGTTTTTCTATGGGAAAAAAAATACCTGAGAATAGACACATCAACACTTTAATAAGAGGACAAAGATTTCCACAGGGGATGGTATTAGTGTCATGGAAAAGGGGTAGATCCTCATCTGGGAGATAATCACACCTTTGTCTATTTAACTGGGGGAGAGACCTTTGGCCCTTTTACTTGTCCTTTCTCTGGGGATGGGCATCCATAGGACATTCTTTCACCTAATCAGAAGGAGAAAATAGAAAGGAGGGAAAACTGAAAGTCCAAGGATTAAAAGGACAACATCACTGGGCATAAGGGAATCCTGTGTCAGCAACAGTCGCTAAGGAGTACTGCCAAGGTCAGCTAGAACTGCCTAATGCCCTCCATATTTGTGTATGAACCAGAATGTCACATTTGCAGCACAAGACAAAAAAACACTTCCCTTCTCGATCCAGACAGATAAAAATAAACAATCACTTGCAAAATGCCTATGGAGAAGTGGGAAGGCATGGAAAACCTTCTGCTCCTTTCCTGGTCTAGGAGAAACACAGTAGGGCCACAAACACTAGAAATAGCTGGGTCAGTTAGAGCTCCTCAGGAAAGAGGAGGGAATAGGAAGAAGTGTTGCTCCCTGGAGGCCCGGAGAGCTGCAAAGCAATTCCTGTGCTGGGCAGACAGTAAATCCATCACACATCCGTGGTCTTGTCAGATTAGATCAGCATTGGCACCTCCTCCATCTATGAAAGCCAGGGCCAGAGCTCCTGCAGTGAGCTCATCTTTTGATGTCATTTCTTACCCGCTTCTTCCACAGTAGCGGCATTTTTCCTATTGCATAACTGATTTAAAGGGACTGAGGGGGAGACAAATCTGTAACAGATCCTGGCTGTGTCTTTGTGATCTCCTTCTCATTTCCCTAATGGCTCTATAGTAATTAGATTTGCAAAACCAGCAAAAGGTCTCATTTTGAATGGCAACAGCTGTTGACATCAAGATTACATTGAATAATTTACTGGTTTAATTTTAGCTGCTAAACAATAAAAGCCTCTTGTTGAAGATTATTTCCCTGACTGATGTTTTCTCCTTTTCCCATTGCTGCCTCTTCCTCTCTTTGCATGCTGGACACTCTGAATTGCCCCATGGAAAAGGCAGTAATAACCTATGTGGCCTGTGCAAAACTATAGGTGTGCATGTGACTACTGTTGTTGTGTAGCACAGGTTCTAAATTCAGGCTCAGATCCATGAGCTATATTATTCCAAGTGTAACAAATTATTCTGGGCACTTTAACAGGACTTCAGAAATGGATGCTCAGTCTCAGGCTCCTGTACAAAGTCTGGTTTCAAACTCTGTGCATCAGTCCCTGTAGGAAAAGGAGAGCAGTAACACTTCTGTCTCACAGTACTGCTGCAGGCTTAGTTCACCAATACCAAGCAGCAGAGATTCTGTCAAGGAGCAAATAGTAAAAATAAAGCCATTTTATCAAAATTAAGTGAAAGGGCAGCATTTGCTACAAACCAGTGTAGAAGGAAAGCTGAGAGTATTGCTGTGGAAGGTTCTTCTCTGTGGTTTTCAAAAGGGGTTTTTTGTGATAAGCTGCTGGGCGTTCATGACTAAAACCTGAACATCATGAGAGACTTGAAAATCAAAGGTTAAATTCCTACTGCACACTCTCTTTTCAGGAGTGGGACAAGTGCTTTACTGAGCCAAACTACCTATAAACCACCCTGTGCTAGGAGCAGTACCCGGCCAGCATGGCTCCCTGCACAGAGCTTGCACTCACCCTTGGGTGCAGTTTGGATGACACGGATGGCACTCCCGATCCTCATCGGCGTACTTGAAAATGAAGCTGTTGGCCCCCTGCAAGCCATCAGGACATTTTTCCACACAATTTGGACCATCCTTAAAATGGAAACACTTTGTGCAGTGGTCAGGTCCCTGGAGAGCGTGGAAGAAAGAAATGCAGTGCATTCAAGTTACTCCGTCCTTTCCTGCTGCGCTAGGACTGCGTTGGCACACACTCAGCAACAACTGCAGCAGCTTCTCTTCCCAAGGAACAGGGAATTACCTGTGTGGTTCCAGCCTCTGTTAGGGAGCAGCAGACATATAATCCTGGTGCTGCTGGCCATTAACTTCTTCTGCAGAGTGCAAGACAAAATACCAGCTTCTATATGAGCTTCTTAATGTTATGGGTGTGCTCAATACAATGAATTCAGTGCCCACTTCAACGCTGAGAAACTTCCTGCTGCATTATTCAAGGCTGAGCCACCTTCGCAAAGCCCCTCAGTGGGTTCTCCTACCTCTGCACGCCAGAACTATTTTCCACAAGCATTCTGCACATGGCTTCTGGTCACAGCAAGACTGAAGGACTACAAGGTCTCCTTCTTCTTAATACATATGAACACCAAATTGTTAAGAGCAACAAACCAAAACTCCTGGACAATTTAAAAGTAAAATTTTAAAGCTGTGATGATAAGCCAGTGTATAACTAAATCTGGTGTTCAGGTTGAGCATTGGCCTAGGATTTTATGTCCAAAAACCCTGCTACAAATCCAAATTTCCCTGGTGGGCCGAACAATTGAAACATTAGCTTCTTGCATTATGACTGTATTGCAGAAAAATACAGTACTGTAAGAAAAAACATATGCCTTTCCTTTTTCCATTGAGTAAGTCACAGAAATAAGGAAATAAATTATGGGTTATATTATCTCAATTTTGGATACCCAAAAATACAACTCCTCATTTCCACCATACTTGTGACTTTTAATCTTGGCAATACACAGAAAACTAGAAGAAAGAGACAACTTCTATATCCCCGATGAGCAATAATCTTTGAAAGTACAGTTACTGGCCATTATAAAGGTGAGAAAGAGTTAAGTGTCATTTAGGATGCATGAAAAATGTTATCGATCAACAAAACGTAAAGGCTATCTATGTACAAAAAACCTCCCAGCATGTTGTTCAAACTGAGAGACTGAGACAAATTCCCCCACTTTTTTTTTTGTAGGGGGAAACCAGGACACAATTGAGTATAAAGAATGAAAATAGGGATAAAAGAGGGCACTCAAATCCCAACGACATGCTTTCTGTCTGTAAAAATTGCGTGCATCTGTACCACTAAAGCATTAAGACAACTCAGGAAAGAAAAGGAAAACTTTTAAAATCACTTTCTTAAGGAGGCAGATCCAAGGCAGTTTATTCCCAGCATCAATTTAACATGAGTAGAATTCCTTCCCTGTATGCATATGTGTGTTTTCTGCTTTTGTTAACACTAATTTGCAGTAGCTTCTTTAAAGTCTGTGAGTTTAACCTGCAAGTTACCCTGAAACACAGCAAACAAACCAAACCCTAACAAACATAACAGACTTTGTTCTTACCGGCCCGTAGCACGTGATCATGTTTTCCTCCATCTTCTCACACTGGGGATCACACTCCACACAGACAGAACCATTTGCAAATTCTCGGAATTCCCTGCGAAAATATTTTGCAGGCGGGTTAGGAGAAATCTGACTCCAGCCCAAAACTGAGCTCACCTGGCTGGGTCTTCACCTGATGGAACTGATCTCAGAGGCGCTGAGGGCAGCAGTCTGTCACAGCAGCTGAGGACAGGCCACCACCTCATCCACAGCCATGTGAAGCAGAGACACCTTCTTCACCAACATAAAACTATAGTGGGCGCCTTCCTCTCATTAAGAAATACTGACTTAATTAACAGGACAAAATTGATGACTTCTTGATTTTCATGATTGTCACTTGTGGCTCAAATTCAGGAAGCCACTTGTCACACGTGAGCACTGATGACAGAGCTGCCCTTGTGGCAGGAAGGTCTCTATGAGCACATGTTTTAAAGCCTGTGCTTCAAAAGGCTCGTAAGGTTTTCAGCAATAATTCTAGACTGAGGTCTCAATCTATAAAATGTCAAACCAAATCCTTTTACTCATTTATTTCATGTATCCACAGGAAACTACCACTCAAGTGACTTTTTTTTTATGAACCACTTCTAAGAGGGGAAAAAGTAGTGAAGGCAGGTTGAATATCTTCCTTCAAACATTTCAGCCACCAGTTATCCCTCACCACAAACCTCCAGCACTCTCCCAACACAATCCATCCCATCTTCTTCTAGGCCATAATGAATTCACATCCAAGCAAGTTGTTTCTCCCTCACTAAAGAATCTTTGTAGTAGGCTCAGACTGGACCAAGCCAAGCTTTGCAGGTGGATCCCATCTTGCTGCATCACCGATTACAATATTTACATTAGCCAGATGTGTACAGATGTGCTACACCCTCATGTTAGGGGGCTCCAGTAGCATCCAAGTAAAGGGTGAAGGCCTGAGCTCAGTGGGTCACTGCTCACCCTCCACTCCTCTGCAGCTATTAGGGTCTGCTTAGGACATCAGGATTGTCTTAGGTTGCAGTGCAAGATGTAACCAGCAGCATGCGTTCGATTTCCAGCTGTTCAAACCAGCTGGGGCAGGGTTCTTTATCCCTTCCAGGACCCATCCTCCCTCCAGGGGATCTCTGCTGTTCATGGGCCATCGAGGCTCACTGCATGGCTGAGAACATTACATCATCCATTGGGAGAGGCTCCACCCAGGGGGAGGAGCCAAGCATTCCTACCTGGATAAAAATCTGGGACTCAGAACTCCAGCGCAGCCTGTTTGCACTGCATTCCCAGAGGAAGACTGTGCCCATCTCACCATCACTGGACCTTCAGAGGAAAATTACACCCTTCTACAGGATCATTGCTCCAACAGAACCGCATCTGTCACTCCAGGAGGACTGCAGCCACGATTTAATTGGACTGACCATCAGGGTGTCAGGCTGTATTCTGATTCTGTCAGTGTTTTCTTTTTGTTTGCTTGTTGTTAGTACTACTGCATTTTTATTTTAATTTTCATGGTAAAGAACTGATATTCCTATTCCCAATCTTTGCCTGAGAGCCCCTTAATTTCAAAATTATAATAATTTGGAGTGAGAGGGTTTACATCTTCAAGGGAGGCTCCTGCCTTTCTTAGCAGACACCTGCTGCTCCAAACCAAGACAGGACTGAACTGAGGAAAACCTCATTTGAGTTCTGCAAGGACGCTTACTCCTTCTCTGGCTCTGGGAGTAGATTTTTCCTGCTGAGGACTAAAAGAGATATCAAATACAGCTTGACCCCACCCTGAAGAACTGTTGCAGCCCTACAGCATGAACATGCAGAGCTCTCCCACAAACAAAAAAGTTCTCCCCTAGCCCAGGTTACAAATATTTTCCCATATTTAGGACAGAACTGAGCCCGTGGAAAGTGTAAATACCATTCACTGATGGACAGAGAACAGAACAGAACACACTGACTGAGTCTGATCATGCTCTTACTGTGACAGGCTCCATGGCAGCAATAGGCACCAAGGGGGGACCAACTCATTCCAGTGCACTGACAACACAGCTGGGGTCTGCAACTCTTACTGGGGGGTGAAGGGGGAGGAGAGAAGAGGAACTTTTAAGCACATAAAACTGTGCTTTGAACAAAGGAATTTTTGCAAGCCTTCTCCAGATGGAAGAGTTGAGAATAGTTTCATGCCTACGTAGGAGTTCATTTGGCTCAGTTCAACTTTATCTTTCTATCATACGGCAGATTCAACCACCTTGTGCTGTGCAGGTATTCCCCCAGTATAAGCAGCAAAAGGAAAAGGGGCAAGAACTCCTGTTAGGTTTTTAAATTTGTATTTGTGTGTACAATTACATAGTGCATTATGAAAAAGAGAGTGAGTTTTTCTACTTTGGAGTCCTTATTCTGAGAATTTCTTTATCAGATGCCTGAGTCCAACTCATCTGAAAGGACATAATTGTATGGTTCTGAATAAGGCTATCAAGTAGGGATAAACGATGAGGGGTTTTTGTAACTTTTCTACCTAAATCAAATTGTTCACGTTACCAGCGATGCAAAAGGTGCAAGGTGATGATGCTGCATGAAAACTTTAGTCAGCAGAATACCAGGGAAACCTTTCTACACAAGTTCAGATTTAGAAATCCTTAAATCTTAGCCCAGGACACGTTTCACTCAAAATCAGTAATACTGGCGACGGAGCCAGATACTGATTAATGCAAACCCAAAATGACTTGCTCACTGAAGCCCTCCACAATGTTAACTGGCAGCTTTGGGGAAAAGCACAAGGGGAGCATCTTACCCATCGTAGAGGTTGCAGGAGTCTATGCAGGTCCTGCCCCTGATGAAGCGCTTGCAGGACAGGCACTGGTCCGGCCCTGGCCCCCAGCAGCCGTCGCTGGAGCACAGCTCATTGCACACCATCCCATCAGCAGCTGCAGAGAGAGAGGGTGCTGTCAGTAATGCACACAGCCCTCCCAAATCCAAGGGAAAACATTCTGTCAGCACCCCGACACGCTCGGAAACGTCACCGGAATGTCCCCGTTTTCCAGAAGCTGGACTGAAAAAAAGCATAAAATCATCATCATGCCACAGCACAAATACACAGAGCACTCAGCGGAAATATCGTACACACTCCTGGTCTGCTCCTTTCAGAGAAAACTGAGTGGGAAAAAGATTTGAGAGAGTGCTGCAAGGATGATCAAAGCCAAGAAACAGAAGAGCTTCTAAACCAGGAATAAACAGAGATGCAGCCTCAGAGGTGGGAGAGAAAGAAAGGACATGATTAAAGCTTCTCAAATCCTGAATGGCAAGAAGGAGGTGAGTGAGCATGAAACAATTGTTCACTGCTTCTTCCAAGTCCCTCATGGGCATTCAAAGAGACAGAAATCCAATAGGGTTAAAATCTGAGATTTTTTTTCTTCACAGAAAGTAAAGATCAACCTGTAGAATTCCCTGACACAGGACATGGTAAATGCCAAAAATCGAAAGGATTCAAAAAAATCAGTTGTTTGAATCCACTAAAGTTCTATTAAACTAAAATATAAAATGCTACCTATGAATTGAGGACTCCCTGAAATAAAACTTACGGACAGTGGAGAAAAAAATTGAAGGAAAAACACCATTACTTGTGATTTTAAAATGATTTCTTTATATTATTCAGGTGCAAAAGCACTGAAGAGCCAAAAAAGCCTTTATATTAAAACCCTCAAGCCCACACCAAAATACACCATGAACCAAGGGTTAGAGGGAAAGTTTGTTTCAAACAATGTAAGTCTGTGTTTTCATTTTATATAAATCATTCCCTATGTAAATATCTAGATGATGTGACAGATGGAGAAAATGAGCAAAGAGCAAAAGGCAACACATTAACTCTCCAGCATCTAAAGAAAATCTGGGTGCACTTTCAGCCTAACCCTGGCATATGAAAGGACAGAATTAATTCGGATTTATTTTTGCACAATGCAATATTTTACACAAATGATTTACACACTGGACTGAGTAAACTAAATCCAGCAAGGACTTGAAATATCAGAGATGGCAACAATAGAGACACTCATTTGCTTTTTAAACCATTGGAAACAACTTAAGAGGAATAATAAATGAAAAGAAGGTGTGCTGGTTGAGTTCTACCACCCCCTCCAATACTATCTTACTCAATACACCACAAATAACCCTCAGGCATGAGAAGCCTGAGCTTGTTGTATCAAGGCTGGAATTTTTATTTTTTTTATTTCTATATCACACACCCTTTTTTAATACCAGCATCCAAAAGGTATTCATCAGTATATTTCTGTTTTTTCTTTTGCCTCAAAACTCAAATCAGGAAGAGCCAAATAAAAAAAATATTTTATTTAGGAGTCATTTCAGGCGCTCAGTACGCTTTGAAGTGTATTAATGATCACAAATTCCAGCACAGCAGGAGGGACTCAGGAGGCCATTTCAGAGAGGTGCCTTGTCCTCCTCGCCCGAGCTCTGCTGCTGCAGTCAAATGGGCCAGCCCAGCAGCGCCAGGATGAGCAGAGACACAAACCTCAGCTTCTCATTACTGTCCTAACCTGACTTTCTTTTAAGCATAGTAACATTTTTATAATAACTTTTGGATGTCCGTAGTTCCACTATGCTGCCACTATTTGCCCGAACCTACAAATAAAAAGAAAAACCACAAACCCAGAAACTATCCTAGTTACAATTAAACACGCTTTTTATATCGTTTCATATGGGTTTTGTTTTCTAATCAATGACTCATTTTAAATCTTTGTCAAGCAACAAACTAAAACTTAACCTGGTATGGAGATCCCTTTATTTCTCATTTTTATTTTAAGAATATTGCTGGCTCTTCTGATTTTGTTTTCCGCACTCATCACAGAAAGGCAGTTTCCTGTTTGCTTTCTCACCTTCTTTTGCAACTTGAAATTGTGATTTCCTACTAGTGATTTCCTTTCTTTTCATTTTTCTCACCCCTCAGACTACTCTGGGATCAGAACTTATTTGCATGGATGGAGTATTTCACTAAAATATTTGTCCAAATAAAAGGGGTATTATTAGAAGATAGGTCAGAAAATACAGTGAATAACTGTATACAAATAAAAAGAGAGCTTTTCAATAAAGAAAATCATGATTACCCCATTGAAATGTAGCCAACACAGTGCCCGTAGTATTATGAAAAAAGTAACAGAAACAAAAAAATTACCATTTCCTCCTGAAATGTTTTCATAAAAGAACCTTGGCAAGGAGGGAGTGGTTGTTTTGACAACTTATAAAAACTCATTTCTCTTGCCTTTCTCTTCTTTAATTGTGGGGATGGCTAAAGAAACGTTTCAATTTTTGACACATCATTTGGCATTTCCATGGGCTGAGCATGTTCTGCAGCTCCAGCACATCACATGTGGAAGGAAATAACAACAATGTTCTTGACAGGAGCTGGATTTTGTCAGGAGTTTTGGAAGAAGGGCTCAATCTTTATTAATGGGGCCAGACAGGTTAGAAGCAGAAAGGTTTAATGTTTTTCCCCAACCTAAATAGAAGACAAGAAAATTAGCTACTAAAAAAAGAAAAATTATTTTTATTTGGCTATATGCTTCTGGGCCTGATCCAAAGCTCCATAAACGGAATAGAAAAACTCCTGCAGACTTCAATTAGCTTTATATCATGCCCAATAATGAATGTAATCATTTATTCAAGTTGTTAATTGGTGGCTAGATTGATATAATTCATAATAATCACATCTGTAACAACCTTTGCCTGGAAGGGTTTCACCTTACACTGCGGGCATCACTAAAGCTCAGAGAATTGTTCAAGTAAGTTTGGATAAAAGAACTTTTTTTTTTGGGCATTTATTTTGTGTGCACTCATATTTCATGAGTCACCTCTGACAGCTCCATAAAAAAAAAAAAAAAACAAACCAAAAATAAAACACACTGGAAAAAAAAAAGGCAGACTTTTCACTTCAGCATGGAGCACAGGTAAAATTTTCCTACCCTGTCCTTGGTGAGTTGTTTTGTTCCCTGTGCACACGAGCTTGGACACTGACATTTCTATCCCTGAAAGTGTTCAGGGAAGTGAATAAGGGAGAGGACACATTCCTTCCCGGTACCCCCTCCCCTCTCCTGCATGGCACCACCTTAGAAAGACAACACAAAGCACTAGAGCATCCTGGGGCTTTAAGGATTTCTTTTTTCTTCTTCTTTTTTTTAAAATTAAAACCACACACATGTATTTTTCTCCTGTATTTTCAGTATTCTACAAAAACTAGAAGTCTGACTAAGCTTTAATCTATTAAAAAATACTATCTTGGAGGCAGTGAAAGATTTGAGGACTATTTTAACTTGGTTAAGAAGTGGTGTAAACAGCAAGATAAAACAATTGAGGGTATGAGGAACTATAAAGAATATTTTTCATGCTGGAATATGTTGAAGCATTTTCCACTGGATGAAGTCTGTTGTCTTTGTCTTCTTCATTGAGAAAAAAACCCAAAAACTCAAGAGTTTTCCCAAATTCAATCATGCTGGTATTATCTCAAAGATGGAGCATTAACAGAGACCAAACTTTTCCACAAAAATTTTACTCCCCCTGCAACTTCTCAGTATTTCCTCACTGACAAAGAATCAGCTGAACACAGCATTAAACGGCATGGGAAAGATATCATCACCTTGTGACAGGTCACAAAAGTCACTTAAATACACTGGTGGCTAGAAGATCTTGGGAGATCTTACATGAGTTTTCAGAAAAGCTACACACTGATAGAAAAAAGTTTGCTGAAATTTGCTTTAAGCCATTAACAATAACTGGGAAGAAAAGAAAAAAACCCCAAGCTAATCGTGCCTCAAAATATACGAAGAAGTAATAATAAATACCTGAGAGTGGCTGTAATGATTAATGTTTTTTAGACTGTTTTCTTGACTGAAAACCATGTGAAAGAGAGTTTTTGGTGGATATTCTTATTAACAAGTCACAACCTGCTGGCTACCATGCAAACAAACAGACAGTATTTGTGCCACAGAGCATTCTGATCCTCCAAACATTTACTTACACACCTTCCCCATTCCAGTGGGGCTCATTTGGCACTCAAGAGCTGTGGTCATGTGCCCAAACATCTGCAGGATCAGTGTCCAGAACAGGCAAAAGAAGGGAAAGGCAGAGATGGAAACCCTGGAAGCTCTCAGGTCCCATGCCAGTGGAAGGTGCAGGGAAAACTCTCCTCAAGCCCAGCCTGGAAATGAGAGGTGCTCCAAAGGGTGCTGGAGAATTGCGTCTGGCTCCATGGCCAGTGCACGGCCACTTGCCTTCCTCCAAGTGATCCCGCAGAGTTTAGTGAGACATCCAACCTGCAGCGCACTCATTCGGCCCCAGAGAGGTGCTGGCCGACAGGCAGAGCTGAAGCAGCAGCAGCAAAGCCCTTCTCAGCTGACTCTGACGCTCAAAAGGCCACAGAACATGAACCAGTTCACTCACACAGATGTGCGGAGAGGAAACCACTGTTCCCGTTGGGATCACACTGCCTTCCAGCTGGAGAGAAGCAGCCACTGCTCCTGTTGGGATTGCGCTGCCTCCCAAATGGAGCCACTTGGCCCCTGGCCTGTGTTCATTATACACTGTCCATTTAATGAACACAGCTTAGAGTCCATTTTTAAAACCAGCCCCTTGGTACTGGAGCTTATGTTGTGACTTCTTAAAAAGGAAACAGATGAGATTCGTTTTCCTCCTTAAGCTCCCTGCAGTGTTTAAAACTCCTAAAATGTCTTTAGGAGTATTAGGCAGCACCTGACAGAACTAGGGGACACTGTCTTAAGCTGCGCCAAGGGAAATATAGGTTGGATATTAGAAGAAAGTTTTTTACAGAAAGGATAATCAAGTACTGGAATAGTTTGCCTGGGGAGGTGGTGGATTCACCATCTCTGGATGTATTTAAGAAAAGACTAGATGTGGCACTTCGTGCCATGGTTTTGTTGAGGTTAGGGTTGTGTCGGACTTGATGATCCTGGGGGGTCTCTTCCAACCTAATGATTCTGTGATTCTACAATTTTTCTTCCTGGAAAATGATATGCCTCTATTATAATAAATCCTCACCAAACCAGAGGTGAAATAAAGTTAACATTTTCCCTTTGTGAGCAGATGTAGTGACAAGACACTCCCTGTGAGAGGATGATGTGACAGCACATCCCAGTTTCCATTTGCTCTGGAAGCCCATGTTTCAGTAGCTGGGGCACCTTCAAAGGGATTCAAACTGAGAAACTTTCAAACTTTCCCAGGAAAGGGCAAAGAGGTATTTGAGAAAGGAGCCCTGACAACTAATGCAAGATTATGTTCCAAACTGCTGTGTTCAGCTATGTCCCAAAGCCCCCAAAACCAGTGAAACAACTGGGACACTACTCCATGAGGGGCAGAAGCACCTTACAAAATTCACCGGAGCGATTTCCCCTTGTCTCCTAACGTGGGAGGCTACAGAAAGCTTGAAGCAAAGAGGAATCACTGCTGTATGAGACATGAGGCCTGTGCTCCACCTTATTACTGCCTAGTTTCTTTTTATATTAAATGTCTAGGAATGAGGGAAAGTTGATTGTTCTTTCATTAAATGCTGCGTGATAATCAGACAGCTGGAGCCAATCTGATGTTAGAAAACATCAGAGCACCATGAGGATGATTTTTCTCACATAGTAAGCAGGTTTTCATCTGGCAGAGAGGAAACCTGTGCTCTCTAGAAGGTTCACATGTTCACGTACCTTCTGGCAGGATGGGACCAATTCAGATGTGAGAATATAATCTTAGTGACTCTTTCATGGTAAACAAAACCTTGAGCTTCTTCCTTCTTCCGTTCTGTCAGCCCAAAAATTCCATATGGGAAATCTCAGAAGGGCTAATTCTTTCTCCATGCCTCACAAAATACCATTGTTACTAGAGCACTAGCACATAACCAGGTGGTTTCTCACCACATGACGCTGTTACACTGCAGGGGAAAGCAAAAAAGCAGTGCCACATCCCTGTACCATCCTTGGCAGCACCTCTATTTTCCAATAAATATTCTATTTTTATGGCTGGCTTTCTATGTAGGGGCAGAAGAAAAACCCTACACCCTCAGGCACAGTCAGCAAAAACTGCCTGCAGTGACAGCAAGTAGCATTTTCTTAACCTTCACTTTTTTAACTTGCATGTGAAGAAATAGCCTAATAAAATTAATACTAACAATAATTAAAATGCCACAGAACCAAAAGCATGTGGAGATTGACCAAACAATACTTTGTACTTGTGGCTCTTCCACGGTAGGAGAGATTAGAAAAGGGACTGAGCAGCAGAGACAAAGCTCCAGCTGTATTTCACCTAACACTGAAGGTACAATTACACTACAGTGATGAGCACAGCCATTCACTCTCTTAGAACAGAACAGCACTTCAAAGGGAGGGGAGAGGAAAAAGAAAAGAAACAAAATCCCTCAAAAATAATAAACAAAAAACCCCCTCAAACCAACAGAAAGAAAGAACTAAAGTGCAAATCAAAAATAGGACCACAGCTTGAAAAAACCCAAAGCAAACATTTTTGGCTGATCAGAGCACAAACATCAGCAATATCTCTTATACATACAGCAATTTAATGAATCTCCTCTCCTGCAAGCAGTCTAACAGATGCTTTAAATGAACTGCCTTGCTGCTACAATATGCCCGTATTGATGCAATTTGCTGCCTGATTTCTATATAAACAAGTTATTTTATCTGCTACAGAGCTTTCTTTAGCTTTTCTGTACTATGATCTCAGTCTAGGTACTGGCATGTAAGCTTTCCTGAAGTAGTATTTTTTTATCACATAGGTCAAACACGAAAAGGGAGAACTTGGTGACCTAGAACAGTCCCAAAAACACCACTGTGCATTAAGATAGGGCCACTGAGGCTGGGGGAAGCAGAAGATGCTAATCCCACTCCATAAGGAAAGGGCTGTAAAGTCATTAACATTCCATG
The DNA here is from genome assembly GCA_013397315.1 of Donacobius atricapilla. Classification (NCBI taxonomy): domain Eukaryota; kingdom Metazoa; phylum Chordata; class Aves; order Passeriformes; family Mimidae; genus Donacobius; species Donacobius atricapilla. Next base: position 304,165 of record WBMY01008455.1, read on the forward strand.
CGCAGCCTTCGGAATTCCTGTTTGTGAAACTGGATCATTCCCATCACGTTAAGGAAGCAGCTGGCTCTCTCTGCCCCCTTTCCTTTGTTCACACCTCAGAACATTTCATTTTCCTGCTCCGACTGGGCCAAACCCCTGGATGCTGCCAACGAGCCCAGTCCCCCGGATGCCCATGGAATTGCACCAGCCCCCGGGTGAGTCTGTGGCAGGGAGCAGCAGGTACTTACTGCAGTTCTCTGCCCTTTTGTTCCGGTGGATCACTGTCTTTTGGCTGGGCGTGCTGAAGAGGCTGGTCCAGTTGACAGTGTGGTAGTAGCACAGGTTGCTGTTGTCTGTGATGTAGATGTTGCCGGCACTGATTTGCTTCAGGGACTGAAACTGCAGGGAAGTGATGCCTTGCTGCTTTAGGATGAGCAAGGAAAGGCCACTGGGATGAGAACAAAAGTGAGAGAGAATAGGAATTAGCTTCAGAAGGCACCACTAATTGTTTCTGGTAGGGAATTGCCAACTGGAATTCATTCCAAATGTCAAGGTGATCTTTCTGGAAAAATTGAGAATTGTTCAGGAAAGTTTTATTTTGTGGTAACACAAATATTTGATGAGTCAACATCTGGTTCTATTGTCTAGGAAGTTATGAATTCTGTCAGGAGTGAGATACCACAAGCTGTGATGCTCCTCACACTAGGCCAAGTAAGCCAGCAGAACTCCTCAACCAGTTTCATTTCCTCCATTAACAGATTTTTTTTGAGATAACGTGCTGTTAGGAAAACTGAATAACATTCATTTTTTTCTTTCAACAGCATTAATACTATGACAGTTTATATGCTAAGGAGAAAATGACAAAATCATGTACAATGTATTAAAGCATCTTCTGTCAGCCATCAAATTATTGTCATTTCAAGTAATACAGGAAGAAATTGTTATTTTCATGGATTTTTTTCAGCCACTTTCTACATTTCATTTTTCTTTGGTTGTAATATGTGGTTATTGCCTTTCTTCATCAAAGGAACAGTAAATGATTGTCTGCACAACATGAAAATGACTGCACATATTTTATGACCAAAGATTAGTGAAGACAATATCCAGTTTCTGGGCATCCTTTAAGTTATTGTATTTTAATGATGATAATTGTTTTCCAGCTGTTCCAAATAAAAGTTGCTGCCTTGGAACAGAACGCGGGGGCTGTAATTCAACCTCAAGGTTTCACTGCTATTCATATTCTGCTCAGGTTGCTGTTTAAGATGCCAGCAGAGTCCCATGCCTAATTTTCTCCATCTCCAAAGTGGGGATCCAGGGGTTGCTGTATAAATTACTCAGGTATCAACTTGTGCTTCCCCCAGCATTTCTCACCAGGTTTTCTTCTCTTCAAACCAATTTATCCATACGAGTTTTCACACAGAAGAATCTCTGGTAAAAATGGCACTACAGAGCTTGCTAACACTTCACCTGCACGGTGCCTCAGTGATTTCGATGTTCTTCCACCTTTTACCTCTTCTTAAAACCACTCTGTTGTTTGGGCATATGAGCCTGCATGTCTAATCACAACCATATAAACCCCAACAATCAGGCTAAGTTCTATTATTCATTCCTTTTAAACTGTGTTTCTTCACAAGGTCTTTTAAACCATAAATGTAAGTTCCAGACAATGAGGTAATAGCTACAGCCATGGACCAAGATTTTTTTTTTTTTTAATAATTACGTTGAGAAGCTATTACCCATTATAAACAACTGATTAGCAAAGATACTGGTAATGAACACCTTGGTAATGGAGGAAAAAATAGATCAATCTACGATGTCCTTCCCAAAGGATGTTACATTCTCTGCGACTGAACAAAGAATCACAGAACACTAATAAAAAATTATTCCACCAACAGAGATGTACTTTACCTATAGAGAGCTCTCCCACCGATGGTTACCAAGTTAGAAAACACCCTGAAGTCTGTCATATTCTCAGGCCACGACTGTATGTTCAAATACCCTGAAGGAGGAAAAGGCAAACGTGAACGCAAATGATTTCGGCCTTGTGTGAGTTAGGACAGCTTTAGCCTATAAAGGAAAGACAATGCCAGCTTGAGGAAAATAAATAAATAGGGAAAGCTGCAGACTCTCAGGCTGCTCACCACCATCTCCTCCAAAAGAGAGAAGGAGAACTTGTCCTGATTTCCGAGGTGAGGACAGCTCGCTCTCTGCACAAGGTGCTTCGTGCTGCACACACCTCCGGAGAGGGCAGCTCCCCGTGACCGTGACCGACTCAGCACTGCAATGAAATGCTTAGTTAAGCACAGGGGGAATTCCACTTCAGCAGCACGGCTGAGACTGTCAATAGTGTGTTTAGGAATGGCAAATAACATACAGGCAGAGGTGCCAGATTATCTTCGACGTTAATTAGAGAGAGATTTAGAGTTAACTTTCCTTTTTAATCCCACCAGTTCGCTAAAATTCACAACTTTTGAGAGGTGAAGCATGCTGAGCTCCACACAGCTACAATCAAGCTGTGGTGCCCACAGGTATTTTGGTGGGGTTTTTTGTGCATAGAATAGAACAACTTTTTTTGCATTTCCCTGCCTATACACCATCAGAAATCAAATGAGAACTCAGAGCTGTACTATCTCCCTCCCTGTCCCCCGCATGGTGAAACAAGAAGCAAGATGCAAGAAAACAAAGCACTGAGTATCAGTCCTATGACCCCACTGAAAAGTCACAAAAAATGGGACTCAGTACCACCACTCACCACCACATTACACATCTGTCTTTAAATTACAAAAGCTAACTTGCAGCAGCATCTTCTGTTAGAATAAGGGAAGGAGCTCTAAAAGCAGACTAGAACTTTCAAATACTTTCAGGTGAAGAAAACAGTTTCCCACATTTCAGCACATTTTTCCTCACATTTCCCTCCCTTGCAACACTCATCCTACTTTGCTAACAGGCGACCAAGATACTTTGACCACTTAGCATCTGCCATAATGGGCATCCTGTGTTCAAAGGACAACACACTTGTGAAAATCAACTGATACTGAAGTTTTCTGTATTAAATTTTTATAGTAATGACAGCATCATGAGCTTAATGAAAACAAGTACCTTGTGCTCTTCAGAAAACCCAACACATGACAACTATAAAAGCAAAGTGAGAATGAATTCATTAATTAATGCAGATTATAGGAGATCAGAAGTGTGTTACCTGTTATCTCTCTCACTGTTTGGAAGATATTTAATTTCTCTGGATTGATGGCAGCGATCGTGTGATACGGGTCCCTGAAAGATTAAAATCACGTAACGCGACATTAAATAAGAAAAGATCAGGTTCTCAAAGCCATATACCATGTAGAAAACAGCATTAAGGTGCTCAACACTTTGCTTTTATGAAGATATACACCAAGCCTCTTCAGCCTGTTGTTCCTGCAGGTCTGTGTCTAGCTTCTCCCATGTCATCTCAAAGGAACAAAAAAAAAAAGTTCAACTCACTCATGTTTTAGCAAATATTTATGCTATGGAGAATTAAGGAATGCTAAAAAACCATGAGTGACCTTCCTAAAGGAAAGATGAATTTTCAGGGTTTTTTTCCAGGAATGGTACAGCTGGGATACTGCATACCAGGACTAAAAAAGCTGCTCCTGCAAGGAGTGACAAGCTATAAGCAAAACAAAGCTTCAGAGCATGCCAGCAGTTCCTGACACGTGGCATCTGAAGGGCACACTTTTTAGAAGGTGTTGAACAAGGAACTTCTACAAGTACAGATCCTTGCCAAGCAAGTTTGCCCATGAGAAATGAAATAACCTCCAAAACTTAAATTTTTTATATTATAGCATATCTAAGTTTAAAAAAGATGAAGCTGACCTTGGTTTTGAGAGTGCCATCATTTAGAGTAAATATGTTACTTTCCTCCGCCATTTAAAAAGTCAACCAGAAGCTTAAACCAAACAAAAATTCCTCTGCAATGGCACGTAATGGTATGTTTGTGCGTTTTCTGCGAGCAGGAAACATCCCCAATAAAAATGGAGCACACATTTCCTCCTCTCCTCCTTCTGCTTTCCAGGACACGTGATGCTGGGAGCTGAGACGTGCAGGGGATCCAGCTGGCTGAGTTTGGGGACAGGCCTCCCAAGGCTGGGAGGTGACACACTGATGGGGTCACCCCTAAGCGTCCGGAGGTGACTCCAGCCCAGCAGCAACAAAATGAGCTCCGCAACGCTAACGAAAAAGCCCAGGGGACCACAGAGGCATCAAACACGTGCTATTTTAACAATGCGGGGCTCTCAGAAAACTAAATAATAATTCTTGACTACCTAACAGAAGCACAGCATTTTGCTTTCAAAATGCATTACCATCAAAAAAGAAAAACCCTTGCCTGCAATAAACATGAGGCAGCTGAACTTCACCTCTAAATTCTGAAGATAAAACAGCTTTAAAGATGCAGATAAACACTTAAACCCCTTAAATAGACAAATATCTGATGTTCTATCAACATATAAAACTGTAGAATAGTGTATATCTTAATTACCTTTAATAGTTGCATATAAAAACATTCATAATTACATATATATGTTTACATAAATTATAACAAATTCGCAGAGACTTGAAGTTCATGTGCTTGGGAAAGAAATACGCTACAGAACCACAGATCAAAAAATAGGGCAGGATCAATTGCAAGAGCACAGTGTCCAATGGAAACAACACCAAAAAAATATCCTCTGCATCTTTCACCGAAATCATTCTCTGCCACCACCAAAAGTCCTCCAATTCCCCAGAGAACCAGATTTTAAGTCCCTACAATCTAAACCACTAAAAATTCATACTCTAAAATTTGCAGTTGACCGTGAATAAATGAATTTGTGACAAAAAATAAGTAAAAGTTGGAGAGGAAATAAGTAAGATTGTAGTTTCTCTATAAAAACTACTTGTGTAGTCTGTCATTTTTTTAAATTTCCCTTTCATATTGCTGGTTTGCAAAATGTAATTTAAGTTTTAAATAAAAAAAGCTGTTCCAGAAATCTAGGTATTTTCATTAATTCTCAAATATTTTCTTCTTTTAACCTATATTAATGTAATTCATGCTGCAGAAAAACGTAGGGTTGGAGAACTCAGTGCCTTCATACTTTAGGCTTGCTGAAGTGAGTTTTCTTCATCAAGAATGAGACATAAAGTCCTACACAGTTCCAACATTACATGTCCTACTCTTCTGTAAAATAGAACAGACTATTTAAACTTTCTGCTTATAGTCCAAATTTAGATTTTTTTCAGACAAGTACAATTTTATTCAAGGTTGGGTTTGGTTCTTTTAATTTAGACAGATTTTTTAATGAGGTAATATAATTTTTCCTGCAAAAGCAGTTCTTATACTGGAAATTAATTTTCATGTAGTGCACTGGATTAATCCACACAAAATTTCTCATGGGCTCTAGCTGCTTCTCTTTTGCATTTACTTGTTTTTTTCCTGTGCTGTGAGATTTAACAGGTTTCCATCCAGCCTCTCAGTGGGTCATTTGGCCAGAGCAGAGCCATGCGACACTTTGAGGTTTTTCTGGACCTATTACAAAGAGCAAAATTTAAACCAAAATACTGGATTTATACACCAGTGAATTCTGTGTGCCTCTGCAACTGAAACCTAAATAGATTCTTCGAAACTGATGGACGAGAGGGCAGCTTTTGTGCATGTGTGTGTACGGACAGCCACCCAGATTTTGACAAGTTATGCTAAGAGAGGCTGCCTCTCTGCATATTCTGCATATTATTCTGCCGGCCATACAAAATTTAAATAAACTCATGGAAGGCAATTTCCTTTTCTCCCTTCTATTCTCTAATCCACCTTCATTGTAAGCCAGTATTGAGGGCCTCATAAAGTAACCAGAGAATCATAATTGTCTTTTCTCTTTTTAGGGCAAACAATTAATCCAGCCTTTCTTTTCCTAGAGGTTGAACCTTAAGAATCAAGGCAATGGCTTTCCTCACAATGGAAGGCAGAAAACTAATTTATCCTGGATCTGCTATAAAAGAAGCCTGCAGCCCTCATTAAGAGGTGGGTGCAATTGTTTTCAGCTGGCACCACAACATTACATCTTAACATTTTGTCACTTACCCATGAATCCCAGTGACAAGGAAGATGAGGTTGCCATTGATCTTGGTACAGTTTACAAACTTGTCAATGTTGCTGGAATCCACCGTCTGAGCTGACACCAAACTCCCTGTCCCAATGCCATCACATGCTGCCAAAACAAGGGGCTTGTGTAAAGAATCAGGGAAAACAATTACTGACCCAGAACACGCTGGCCTCACAGACACGAGTCACTCAGCAGAGGTGCTCGAACAGCACCCTTGACCCATATTCCCAAAGAAGCACGTGCCAATCTAAAACAAGCTGAGAGCTACAACAGGTACCTGCCACAGAACCCGGGCACACAGGTTAAGGTATTTCACACGGGATATAAAGGTGAGTATCAACCACACCAAATCCCACCGCACAGTCCCACTCAGCCCAGCCAATTGACCGACGCATGACAGAGACGGGACTTGAAAGGAGGGGTGCAAGAAGTAGTCCAAGCAAGAAGTCAAAGCAGAAAGAAGTTGGAGCTGGAGTTGAAGTCATTGAATTAGTTTCTTTTCCTCTCAGTTCAGTTTTGTATACTGCTGCTGCTCCAAGCAGTCACATTCTTAAGCAAGAATTTCCCACTAGTAACAGAATTAGCCTACTGTTCGCATTACTTGGCAATCTTACAAAACTACATAGTTTCAAAAACCTTGATATCTGCATATTCTGCACTATCCAGTTCTTAAATCTGTGGTCGCTTACCCCAGAGCCTGTACTCCACCAAGGCCAGGCTATCATTAAGCTCCATTGTGCTCTCCGTTCTATCCCCATTTGCTCTCCCGTAGCCAGCCATAGCATTTCTGGGGGCACTGTGCACTGCAGAGACTGAGGGGCCCTAACACTGATAGCTCCAGGGGTCCCTTCTCTGGTGGATTTGTGAAATCAACCATAAGCCATAAGGCCCTTTAAAAGGTTGTATAAATAACTTGTTATTTATCAGCTCAAGCAGCAAGTTACTGGTGCCTGGAGAAACTGGCAACCAGCGATGAACCCTCTCTGTGTAGCCTGTGTATGTAATTTAGCTGCATTTTCTGGGACACAGGATGCACCCATGAACAAATCCCTCGTGACTTCAACCGTATAATGTATTCTGTCTTCCTAACCGGGCTCCTATGATGGCAACTACCAGCAGAAGCTTCTACAAACACGTGATAGCTTTCCTCCTGAGAAAGTGAGGAACTGTAGACCTGTGTTTTCATGCAGAAAACTATCTATTCAGCAACAACTATTTACCACAATTAAGCCAGATGTGGCTTCCATTAGGACTGAAAAGTGGCATAGGCCCATGTAGGTAAACCTATGATGCTTTGCTCCACAGACCTTCGAGCAAGGAGCAGAAAATCTCCTTGCTGGAGTCTAGAACAGCAGAGTAACCTACAGATTCCAGTCTTCCCAACAGAACCATCACTAGTCTGTGCTTGACACACTGAGACAGGAGGTAGAAGATTCTGGGAAAGCAGAGACAGAGGAAGGGAATGGAAACCTGAAGTTGTATTGACAAATATGAGACATCCCAGACATTGAAGCCAGGGATTTTTGTATGGCCCCCTTTGGAATGACAAAAGGACGATGCTAAAACACCTCCAGGAATATACTTGTCATTAAAAAAATGCAATGAAGAAGTCTTTCAGATTTCTCTAAAACCAACAGAAAAATCCCCTTCATTTGTATCTAATAAAAAGTAATTGGTTTGCTTATATTACCATTACAACTTAAAAAATTTTCGCTCTGTTGTATGTGCTTGACACACAACCTACATAGCTCAAAGTTTTGTAGGTATTCAAAGGCTATTCATATTCTACAACACACTCATGAAGGGCAATTCATGCCAAAATAACACCCTGTGTAAACTACTTTCAAGAAAATTTACACTGAACCACTGCCTACCTTTAGGACAAATGTCAGTGCAGGGCTTGCACATCTTAATACCATTTTCTTCAACCTCCATCTTGGAGCTCGGACACGCCCGGACACAAGAGCTGGAATCTACCACAAAGTTGTCTGAAAAGAAAAAGGAGATATTGGCAGAAAGTGAATAAAAGTTGGGACATGCTTTTGTGCTCTGTGTCAATACCTATTGCTACCTTAGCACATTAACATTCAAAGTTCTGTATTTTCAGAAGTGTATAAGCAAAACAGGCACATTATCAGAGACTTATAAAAATCCATGAATTGTCAGGCCTGATCACTCTTTCTCCCCCAATTTGGCTTTATTACGATTTATAGGAAAAAAAATACAGGAATTGGAGAGAAATAAAGCAAGATGGTCTATCCTGTCTTTTTCATGCACCCAATATACATCTGGGATAAAACAGTGTACAGGACCATGACATGTATTTCAATTTTTTCCCTGTAAAACAACAGCCAAAGGGAATATAGACTGATCCTACCTAACTAAATGCTTAATACTGATAAGAAAGGGAAAAAAAAGGTAGGTGGTCAATGAAGTATTTGGGTAAAGAACTACATATCTTATAGTGCATGATTTCAGGTTTTTAACAAACAAATCTTACTTCAACAAACCACCACAATTACAGGCAGAACTAGGCTCACAGTCCCTGGCTGCTGTCAGTCCTCCACAGAGATTCAAAATTGAGATTTTGGGTTGGGTTGAATTATGACTCCATTTAATACAGATCACCCATCCTTCTTACATGTAATTTATGGATAAAATTATTAATGCAGAACTTTAAACTTTCATGGAATGAAAGAGAGAGCAAGAATACTATCCCCTTTATTATTCTTTCCAATTAAACCAGCAGATTCAAAGACTGTGTAAGTGATGACCCTATAATTTTTTCTGTTACTTGTCATCATCTGGCTGGTATCTCAGAAGTATGTGGGTTTTACATGCAGGGGATTCTTCTTTTTTTAACTCCCTCTTCCTCTCTAATTTTACTCTGGAGTTTTAAGACTGCATTCCTGTCAGTATTACAAGTTTATTCCTCACTGGGACAGAACTGCTCAGGGTAATGTTCTGTCAAATCATCAATACTCCCAGTTAGAGGCATCAATATCATGAAAGCATCTGGTTCTAGGTGCTGGCAGTAGACTATTATTTTTCTGAATCAGAAATCCGTTCCGACTATTTTAACTATCTTATTCCACTATTTTGGAATTTGCAAAGACTGACCTAAAGCATGAATGTAACAAGCAGTTGACCATGAAAACAGAAACCACCTTTCTTTAGGAAAATCACTCCGGGATCCCTGGGAGCTGTCAGCAGCACAGAAGGTCACAGCCTTTAGTTATCACCTGAGTTATTGCAGGCTTGCTGCAAGCACCTGTGGAGTGACTGGAGAGACTGTGCTCTGCACTCAGCTCTCCTTCTCTCACTGTTTTTAATGCTTCTGAAACGCAACTCCAGCTTCCCATGGGTGCAGGAGAAGGCAGAGAGCAGGGCAGGGGGCACAGCACTCACGTGGGCACTTCTTGACGCAGAAAGCCCCGTAGGTGTACTTGGCGTTGTGGTTGTGCTCCAGCTGGAAGGTGGTGGGGTTGTACACAAAGGTCTGGGGGCACTGTGTGACACAAGCACCGCTGTCATTGAAATTCATGCAGGCCTGCAAAACAAGGGAGACAAAAAGTACCGAACTAAATCATCTAGCTGCTTTAGGGGTGGGTTGTGGGGTTTTTTTGGTGTAAAAGATGGCCTTGATGGTTCAGACTCGCTGCGACAGTGAGGAATGAGAAACAGAGCTCTCTAACATTCACGTTGGCTACTTGGATATTTGCTAGGATCTTGGCAAATATGGGACTTATCAAATTAGGGAGTTTGGTGAGCCCCCTTAATTGGCAACAGTTGCCTGTTACAACACTTCCTACAAAACCAAAACAACACCGTTATTTGTTTCATAACTACTCACAATCAACTAATTCTCAACTTGATAGGACATTCTAAAACTGCCAAGAGTGAGCAGCTATTTCTAATTGTCTAAGCAAATGGTAATGACTTTTTCAGAGGTCCAACCCTTTAGACTCCTTACAGCATGACTACATCATCCAGCTGAATGCTGTAACTCCCAATTAGGAGGCAGGAGGGATAAGAACTTCCTTTGAGCCAGCACAGGAGGGGGCCGTTTCCCTAAGTGGCAAGTTTAACAAGGTCAGTTGCTTCACACACTGAGAGAGGAAAATAGGACTTTGCCCCACTTAGCATTCAGGCTCTGCCACGCACAGCTGACAGAGGACAGGGCCCTGACAAATGAAGAGGGGACTGTGTGGATAACAAAAAGTAATGGGATGCAGGGAAAACAACTGACCGTGCAAGGCTGGTAATTAGGAATAGAAAGGCCCACCAATTTTGACGTTCCTTATCAGCACACATCATGTCTATGGTTTTAACCACAGATTATAAGAAAACCATTGGAGTAATTTTCACAGAGCATAGCATGAGTGAAAAATTTGTATGAATGTGAAAGCTGCAGCCTGGCTTGGATCCCTCTAGCAGTTTAAGCAGCCACTGTTGCTGAGCATTGCCTCCCCACTAACCTGTAATCCAGGCTGCTTTAGAAGTGTTAGTCGAGGAGTGAATCCTTCTGGTCTTTTTCCAGGTTGTTAAAATACAGATGGTTTTGTGTCTTTAAAGAGTCAACAAGTATAGCAGTAATACTTATGTCCTGGCCCCTTGCCTCCTGGGCTGGGACTGAGAAAAAGATTCCTCCCTTCTGCTGATTTTACCAGCAGTCCGTATCTCCATTTGGATCAGGACCAGCAGGACCCTGGGACCTGTCATGCCAGCAGATTTCAGAAAGGAGAGGTTAATAATGTATCCAAAATCTGCTGCTGAAAGGAACAAGCAGGGAAGTCCATGATGAAAGCACTTTCCTACATGGAGCATGTGCTAAGCAAAACTGCTGATCGTATCTTTCTTGGTCCTTTAAAATGCCTATTATAACTGCCTTTTTTTTTTTCATAGAAACAGATATTTCTTTTCTCATACAAAGATAAACACTTTACTCAGAACGGGGATGGCAAGTCCACCAGAGGAAGAGGGTTGTGTCACTTTTCTGGTCCAACCAGGCAGTCAACCAGGCCCTTCTATGTATTTCAAGTTTTAGACCCAGTTTGAATCTGAGATAAAAACATCAGTAAAACTTTGCTTTAGCATGTTTGCTTGCATTTATGTCAGATAATGATTACTGTCTTGCTTTTAGAAGTGAATATGCAAATGACTGGATGGCAGCAGATGGAGGAGGATGGATGAATTTTATCTACAGATATTAAAACCGTATTTAGAACAGGATGCTGTTGCAAGATGCCATAATGCTCCAAAGGATTTGTAATGCTTCATAAGCTGTACTTTTTCTTATTAATAAATACTAATTTAGTTTGTTTCCTCAACCCATTTCTTACATGTTGACTTAAAAGGTACTCCATCATGTACATGACAATTCTCTGATAACAGTTTTGCAAATGCATAAAGTAAAGCACACCAATACTCCTTGGAGACATGGCAATTCTCAGGAAAAATTCATCTAGAAGATCTGGAAACTTTTAATTTATGACTGAAATGTTTTATATACATGTGTAATTGCTTCGATAATATATGCAAATTTCTACCATTTTGTGCTAAATGCTGGTAATTTGTGAATAAAAACACAGGAAAATACACAGGGAAGAAACAAAGTTCTGTGTCTCACTGAAAGCAAAGCACAGTTGTCTACAGCCTAAAGGGTTACACTTTTCACCCACTGTGTCTAAGCAAGCAATGACTAGTCCTGAAAATTGCCAGACCCCTGCTGAATTTCTTTTACATTGCTCTGGGGCCAGAAGGGAATGAGAATAAACCCTGGATGCTTCTCTGCTGTACCAGAAATAACATTCCAGCCGATGTTTAGCGTGCGTATTTCCACAGCTGCCACAATTCAGGAAGTCTAACTTTCAGGCTGCAGCATTGCACAGCCTATGCTGCCAATAACTTGTCCTTTGTGGGTGAGGGTCTGTAGTGACACCAAGTCCCCAGGCAGGTGCAAAGGAGAGCCCCTTTATTGCAAAAACCAGGATTTTTTAAGCAGTTGGGCCTTTATCAGTTACATACTTTAAAATCGTAGCAAACGTAATCCAACCAGCCACCATGCACCACAATGTGAACACGTAATGGTTCTATAACTTGTTTTTCTACCCCTAATTCACCTGAGTTTCTTTCCCACAGTTCTTTTCTGCTTAGCCAAAGTAACAAGCCTGAGCCAGGATATTACAAAGCCTTCCTTTTGTAAAGTTTTACTTACCAGTAACAGTCCTTAACCTTTGGAAATGGTTACATCAATACATCAACTCTGAGGATATTCCTCAGTGCTCATTTGGGAGCAATGACGGCATTTTTCCTCTTCCCTTTACCTATTTTTATTGTCTGTGACACAAGAAAGACTGGTATTTTCCTGTCTCTCCAGTTCAAAGCCAACAGAGAACTCCCAGGGACTGTTGAATCAGCCATACCATATGTGCTGAGCATTTACTTGTGCAAAGCCACAGAGAATAACTTCAGCAAATCCTGTTGGTGGCTGTCAGGCCACCACTACATTTCATCAGCAGCCAAAGAACAGCATTTAGAGTGTGGTTTGGAAGCACAAAACCCAGCACTATCAAACAGTCAGGGCCAGAGAGGGAAAGATTCGTTTTTGCCAGATCATTATAAGTCACTTACCCACGGTTTCAAAATATATGCAATTTTCCATGCCCTCCTCCCAACCCCACCCGGCAGTCAGCTTCACAGGTATTTGTCTCTTCAAACATGTGAGTACCTTTGAAAACCCACCTCTCCAAGCAGGTTCTAATACTAGGCTTCTTTAGACCTAGGTTTTTTTCCCCTGAAACCCTCAGCAAATCTTGTCTCATCGACCCAGTAAGATGAGCTACACATTTTTTGAGACCAGTTTTGGGTTCTAAAGCTGCTAAAACTCTTAGAAATAATGGATTAGAAACAAGACAGATTTTCTAAAGGCCTGGGCATTTAGATTGTCCATTTCTATAAAAAAAAAGCCATTTCTTCTTCCCATCTGAAGCACACATGTAGTAACATGCATTTGAGGGAGAGTGTTTTGGGAACCACTTTCCTTCCATCTCCACGAAGAAGTGTGTCCAGTAAAAAAGTTGAAGTTAAATTAAGTTTGGCAGAAACAAGGAACACCTTACCTTGCACAGAGAAGCAAAATAGAATTCTTGACTATCATATGAAAAGCACACAGACCACTAAAAACCCCATGTTCAATATAATGACAAATACTGCTGAAAATTTGCTATCCTCTCTAAAAGCTAATTTTGGAAAAGAAAAAGATAAAAATCAAAGAGATAAGCATAATAAGGGTCCCCAGTCTGTATTTACAAACCTCATACATCTGTTAATGGGTGATATTAAGTAGAAAAATGATGTTAATAGAGCACGAAAAATACAAAATGCTAAAGCTTGCATCCTGAATCTGCGAGCGTGCATGCGGTGCATTCGAAGGGAAAAAAATGTGCATTTCATGCATTAGAGCATCAAGAATCTGGAGAGTGACTGGCAGGAAGAATAAAAAAGCCAAAGAAAAGCCACGTACAAAGCAGTCGGTGTCCTTGGGTCCGTAGCAGCCCCCGGCGCACTCGCGGTGGCAGCAGTCGCTGACGTAGGGCCCGTAGCAGCGTCCGTCACACTGCTCTGCACACACGGTCTTCGTCACTGCACGGGGCAGGAAAAGGGACAGCGTCACACACAGGCCCAGGCGCGCAGCTCTCCAGCTGCTCCCTGAGCAGAACGCCCACAGTGGGCTGGAAAAACCCCCAGGAGGGGTGGGAACTGCCTCAGGGGTCCTGGCGCTCGGCTCCAGAACATCTGCAGGACAGCTGGATCCAGAACATCTGCAGGACAGCTGGATCCAGAACATCTGCAGGACAGCTGGATCCAGAACATCTGCAGGACAGCTGGATCCAGAACATCTGCAGGACAGCTGGATCCAGAACATCTGCAGGACAGCTGGACACAGAACAACTGCAGGATAGCTGTACCCAGAACATCTGCACGACAGCTGTATCCAGAATGCCTGCCTGATCCCCTCTTTAGGAGCACACATTGCTCAAGGACTGTAGAGAAGGAATTTTTAGTATGCCCTCTTACCCCTGAAAATTCATGGGGAACGTTACTTTCAAATCCTTAGTTTTTTTAAACAGGATACGGCACCCTCTTCCCCCCGCCCCAAAATAACAGAAGAGCCCCACAGTTGCATGTGAGTTCTCCCCAAGAAGAACAGCAACACAGAGTAAATGAGCGAAAATTCAGAGTGAGACCACAGCCAAATGCTGCCCTTGATGGCAATCCATTTGACAAACGGGAACAGAATAGACTGCAACCTTGGAGCACATTTGGAAACACCACTTGCTACCTCTAAATAACGCAATCCTGCCTTCATTCACAGAATGAAGCAACTAGATCTACCAGCTGGATTGTGGCTCTACAGACTCAGGGATTAACCTTGCACAAAGAATGGTCAACCAGTGGAGCATTCTCCTCCCCTCCCTCACTCAGCTGTAACCTTTACCTTTATTTTATGGAAAAAAAAAAAAAGCACTATCCAAACTATACCAACCACCACTGCCTACTGTGCTTTCAGCTGTCTTTTGATAAAAGGCTGGGATGATACACTTCTGAAATTAACCTCCAGCATCTATTTTTTAAAAAGCATTTAAGTAGTTCTCTATGAAAAACACTTTTCAGGAAGCAAGAGAAAACAAAATTCCACTCAACCTTCTGCTCAGTTCTACTATTTTAATGTATAGGTAACACCTTTATAAGTACATTCTGATTCAAAATCCCTTCACTACTTGCCAGAAATACTTAAGTTAATGCTGAAGGTTCTTGCTACATACAGCACTTATTTAGGACATAAAAATGTAAATAACTAAAGAGAAGTGATTGTTTGTAATTTATGGAATAAAACAATGCACTTTTAGCACAATTTCATCTTTGCTGATACCAAAGGAAAACCCCCAAGGAGAAAGAAAAGGCTTTTGTGGCTTGTGCAATCTAATTTGAGAAATTGGGGAAATTCTGTGAAGGCACTTACTGTCAACACTGCCTGAGAAGCACATTAGAAAGATTTGTTCATTTAAGTGACAGTATTGATAAACATTAAGACAGACGTGAAACAATGGCACCTGTGGCTGTGTGCCACCAGCACGCTGTGGTGCAGTCTTGGCTGGTGAAAATGAACAAATATCTTCCCTAGTCTGTGACTGGGTCTTGTTTTCCACCAGCTCAGGTTTGCACTGGACTGGACACTGACAGCCTCACAGAGAGGCAAAGCCCAGCCTCACCCTGACTTGAGGGAGGGCCCTGTCTTGGGTTATGTAACAAAAAAAAAGTGTATTCTATTTCATCTGTTGAAAGCAGTTGGGGAGATGTTTTTCTTGCTCTCTTGTAACTCCAGGAGGTAGGGGGTGGATGCCTTCTGATAATGTGCCTGCTGTTAAAACCAGGGGGGGCAGTGTTTCTTATCTCTTTCACCACCCGTCCACCCTCCAGGGGATATCTTCTGGTAACGGGTCATTAAGCCTCACCACGGACACGACACATTACATCACCCCATTGTGAGATGCACCCCCCAGCGTGGGGGGAGCCAACCGTTCCTACCTAGATAAAAACTGAGATGTAGCAACATCAAGTAGCCAGTTTGCCACTGGACTCCCAGAGGAAGACCGGACCCATCTTGCCACTGCTGGACCCTTCTATAGGATCATCTCTACAGAATCACATCTGTTACTCCAGGAGGACTTATCTGGGCTACTCGCAACACCCTGATCAGGGTGTCAGGTCATCTTCTGTCTCGATCAGTGTTTCCAGGACTTTGTTTGTTCGTACTACTGCATTAGTAAATTTTTCTAGTAAAGAACGGCTATTCCTATTCCCGAATCTTTGCCTGAAAGCCCCTTAATTGCAAAATCATAATGATTTGGAGGAGGGCGGTTACATTCTCCATTCCAAGGAAAGCTCTGGCTTTCTCTGGCAGACATCTGTCTTTTGAAACCAAGAGAGGCCCCAATTCCCAGCAGCTCTCCCTCACTGGAGGGGAACAGAGGCTGTTCCGTTCACTCCAGCCCATAACCCAAACTCTCTGCGTTCACCTGCGCCATGGCCCAGGGGAGCCAAGGGGACACCACCCAAACGCTCTGCCCCCCTTCCACCATGGCACCTCATTTTTGACGTGGCCACAGCCACATTCTGCCCTGTGGCTGTGCCTGCAGGCCATGCAAGGAGCCCACTGTTAAATGCACTCCGTGCTGCTGCCCCACAGCTACTGGACATTTTGCTTAAATCTAGGAAGCTCTGGTGTAAAGCCCCTCTGTGTGGATAATCCGTGTGCGCCACCTAATTCACCTGTGATTTATTCACCCCAGAACCCGCAGCTGTTGGGTGTGGGCCACCATGTCCACCCTGTCCATGGAGCCACTGGTGCCTTGTGGAGGAGGGACAGAAGCACAGCTCAGCTGGTTGGAGCATGGTGCTGATAACACCAAGGTTTTGGGGTTGATCTTGGGATGGGCCATTTGCACCAGGGCTGATCTGGAGGAGCACGGTTCTCTCTTCAGCACAATACTTGAACTGGATGCCTTAAAAAAGTGTATTTTGCCTCTGGTTAGACACCAGCTCAAGGAGGGTCTCTACCACACTGCTCAGGATAGGCAACACTGTGGGTTTTCCTGAAGCAACATTAATAATTACAGCAAATGTTTGTCACTGTTCTTCCCCAGCTTATTTTTCAGGGAAAACAAACTACGCCAACTGAAATGCCAACGTGTTGTTCTAGGAAGAGGCCAGAACATATCATATCTATCTTCTGCTTCACTGTATGTGGATGCCTTCAGTTTTAGATTTCACATTTTTCAGATTCTGTGCTGCCTAAGGGTGTAGTTCTTTATATGTAGTTCATATAAAGCGTCAGTAAGCTCTCTTCACAGAGTAGGGAGACAAAACAAATCCTTTTCTTGCTGGAGACCAAGGACAATGGTTACAACTTTCAGGCCCAAAAGCATAAACAATGGTGGGCTGAAGAGAGAAAACAAGGATGAGACCTCATAACCTGAAGCTGAAATTGGACAATTAAACTCCAATATGCAAATGAACCAAAACTTAATAAAATGTGAGACCTCATGACCAGTTGTCCATTTTTTCTTACCATTTTAAGTCCATTTTGGGTGTAGCCCTGGTCAGGCTCTTGTCCTGCCCAAGGTGTACCCTAAAGGCCTTTCAGTAAATACCAACTTTATTCTCTAGCTCTGCCCAGTCTCTGTTCCAGGTCAGCCTTCCCAAGGCATCAATGCCATATTTGCATTATAGCTGCTACTGAAGGTCCAAGTCTGTAGAGAGCCTGTCAGGTGTTTTCAGTGGCACCACACACACCGAGACATTAATGAGCTTAGTGGGCTCTGAATCTTAAGGACACATATTTAAGACACTTTAAAAGGAAGGTTTTTCCCCCCAAGACAGAGCAAACACAAGGCAATTCTGTGTACTGTCTGGAGGCCTGAAACAATCTGATTGCTCAGATGCCAATAAACATCCCTCACCAGTTTAGCTTCCTGCAACCATTCTCAGGGGGTAATCCCACAGAAAATATATGTAGGTGCTCTGGTTTAAAAAGATAACAAGCTGTTTCCCCCAAACACTTTGCTCCAAACAGAATCAATTGATTTTATAGCTGTAACTCAAGACCTATCTGAAAGAGTGAATTATAAATATTGCCCAAAATGTCAAACTATATGGCATTTCGGGTGCCAGGTACTCCTATCTTCACCCAACACAACTGTGAGGAAAGCCTCACTAATCCCAGCTGAGATATCAAGCTTCAAAGCAGGCCTTTTGAGGATCGGCACAACTACCTGCCTGGATTCCTATAGATCATGTGTGTGATCCCAAGAATTTGGAGGGTTCAGCTACTCAGAACTGTCACAGTCAGGGTCACTATCAAAGGACAAACACACCAAAGTCCTGAAAAATGTGCTGTGAATTGAGATGGATTTCCAGGTGAGACTGTCAACCTCCACCAGTATTTCACAGCAACAAACTGTGTTGGGGATAGGATGAAATGACCACCTCATGTACATGTGCAAATTATCAGCCTCCTCTATATTTCCCCCTCATCTTTAATTGCACCAGTACACTATCAATCCATGAAGGAAAAAATGGGAAGTAACTGAAATCAATGAAGGTGTTACAGACATGCAAAGTTACTAGAGCGATACGAGGGTTTTAATTAAAGATGCTGGCTCCAAGCAGAAACGCTGGGTTTCCCTGACTGATGCCAGCTGCTGGTTCAGCTCTTTCTGTGTGCCCCACCAGGCTCCTGCCTGCCTTTTGCTGCTCTCATTTGGCACCTTCTCCTCTGCAACACCAGCTGCACAAGGACGGTACAAATGCAGTTGTGCTCTGACCACACTCCTGTACACACAGAGTCACGGAGCACTTGACATTTGCTAACTGTTTCATGTTTCAGGTTTGATTTACAGGTTATATTTGTCTTTTTGCATTTCCTTAGTTGGGTCTAGCTTTTAATTTAGGTTGTTGTCTTTTCAGTTACATTCCTCTTGGAAAAAGTGCATAATCTGTCACTTTAATAATTGAATTGTAGTTTCAATTTCCACATGAAACTCTTAACAGACATGAGTGGCAAAAATTTTAACAACCTAACCATAGATTTTCAAATTTGATTAGTGACTTCCAAAAGCATTTGTTATTATTATTTCAAGTGGTTTACAGTCTATGCAGTGTGCGCCCAATACAATTTGAAAAATAGAGTTTTTAAAAGTATTTTCATATATTAGCCTTTCCTGACACTGAAATAAGTTATATTATCTCAATTTCAAATTCTTCCTATTAATATCTACTAATATTTTAATAATTAAAGTAAAAGGACTGCTAACTGGGCAAAACAAAGAAGATAAAATTTCAGTGTACTACCTCCTAACAGAACAGCTTGGCTTAAATTTCCCATTAATTGTCTTCTTAAATAAATGAATTTTGTTGTCACATTTAGAGAGACATTAGAACACAGTAAGACACAGGTGGTGTTTCAGACAGAGTTAGCAACAAAGACATTGCTGGAAGGCAACATAAGAAGCAGCTAGGTAGATGATATTTACGAAAAAAAAGAAAGGGATTTGGGTTTTTTTCCATATGTAATTTGAAATGAAAGACACGGATTAAGATCTTTCATTTTTTTTATCCTTTCCCAGGAAAATAATTTAAATCTTATCTTGGGAGGGGGGCTCATTAAAATATTTGTTTCATTCCACAATAAAAAAAATTTAAAAAAAAAGAAATTATCAAAATGCAGCTCTGAGTTGTTTCTAAGACCAGAATACCAGAATGGTTTGGCACTAAATGCAGCACTGCTGGAGTATTTTCCTACATGTGTGTCGGAAAGACGTGCATCCCCAAGGTGATGGGGTTAAGGTAAACACAATGTGCACAACACCACTTAGCCTGTCTCCAGCTTGTATCTAACAACATTTGTGAGCCCGAAAGCCAGGCACGTCTTTTAAAATCAGCCATGAAGGCAGCAAAAGCACAGTCCCACTTGCATTTTCATGTTTTGCATCCCTACTCAAATTCTCCCTCTTTGCTTCACTCTGTTTGCGGGAAACACGTGGTGTGAAAATCCAATGAAGAAACATCCTTTACCAGCCTTTTCCTTCAATCCTACTGCTTGTCCAAGGCGCAGCAAAGTCACAGGGGCAAAGAGGAAGTCTGTGATGTAAAATTAATTCCTGCCCCTGATCATCAGAGGCTGCAGTGAAGGTAAGAGGATGTGGAGTAGCTACTCAAGTAGAAGAGTGAGATCTATCTCCCTGAAACTTGGATGGGTTATGGTTTTTCCTAGTTTATTATTTTAAGCCCTCGGTTGTGCTTTAGCCTGTCTCCAGTGTTTGGATTTGCAAGGGCAGCCACTGTGAAGGGAGAGAGCTGTCACTCCTGGAGCCAACCCTGCGTGCAGCCCTGCTGAGCTCTCCCTTCACAGCACTGCAGATAAGCTTTTCTCTCCCTGGTATTACCACATTAATCCACCAAATCAGTTTGCTTATCTGAGGCCAGAGCTTTGTGGAGGCTGAGAGCATGGGAGCTGATGCTGCCACGTGGACCTCTGCAGGTACACAGCTGGACTTGCCATGAGGCTGCAGACACAGCCTGAACCCCCATCATGGGCTCCTTACGGAGCAAACTGCCAAGATTTCAAACTGTTCCTGCATAAGCTAACCACAGAAGGCCTGAATAAATCTACTCGTGTTTGGATGGATTATGCAGCTATTACAAAGTTACTAGTTTTAATAGCCAAACAAGCTTCTCATTAGCACAGAGGAAAAAATCCCATTAATTAATTTTAATCATGATATAAAATAATTTGGTTGGCTAGGGTTTAAGTCCCTCTCCATTATCTACTTAAGCACCCAACCCAGAATCTATTTTTTTTCCTGGTAAGGAGCGCTGAATTCCTTGGTGCCTTCATGAACACTGCCGGCAAAGGAAGGAGATGTCCTAGCTCAATTCAGACAAAGAAGAATCTGCTCTGTGCCACTGTACCTTAGTCCTACAGTACATCCTAAGGGGTTTGTCACCACGCCTGCAGAAAAGGCACAAAATGAAGCAGTGGTACAAGAGCAGGTTAACTTTAGCAGAGCTGTGACTGTGAGCAGCTTCTCCAGCAGAATCAGCGGATGTTCCTAAAGGGAAAGCACCTCCTGGCAGGGTGCCAGAGCTGCTGCTCTGTCCCCAGGGCCAGCAGGGCAGCTTGGATTTCCTGCTCAGACGCATCAGACATTCACCTCAAGCTGTCTGCAACTTCTAACTCTGTCGTCTCTCTCACTCCAAGTAGTCAAAAAAAAAAAAAAA
>WBMY01008455.1:325133-341173 GCA_013397315.1 Donacobius atricapilla
AAAAACCTCAAAAAACTCAACCAACCAACAACACAAAACAACAACCCACACCAAAACCCCCCCCAGCACGGCTGCACTGTTCCTACCATGTCCCAGGAAAGAGGCAGATGACCCTGGGCTGACTCTCCTCAGCTCAGAGCTTAGTGGGGGGCTCACCTGGCAGTGGCTCATTTGTCACAAACCTTCCTCCCATTTACAACTCAGCCAAGGAAACAAGCACAAGTTGGAGAAGTGTTCTCCGGAGGAGCTCCTAGCAACCACTTCATTTCCCAGCAAGAGTGATTCCAGTAGAAGCAACTGGTATTCACCCTCTTGTAAGCAGGAAAAATGAAAAAAAAAAAANAAGAAAAACAAAAAAAAAAAAGTAGAAAAAAACAGCTCTCAATTTTCTCCTCCTTTGTTATCTGCTAATATTGTGACTGTACTTCTAGCTCTTTAGTACCTATGTAAAGTTTAAAGCACATGAGGAAAAAACTCATTTTAATGCTCTCTAAATTCGAGAGGACAAACATTGTGAGTAACCCTCCACTTACTACTTCCTTCACAAAAAACTATTATTCTCTTTCAGTACAACTCAAATACATTCTGAAGTTATAATAAAGAGAACAATTCTGCAAGATAACTAATATTCCCAGGCTACCACTGAAATTAACAGAGTATTATGGAATCAGGAACTTTGAAGTGTCAGGTGGTCATTAAAGATCTCCAAATCTGCCTTGTAGTTTTTTTCTATTCCTGCAATATTCATTTCAGTGTATTCCAAAATAACCATCAATATTCTCAAGAGCCATGCTCCGTGTTGCCACCAAGTAGTGAAAAGAAAATTCAAGTTAGCATAAACAGTTTTAGAATGCACGAGGGAGGAAAGAAAAATATCATTCACATGGGTGGGAAAAAAAGCAGATCATCTATTGGTAAAAACAAAAAAAAACCCCACCACACCCTTGTATATTTTAGAGTTAAACTGAACCCAGAATTTATAGTATCCCCTCACAACTGAAATAAAAAAAATAGTATCTGTGCTACATTGTTTTCCAGTCCCTTGTTTCTCACTCTTACACACTTACAGGTCTGGCAGTGATTCTCTGTTGGTCCCCAGCACCGTCCTGTGCAGGACTTGTGGCAACGACCACCTGCAGGACAGACAGAAAGAGAGAGATTGGAAATTCCTGTCATTCCTTTAACATCCAGCAACCACAGGAGATGAGAGTCCATCTTGTCTTTGGAAGGTTTTTATGCTTTAGCAAGGCTGAAGCAGTGCCTGTAAAAAAGGCCCAACTAAATCACCAGACCCGGTGTCAAACTTACATGAAATACAGGTGCTTACCCAAATGCCTTACACCCTTTTTGCTATGCATGACGACTGGGACATTTTAAAACAAAAAGAAGTATGAGCGAGTCTGGAGGACTGAGGAACAATGTCATCACTCAGAGCTATCACTGTTGCTTTCCACAGCCTATGTAATCCCTGCTGATTCCTCCACATAAGAGATGGCTGTGCTGAAAAGGCCATACAGCCACCTACCTTCTGTCCAGTTTCATTTGAACAAAGAGACATTCCACTCAATGCCTTTGGTTAAAAGCCACAACAAACCTGCATGGTCCGCATGTCCAATATTATGGTAAGGGAAATGTGCCCTGTGCAGCTACTTAACCCCGGTGACAGCAAAGCTCACAGGACCTTCTGTTTTCTGGCTGCTGGTTTTACCTGCCCTGTGGTTGTGCTTCAGAAGGAACCTCATGTTCCTTCAGACCTTGGAAGTGATGCTCTGCATTATCTTTCCACATGCTGATAGGTTTAGTCCCTGAAGAAAACCAAATGTAGGTACTTTCACTGTAAAATACAGCTCTAAGAAGAAGCATTAGCAATGGTAGGTTTTGTAAGCTACCTAGTAATTAGTGACCGAAACCCAGTTTGACTGAAGTGGGAGTTGAGTTCACATGTCTCTGTCATGGCAAAATGCTGACCCGTGTGGGAGGGAATGGCAAGCAAGGAGAAGAGCTGGAATGCTCTCCTCTGGCTGCGCTTCAACACCACTGGAGAGAGCACTCAGACAGTCCCACAGCAGCCAGGGCTGCGAGGGAATGAGACCCCATTCCGTGGCTGCCATCCGCACGTGGCCAAAGTCCAGGCACACTCCCAGGAGGGGCAGTGCCTGAGGGGCAGGCAGGCAAGCCCTTCACAAAGCCAGAGGTGATGGGATGAGCTGAGACACCCAACGTAAAGCTTGTGGAAGACTATGCACAGTCCTTATCGCTGCGCTTTTGATCGCAGGAACCCAGCCTTGTGTTTGATTAAACTTTTATACATCACTGAATACTGCTGAGATTCCGTTAAGTGAATTCCCCCTTTGAACCTGATCCAGGTTCAATCCTTTCAGTCGTGTATTAACAGCTGCTGCTGCTAACACTGCTCCATTACACTAAATCAAATACTTGCCATGTGCCCTGATGGGAGACGGCGTCAGAGAAAGCGCAAAATGTCTCAGCTAAGGTTGGATCACCCTAAAGACAAACACTGCTCCTTCGCTAGCAGTGCGCTCGCACCTGCAAGGTGTTACAGAGCTGAGCAGACCCACCGTGCTGGCTGTGTGAAGTCAGGCTCTCTGACACCCATTTTTCAAAGCCAGCATCCCTCGCTTGGCATTCCTGGTGCTATTGATGATGCTGCCTGGTAATTACCACACTGAATGCCAACTACCTTGTTAAAACTACCACCTCCTTGTTGCATTCATGTTCATTCAAAGCAATTATACTTGGGAAACATTGTTGCTGATATCACCAGCACATAATTTGCTGTCACCTTCTACCATCTGTTTATTTAGATCACAAATGTACTATAACTACATAAATGCAAACTCATTCTGGCTGACAGGGAAGGCACTCCATCTGGCATGAATAATGCAACTTTAATCAGTAATAATGATTATTATGATTATTAAGAGACTACTGGAACCCTGCACAGAAAGCAAATATATCCATATTGATTTATAAGAATAAAAGTTTAAAATGGTGAGGTAAACAGCAAATTAAAGGAAGAATTTCAGCAGATGAGGCTTGATAAGACACAGTTTGTTAGCTGATTTTGGCAGTTGCTGAACTGAATAGAAATGCTCCCCTGGAAGAGGGTTTTATCAACCAGCTACTCGTGATCAGCAGGAGGAGCAGGATGGATGCACCCACCCTCAGAGAACCTTCACCGCTGTGGGCTGTGCTTAGCCCTTCCCTAAGCCAGGGCATCCCCGCTGGGGCAGCTCAGGAGGAGCCACAACCCACCACAATGTGGCCTCCCTCCTGCAAGACTCTTGTTGGGAAAGATGAAGGTTTGACAGGAAAGTTTCACACACACGTAGGCTTAGCAGAAGGCTCTCTGAATGTGGAACCAGAAAGTGGAGCAGAGATGGAAGCAAGTTTTGATATAGAAGAATAAAAGATGTTTAAGTTAGGGATTGCTGAGCTAGCTGTTACTGGACAAAGGTTGTCGAGTTAGAAGGAGATTCTATGGTTAAAGCAAAGGATATGTTGATCACAAACAAAAAGATGTTTTTACCAAGTAAAGAGAAATCTCAGGAAAAGCATAGGCAAACAAAACCCATGTTTTTACCAAGTAAGAAGAATTTTCCATTGCAAGAAAACAGAAAAACAACTTTAAACTTAAACTGTAATGTACTAGCCCATGTGATTGGATAGCAGTGATCAAAATATGGCAATGATAATAGTTAGGATAGGCTAGAAGTTATTGTAAAGTTATTGTGTAAGATCCTGATTGGTTGTTATGTATAAAGATGCTCAGCAAAGAAAAACTATATAACACATTGTAACCACAACTACAGGGGCTTCAGGCTTGCCCAAAAGCTGTAGCTGGCAGCTTTTAGGTTTGGGCTGTGTTACCTATGACCCAGTACCATCATCTGTAACATCGTCTCTGCAATAAACAGCATTTTCTGAAGAGCCTGCCTGGTGCCTTGCATCTCTCTCATCAGGGTCTCACAACTCTTTTCTAACTCAATCCTTCCCTGAGGTCCAATCTCATGCCCCTCTAAGCTCAGAGGTCAGGAGCCCAGGGAGAAGGCTGGAGGCCCTGCATCCAGCACCGTAAAGCACTGCACAGATCACTTGTAACCACACATTCCAGAGACACACTGAGGCACCAATTTGGCTGCTCCTTCCCCTTTTTGTCCCTGGATTCCTCCCCCTTCCAAACATTCTGGAAACACTGGGCTTTCCACTGTAATATGTGCTGTGGGATAACACAGAAGAGACTTCAGCATCCCTCCAAGTGATCCCTAACTAGACAGTCTGCCCACACCTCTGTAAAAGCTACAATTAAAATACAAATCTTCATATCTGAGCAGATCCTCAGTGTGCAGCCAAAAATTTATTCAACCACCTCTATTCCTCCTGGAAATAAAAGCAATTCAGCATCTTCAAAACATCATTTTAAAATATTTTTTTTAACTTGCATGCCTGCTGCCTGGTACATGACTTTGTTTGGCAGTGTCAGATGATGATTTGCATTTAAATAGAGATATTTAACAATAAAGCAAGAAAAGGCTGCCAGTTTCCTTTTTTCTCACCGGGAACTCAAAAGTGTCTGTTTCATTGTTTTCACTTTTCTCAGCTGTACAGACACAACCAGGAGCCGAGTTTGTAGGCAGCACACCTCTGAATTGCATTAAGTGTCCTTTTGAAGGTCAAATATACTGAGAATTAAAAACCAAACTCCCTCCAAATAGTATATCTATATTGGCTTCGTTGTTTAAAGAGAAAAAAACCCTTTGCTCTCAGTATGAACTGGTCGAGATTCTGCCCTCACATCCTTCTGTATTTCACCTGGTTTTCCCCACTGAGGGAAAAATCTGTCATGTAATACACAAATGAAACCCATTAAAGACCAGCTCTGCAAAATTAAGACAGAAATAGTTCCGTAGAAGTCAACATACACACTGAGGAGCATAACAAGCATTTACGTGAGGAGCAGGTCTCACAATGAGATCTGTATGTCAGGCTTAAAGACAATAAATGTATTGGCCCTAAGGTTGACAAGGCCCTTGGAGGAATTATCCTACTACTCACAGATCTTCCTGTATATATTTCTTAAGATTTTTAGACTGTGAGGCAACACATTTGAAAAGGAAAAAGCATGAAACTATTTGTGGCATAAATCATTCCTGTTATTTCTTGTGTCTAAAATATTCAAAACCCCTCCAACATACAGCAGAAAGGGCTCAAAGAATTTGGCCAAAAAAAAAAAAAAAATCCTCTGTGGAGCACAACCTTGGCCCATTCACTTGATTCTTCACATCAGTGAAGGCACATGTTTTCCTTTTCCAAACAAGATAAGGAAGGAAAGAACCTACAAAAGTCTCCTCCCTGTTACAGCTGGGACACTGGAGTACATTTCTGCTCCTGAATAAGTAGCATTGTTGTGAACACATGGTGACAGTTTGGAGGCTTCCATAATTTTCACAGGTTTTGTAATGAAATCTAGGTTAAGAAAAGGCAGATTCCCACTGGAACATAAGAATTAATTTTGCTCTGGCAAATTGCACACCGAAAAGCAACGTTTTGTCTCCTGGGCTGTCTTCCCTTGGCTAAAACTATTGCAACAGATCTGAATTATGGACTCTGGGCAAAGCACCTTCCTTGTCCTTTCCAGGATAGAGTTTTATTTGTGGGAAATACTTCTGCTCTCCCAGCCAGGGAAAGGCAGAAGCAGGAAATGTTTGCTCACTAGCTTAGGAAAGAGCAAGGTTACTTCATCCTTGTGTTTTCCTGAGAATTGAGGAGGGCTTTCCTCTGACTCCAGACTGACTTTATTGTTTCAGAAGCAGTAAAACCGCAAAGGATTAAGTTGCTGACGAGACAAGAAAAATGAAGTCCTCCTCTCGGCTGTAAGCTCAGTGGCATACACAGGAGAGACCTGGCTTCTTCCCCATCAGCTGTGCCAGCTGCCTCCAGCACACCCCTCTCAGTAGGAGAAGGAAAGCAGAAAAAACAGAAGCGGTGTCTCACTCTGCACAAAACTTACATTTACAGATGGTTCCCATTAGGTTAATAAATCATCATTCCGTGTTAGGATGCCTGCAAAACACTGATACTGAAGTGCAAATAAACACAGACAAAATAAAATGGCTTAGATGGTTCCAAGTCATAGTTTTAAGCAGCCTCTTTACCTAACAATCTAAAATAATTGATTAACTATCAAAACAGCTATAAATCATTTATTAGCTTTTGTAAGCTGCCTATAAACTCATCCTCTGCCTAAAAAATCCACTCCTGCAAAAATGCTAGAGGTGCCATAGAGCTGTTTCTAGACATAACCAGCCCTAAAGTCCAACAAATTCCAGGTACACTCTGCTATATAGCCTGGTAAAAGTCCCAGGCTGTTCTTTCCATGGTTTATGTGAGACAGAAGGTTTGAATACACCTCTGTGTGTTTCTTCCAGGCAGCTAAACTCCTTAGTTTTGTGTATGCAGAGATAACAAAATCAGAATGTAATTCAAACACTGCAACATAGCATTAAGGAGCATTAAAGATAGCATTGTTGTGATGGATTGTTCTGCCTGTATCAGGCCATAATGCTTTCCCTGTCCTTGTCTGACTATTCCTATTGTCACACTTCCATTCATTCATTCACACTTCTCTGTTAGCTTAAAATAATTTTGCATTTCCTCCCTGCCCTGTGCTAGCCTCCAGATCTCTCCTATTGATTTGAAAATTAATTACCTAAGAGAGTCTCACACTTCCCAGGATCTCCTTCCCTAATGGCAGGAGAGACACGGGTTGCAAGAAAAAGTAAAACTTCCTGTAAAAGAAGAAAATGTGTTATAGGAATATCTAGTGCACATTTTCTCTTCCTCTGTAGAAGCATTATGGGATACAGAAATCTAAGGTTCAATTCCTCCACTGCTAAAAAAATGTATGCATTCACTCATGTCAGGTGAATTCACCTAAGGATCTCCCACCAAATATTTTTCCAACATAGGATTATTGCCATAAAATTCAGGCTTTTCCTTCACAAGATGTACCTGCATTGGCATTGTTACTTTTATTGTGATAAATGGCAGCAACTGACCTTTCTGTTTCCTCACCGTATTTTTGCTTTTCCCCTGAAGTCTCCACGCCCAGCGGAGACACCCTGCACAAATATTAATAGGATCCCTTTACAGAGAAAACTCACAGAGGGTTCCATCAGAGAGCACTTACACTGTGGATAAGCACAGCACCTGCTGTGGATGCATCATCCATCCATTTATCCATCCATCCATCCACTCCCTAGAGCCCAACCCCACCTGCCAGGAGGATCATCCAGCCTGGAGCTCAGTAAGGCTGGAAGCAAACTCCCGCTCACAATCACTTCCACCAGGGACTTCCAGTTCTGCCAGTCAACACCTCTATCTCCCCCTCGTGTTCCTCAGCAGATAAGAAAAGAGACAAACACAAATGGAGAGGGACTCTGGGACAAGCAGCTGAAAAGAAACCGGCCTGGGAAATGAAAACGGTCCAAGAGATACGCCCTGAAAGACAGGCACAGAAAGAGATACAGGGACAGTGTGAGGGGGAGCGAGCAGAGATAAAACTTAGCCAGCACTGAAGAAAACAAAAACAGAATAGCAAAGCGGGATGCATTACCTTGAGTAATGTGGATGGAGACAACCCTTGCGTGCACACAGGGACTGGCTGCCTGTTGAGAACTGCAAAATTACAGAGTATTGCCAGATACTCTGGTGGCAGACAGTTTTGATTTTAAGAGAGATTGGCCACCAGAGGTAAAGGAATAAATGGAAAGTCAAGAAGAGCATGTCAGCAGCACCGAACGGGCTCGGGCTGGTGGATTCATATCTGTTGCTGACAGCTCTGAGCTGATAGGGAGCTCACTGTAACGTTACTGCAGCTGCCACAGAAAAATGTCTTCAGGCCACAGTAATGACTACAGAAAGGGACCTGAGGGGGGTAATGAAGACACTGGTTATTTTTCTCTGTCTGGAGCAGACAGCGCTGGTAAGCTCTGTGACTCGATGCATTAATTGGGGGTTTAGTCATCCACACAAAATAAAAACCTTCATATATGACATAGTCTAAAACTTTACAATGATTAAGCAATTAGGAGCTATTAATTATCACTGCTTATAGCTGTTAGCACAGAGCAACATAAGTGAATTCCCCCCACTGTGACGGTGAATTAGTTCCAATCAGCATCAAATGCCTTCCTGAACATGCACACAGGGATGCTGAGCAAATGGAGAGACACAGCCAGAAGGCTAAAAGGATAGGTCAAGTCATACCTGCTGCTTGGCAGGCTCATCAAGAACAACAAAGCCTCTGGAACCCCTCTGTTGTAATCATTATTGTTAAAGAAATCATCTGTAGGTAGCTGTCCCCCCTCCCACAGTGTGGCCGGGGCAGAAGAGCAGCCCGGTCCCTGCTAACAGGGGTCCATCCTGGGACCAGAATGAAACACATTCCTGCCACTGGAGCATCCCCAAAGCACGCAGATCACAGCCCCAGGCCCCTTCAAAACACTGGAATAGCTCTTATTTTCTCTTTCCTCTGTGGGGAAGGAGAGGGTGCTGTTCCCCCACCTGTATCTGAACTCTCACCCAGGGTGTCGGGTTCGGCATCTCGTTGTCTCCTTTGCTCCTTGTGATGAAGGCTCTCTCCTCTTGGGTCAGCAAGGAACAGTCTGGGGGCTGCTCTCTGGAAGGGGAGAGCACAGAGCTGGCAGCCATCCCTCCCCAGGGCAGCGCTGCTGACA
The DNA here is from genome assembly GCA_013397315.1 of Donacobius atricapilla. Lineage (NCBI taxonomy): Eukaryota > Metazoa > Chordata > Aves > Passeriformes > Mimidae > Donacobius > Donacobius atricapilla. The sequence goes on from WBMY01008455.1 coordinate 333,893, forward strand.
CGGGAGCTCTTCAGCCCCGAAGGGAGAGAGCTGGGTACAGATTTCACACAGAATCACCAGGTTGGAAAAGACCTCTAAGATCATCGAGTCCAACCCATGCCCTAACACCTCAACTAAACCATGGCACTGAGTGCCACATCCAGTCCTTATTTAAACACATCCAGGGATGGTGACTCCACCACCTCCTCAGGCGGATCATTCCAGTCCTTTATTATTCTTTCTGTGAAAATTTTTTTCCTAATATCCAATCTATATTTCCCTTGGCACAGCTTGAGACTGTCCTCTCATTCTCTCAGTTGCTGCTTGGAGAAAGAGACTGACCCCAGCTGACCACAGCCACCTTTCAGGGAGTCATAGAGAGTGACAAAGTCACCTCTGAGTCTCCTTTTCTCCAGGCTGAACATCCCCAGCTCCCTCAGCCATTCCCCACAGGGGTTGTGTTCCAAGCCCCTCACCAGCCTTGCTGCCTCCTCTGGATGTGCTCAAACATCTCAATGTCCTTCCTAAACTGAGGGAACACAGCACACAATCATTCCTGGGCTCGTGCCCCACAGCTCAGTGCCTGTGATCACTGGAGAGCCATGGATCACAGCACCCCTACGACTATTTCAGTATTTAACTTAATGTATTTCACTCAGAACTTCAACAGATAAAGCAGGAAAGAGGCCAAGACCAGCCTGGGGCAGTTTCCACTGGGAGGTGAGAGCCAGGACGTACAGACTTGAACACCTTGATGCGAGGTAGGAAACTGAACCCTGCTCCCCCACACCCTTGAAGAACTTCTGAGCTGATAATGTGGAGGAAAAGGGGAGAAAAGTCTGTCTTACTGAGGACATTTGAGTGTGAGCGGAAGACAGGTTTGTGAGAGGAAGTCACTGCAGATTCCAGCAGACAGAGACCACAGAAAGCCAGCACCTTCTATGCCTTTATACTCACCTCAGCATCTCCCCCGTGCAGGGGGAGTCTGGAAGCGCCTACATTTCCTGACGCAGCAGCAGTGACTGCCATGCCCAGCACTGACACCTGCATCCCTCCCTACCAGAGGTCACAGCCCACTGGCTCTCAGACCTGGCACTTTTCTGGTGTGATTTCACGGGAAATCCAAACCCACAGCCAAGCCACAGCAGCAGGGGAGCACACAGGCACCTGTGGCAGTGCCTGGAATAAATCTGGAGCCAGGTCTCTGTCCGTAAGAGCAGCAGCACTTACTGTCTGATGCAGATATAAAGTTGCTTTTTTGGGGGGACGGGATGCGCAGCACTGGGAGAACAATTCCTGCACCATTAGACGAGATTTTCAAAGGAGGCTCCCAACAAACTCAAACACACAGCTTGGAGCGTTCTTGTGTGAGTTTAGTAGCAGCTCCTCAGACAGCTCAAGTCCGTCAATACCACATAAATCAAAATACTAGCCTGGGCTAATGTTCCTGTAATGCAGCCAAAGCACTACTAAAGTTCAAACAGAGGGACATGCAGATTTCATTTTTTTAAACAAAATAAAAACCTCGAAAAAAGGAAATCAGAACATGAAATTGAATTGGCTTTCAAAATTCATTTTATTCTTTCTGGATCCCACATAGTATTCCTAGAATCTGGCAGGCTGTATTTAGAAGTGCTAATGTTTTAATCATCTTCTGACTCAATTATATGGAAATACTAGAAAGGAATTCCTCATTCCCATGAAATCTAGAGTCCAGTTTTATGCCAGTTCTTAAAGTTTGAATAAGCCTCTTAATGTGCTTATCCAAAAGGTATTTCTGGATATTTGAAACAGAACAGTACTTGGAGCACAGAAACCCATTTTCCACTGTAGGAAAATGATGGTTGGACATACACTCTGATATTCAGATTTAGTGTTTGCTATACACAAAAATGTAATGAAAATAATCATACAAATTTCAAACTGCAACTTCCTGGGCAACCTTCAGGTATCAGAGATGTGCTAGGAGGTGATGCTTTGGGCATGACAGGACTGTCACTGCAGGAGGAAGTGTGAAGGGAGCAAAAGGAAGACCCTGAAGCTGCCCTGGATTTGAGCAGAGCTGTGGCCAGAGCCCTTTAGCCAAGCTGTCCACAGGGCAGCAACTCTCGTGACAGTTCTGAGAGCTTCTGCCAGAAGAGACAGACCTAACAAAACCCTTAAAAAACACAGATGTGATAGCAACAAAGGCTATTTTTGATGAAGGGAGCAGAACAGAGCATTGAGAGAAGCCACCTGGGTAGCACCAACACTGCACCTCCCCCGTGAGGCACCAACCAAGCCCATCTGAGCAGGGGCTGGGACATGGAGGGTGGGAGGCACACAGCAGCTTCCACATCCTGCAGACACTATTCAGCAGCTGATTTTATACTTTCTTTCCTTCCCCTTCCCCTAAGCAGCTCTTTGAAGGCAGGCCGTGAGAGCAGCTGAAGCTTGCTGTGAGAGAGCAATCCCACCCACCCACTACAAATCTGGCCATCACCATGCAATTAGGCTATTTTAAATATTCTGAGTCTTTGGGCGTTGTTTCCTACTTTCAAGCAGCACCGGTGCTTGTGATAAACAAGCAGCCTGTAATGGAGAGGAATGCTTGCATTCAGCCCAAAAGTCTCTCCCTTGTGCAATACACTGCTTGAACACCAATCTGCTCACAAACAGCTGCTGGGCAGTAATACATTATACACACACAGGTTGCCATTAACAGATAAGCATTTGCCAACAGTTGCTACACACCACTACGTGGAGCCCTACTTCAATTCTGTAACTACAGAATCACTGTAATGTTTTAGACATCAGCATGGTAACCTCTGCCCCTGGGTGAGTGACTTTCACCCCACAACTGCAGAAAGGAAAAAGGAAGATGGCCAGTGAAACTGTTCTGCACTTTGGCAGGGATGGGGGTGGTTCTGCAGCTGTGTGTTTTTTATATTTTAGCAAAATAGAATTCGCGGTGCCAAGAGATGCCCAAGCCTGAGACTCCTCAGAAACTTTTAATGCTGGTTTTCTCCGTGCCCTCCTCATGACTTCTAGAAATCCCCATGTCTGTAGCAGTTGCTTTGCTGCATAAGGAGTTCCGTCCCTCACAGCATTATTTTTTCTTATTTGTGTTCATTACTTATTTTTTATTCAGTAACTCAACTGTGAGAGGCGTCGTATTTCCATTAGATTCCACGTCAGCTTGCCTTTCAAATCTGTTTCAAGGGCAGTCACCAATTGACAAATCCCTTCTGAAAATGCTGGCTGAAGGTATTTACTAGAAAGCTAAACTGATTCCCTTTATTCAAAACACACTGTTCTGGGTTGAGGAAAAAACATTACAGGCAACTTCAAGCAGTTCAGCTTGCCATTCTAACGCAAATCAAGCTCACTGTACCACTAGATTTCATTTATTCCTCCATATTCAGATATATCTGCTTGGCAAAACTATTCCTTAAAATCAGATTTTTCTGTTACTGTATATGCCTTTCAATTCCAGGTAAATAAATAAATTCTGTCTGGACTAGAGATTCCTTAATGGAAGGAAAAGCAGCCTCCACGTACCCTGAACAAAAGGCAGATGCGGGACCTTCTGTCTATCTGATATGAATTTTCTTCCCAACTGAGAAGTCCACGAAACCATAACTGCTGCTGAAGCGCAGTGCTTTAAGCATGTGAACCGTGTGCCTCATGGAAGGAGCTTTCACAAAAGGGCCGAGGTGTTTGTGGCTTTTTATGGAAAAGAACAGCAGCTCCTCCTGGCTTTGCCATGGTGATGCTGGCGGCAGGGAACGCGTTCTCTACCCAGACCACCTGTCTGCTGAGGCCCTGTTTGCTGCTCTCCAAACATACATTTAAAATGTTAATTGAACTCCAAGTAATAACCTCAACGAAAGGCTATAATTTAACAAACTCTGCAATAACAAATGTCTTCAGGATATACTTTCTGCAATGCCATTTTCTCTGTAGGTAGTTTCCAATTTAGATGTACAACAAAAAATGATACACTAGCTATTCTGAAAGGGGGCTTTAAGCGTGTATTAGTCACTTCCCTCTTCTTTTCACCGGCATACATAAATATATTGCTGTTACTCTGGCCTTCTGCAGAGCAAAATCCCCGTGCTCGGAAAAAAAACACAAAATGCCTTGCAGGAATAACTGGACAAAATGTAGTTATCTCATCCGTGTCCCAGTACTGAGGGCCAGGGAGCTGGTTTACAAATACTCCGGATTTACACGTAACTGTCTCCTGTTAGAGAAGCGTCCACTGGTCTGAAGAAGAGCTTTCCTTGTACTTTTATTTGCGCTGCATTCACCTCGCCTCAATCCTTACTAACCAATGGCTTTTTTACACCTGAAGGAAAGGATTCCATTCTTTTCCTGCTCTGATCCACAACTCTGTATTTCACCAGTGTGGCTGTGGCTTCCCAAGGGCATCAGGACTGGTGCTGTGCAGAAGCCTGGTTTGGGTGGCCCAGCTGAAAACACCGATGTGGACATGAACAGCATTTTATACAGCTTAGGCACAGCACACCTGAGAACTGGTGTAAGGGCAGGACCTTTGGGAGCGATTGCAAGAATCTGACAAACCCCTGTTCTTCGTAACTATCACATATTTACTTCAGCGTCAAACACCCAATGGTCTGACCTGAGTATAAATTTCCAGATAAGTGGCTCTGTGTAAAAACGATCCGTTTCTAATATTGCAACTACTGGTACAAAAGCTGAGTTACTGTGCTCTGTGAAGAATTACAAGGTCACTACTGAACATTAAATCAAGGGGCTGCCCACCTGTCAGGCCTCATTCTGTAGCTGCAATAAATTGACTGTACACAAATTCACCCACATCCCCTGCCAGCAATTCCAAACAGAGACTCTTAATACCCAAGGGAGAATATAAAGCTTATCACTAATACAAAATTCCATGCAAATATCAACTCAAACTTCTTGTGAAACGCACTACAGGAATATAAAACATATGCTGAAAAGAATGTACATATATCCACATGATGATTTGCTCCTTTATCAATTAAAAAAAAAGTAAGGAGTTTCTGGCCTTAAACTAGTTTGACATAAAGACATTCCTGTTAAACTCAGTTTCTACCAGGTTGTTCCAATTTCTGTAATATTTTAAAGAGGTGTATTTTAGAAACCTTATTACTCCTTTTGCTAGCATGTGGAAAACTGGCAGTAGAACGTGGCCCAGCAAACACTCAGTTATCAGGGCTGGTGGAACAGGTTAACCTGAAAAAACAACTCACAAAGACAGTGTGACAGAAGAAATTAAGAAAGGAAAAAAAAAAACTACAGAGCCAGCCAGTTGACTCCCATCAACCAAATAAATATGTCAAACTGAGCTGTAATGCTTCCAAAGACACCTGCTCCCAGGTAAGGTCACTGACAGCTTGGATTGCCAGCAGCATAGAGGGCTGAGTTCATAAGCAGCTATGCAGCTGGGAAGGCCATTTTTTTGTTCCTTTAATTAAAATGCAAAGCACTGGCTAAATGGTAAACATTTAATTAGATTTGTCTCTATGTTTCAATATTAATAAAACACATGAAAAATGCATTAAGATCCAGCTAATTGGGGACTCTCCAAAAGTAGCTGTAAATGAGCAATTATAATACAATTGGGGTGTTGTTCCCCAGGGATCCCCAGGACTGACACTTGTTAATATTCCAGACAAAGGTTTAGAAATTATTAAAATATCCCAAGCAATAAAGTATACAGAAGACAGGAAGAGTGAAATCCCAGCAAATTACAGTGAGGAGCAGCCAGGATCAGAGAGTGAGCCAGGCTGGCAGGTAAGCTGGAGTCACTCACACCAAATTACTTTTATAGAGCCAAACGTAAGATCGCATATTTCAGAATAGAACACACAGGCTGTATTTGCTGGGGAAAAAAGGGAGTCCCTAAACCAGATATCAGAACTGCCTGAACACCAAATTCCTCACATGAAGCTGAAACACAAAGGGTATCGTTTTTACTTCTATTGGTCTTATGAGGAATAAAAGGCCACGCATGCTTTGGCTTCTGCCTTCCAAAAGCAAACTGAAAAATATACAGTTTACATTGATGAGCAATGAAAACTACTCTGGGGCTGAAAAGAAATTCCTCCTTGTGAGAGATGGGAGAGCCTCTATCTGTCCAGCTTCTGGAAGAAAATCAGGAGGTGAGCTGATGACACAGTACACTGAGAGAAAAAGCTGGCTCGGAGAGCTCTTTGAGCCAGCCAGAGAAAGGGGAAGATGCCACAGCCATGATTTACAATTGTGCTCTGATTCAAGATACAGGCAGCTGGTGTTATTCCTTTTAATACTGGGAAGTCACCAACTTCTGGAGGGACAGATGTACTTCTACAAAGCTCCAGAACAACACCAGGAGAGTGCACAGAGCACCAGAGCCCTGGGACCTCAAAGACAGGTTGGGAGATAAGCTGCAGTCAGGGAAGTCACTGAACTCCACACCAGGGAAGCTGATTCCAGGCTTCTACATACAGGAAATAGTGTTAATAATATTTCAAGGGTCCTTTTGCCCTTGAAAAATCTATGAATCAACATACAAAAAAGAGCACAGTTTTGGGAGAGTGGACTTTTCAAGCAGTGTTTCCCTGGAGTACTATTGCAGCGGCCCTCTTGTTAGAGGGCAGAAATGAGCTGAGGCAGAGAATTCTTGTTTATCACAGCATGAAAAGGGCCCTGGTTTATCCCTCTGTACAGCTCAGCCAGCCTGACCCCAACCATTCCCTGACCCTGGCTGCAGCGAGCTCCTAGGTAGCAATGGGGAACAAAGCAACACAGACCTCTTTATGCATCCCCAAAGGAGATCAGTTTATTAAATTGCATCCTTTATAAACCTTTTATCTCTACCTGACATAACTGAGACCTAACAGAACTTCACAGAAAGAGGACACCCACTGGCTAGCCCAGCTGCAGTGCTGCTGCCCACACGTTCTACCATGCAATCACCCCTCTGCTCATACTCTGTGCACGCGTCCCTCCAGCCTCATTCCAACTGACTCTCTCCTCACCCCTAACTGCCTCTCACCCCTCAACCAACTTCCAACCATCCAGCCTGCAGCTGTGCCTTCCCCACATGGCCTTCTGGGGAAAATAAGCCTTAAACACTTCTACAATTACAAACCAAACCCTACACTCCTGCTGGAGGTTTCCCCTGCAGCCTCTGACTGCTGGTTATTTCCTGCTGAACTCTGCCTGCAGGGATCAGTTTGCAGCCTCTGAGTGCAGGCTTTTACCCAGCTAGGCTGTGGCTGCAGCTTCCAACAGCAGGCTCTGACTGCACACCCACACTGACCTCACAGCAGC
>WBMY01008455.1:341355-418579 GCA_013397315.1 Donacobius atricapilla
CTGTACTGGGTAATTAACACAGCTGGTACTGATGAGGGTCCAGCTCACCTGGATTCCCTGCTCCTACAGAATACACCATGGGATTTATTCAGTCACAGGCACCCCCCTTAAGACCAAGTCTTTTCTCCCCATAACTCTGCCGCAGTGCTTCTGCACAGTTCAGAACTGGGGTGTTCTCACACCACAGGCTGCAATTAGCTTCAAAGCAATGACAGAGGAGTACCATGCTGTGAAGAGCAAGGAGCTTAAGTCGTTCTGCCCGAGAAAGTACCTTGCCAAAAATTCCAGCTCTATTCACAGATGATAGGCACTCAGTTGAAAAGCCAGATCGACAAAGGGAATTTTTTTCAGAGTTCTCACTGCACTTCAGAATCTGAACAGAAACTTCAGTTCAGGATAATACTTTAAAATGGGTGTAATTTTTACAGAGTTTATTTGGTACAACTCTGGGCATGTGCCAACACACAGTCCAGAATTTTTGTTACTAATGCCTTGAAATGCAACTTAATTTCTTTTAAACTTGAAAATGGAGAGTGATTTTTGCACCCATTTTACCCAAACAATCTCCAGCTCTATCATGAAAACACACCCATAGTTTCAGTATTTTTAAAACCATTACTGACTGATTTGAACATATGATATTGGCTATGGAAGTGACCTCAATGCAGCAATTCTAACTCTACAAGCTCTTCTGTGAAACAAAAACCCCAAGTACAGTACAGTACAGTTCCTCTGAAAATTCGGATTCAATACTATGGTCATTGTCAAATCCTCTAAAAGAGCTCACCTGACGAAATGTGAAGCTTGTCCAGTTCCTGCCAACAACAAAACTGAGGAGAACATTGAAGACACACAAATGAAAGCTGCCAGATTGTCACTGGACTCTCCCAAAAGCTGCTCAGAGATCTCTACTAATCTTGAGGCATTTTAGCCAAGAAGCCTAATGCTTTTCTCCTGCTTTATTTTCCCTGCTGGGAGCTGCACCCTGGGTTTCTACCTCTGAAGAGCAGAGCTCCAGCTCTTCAGTTAAGAGACTGAATCCAAAAAGTGGCTAACAGGGGAATAGGCTCTTGGCAAAGCAAGGCTTCGGCATGTTTGGCCAATACTTGAATTCATAGCTGATTTTTGGAAGGAGGGAAAATAGATTTTCAGCATTGCAGAAACAATTTTAGTAACGTAAACCTAAAGGGAAAATTTTGCTCCTTGGAGAGTTAAGTGCTTCTGAGATTCCCACTGCGATGTGCTCAGCTTAAAACCCCAGGCTGGCAGTGCAGAATCCAGGTAAACAGAAGAGAAGGCTGCTTTCAACTTACAACTAATTCCAAAAGCTTCAGCTACAAGATACCCATATGGGAAGGTGGTGCAAGCAGTAAATATTTCAGTGTGTGTGTGAGTCAAAATGCCAGGCACAGTCCTGGGAGAGCTGAAGCACGTGTGGTCCCTGGTGCAGGGTTTGTTTATCCAGGCACTGCACCAGCAGCCACCGCCTCTGTGCATCTGAAGAGTGACACCGTGTCACTCAGAGGCCTCCAACACAAGCTTTTCTGCATGCATCTGATCAGAACTTGAAGAAAAAAGGAGAAGCAGCACTCAGGATTCGCATGTCTGCAGTATTTCTGTCAGTGTTTGAGATACCATGGCCTTTTCAACTGGCTCCTTAACACTGATGTGACAATGAAAGCCTGTGAAGAAGGGAATCAGAGGAGCTTTATTCCCAGAGCTCACTGGCCATATTCTCCTGTCTAGCACTGATGTGAATGAAGGTGATTGCCAGAATTGGCAGATCCAAGGTATGAAACAGGCACAGAGGCAGGGGACTGATTTTACTTCAGAGCGTCTTTGTTTTACTCCGCCCTTCTGTCTTCCTCTGCTGATTGCACTGGAGCAGCAAGGGAGGGTTCAAGTGAAATAACCCCTGAAGTCAGACCACGATCAGCTTTTCCAGCTGGCTGGGGAAGGGAACAGCATGGGCACGCGCAGTGTGAGCTCCCTGACAGGGCTGTGCCCTGAGCTCCCACACACACTGGTGCCCAGGTGTGCCTGGTGTGACACTACACCCACATCAACTGCTGCAGTCACTGGCCATGGCCAAAGCCCAGCAAGCACGGGAATCTTCTCTGAGGCTGGCCACTTGCTCTTCTGGACACGTAGACACCTCTGGGGAGGCTTTATGTTCATTCTGGTGGTTGGAAACAACCCCAGTGATGCCAAAGCGCCATGCTGTGTTTGGTGCTGTTCCTGCCAGAACGATGAGGTACCAGATTCTGACACTCCTGGCAGGTCACAGCCTCTGTCCCGGGACGTGTTCTCTGCCAGGGACCACTGCTGAGGTGCTCGTTGGAACAGCCCTCACAATTCCTGGGGCATAAGGTCCCCTCCAGTCCTGCCAGCGACGGCTAAACATGGCACGTGATGCTGCTAGTCAGGTCTTGCAGGACCTCACACTTCCACAGACTTCCCTAAATCACTGCTAGGATGGACGTTGCTGAGCTTCACACAGCAGCTTTGGTTGGTTCACATTCCCTCCTACAAAGGCTTATAGATAAACAGTAAAACCTAGTAATTCTTTCTAAAATATTTTGACATTGGGATATTCTCAGTAACGCCAAGCAACATGTACTTCTGTAGTTCCAGTGGATTTAGCCAAGATTTCCATCAGATAGGAGACACCTGAGACTTAAACAGTAAATACATACACATGCTGGATCCAGAAAAGCATGAGTCACAGTCTGTGCAGAAAAGAATGCACTGAGCATCATTTTCAGCAGTGGGGAAAAGCCAGGCTGGGCACAGCAAGCACTCACACTCCCTAACAGGCTGTGAAAAGTGACATGTGAGCCCAAACTGAGGAGCCTATAGCTTATTGAATGCCATTCTACAGCCATCTCCAGGGTTAAAATTCAATGTTCATTTCTCCAAGTCCTACGTGTGTGCATAGCACATGCATGCCCCCACACACAGGCAGGTATCTAATTACAGGCTACTTTAAATGCTGATTTCTCTACTTGAGTTCTTCGTTACCCAAAGCTGTGGGACTTTTTTAAGCCTTTGTTGGCTTTTTGCATAATGGGGTTTATATTTTCACCTATGTAAGCTGTGAAGACAGAATTGGTTTGGATTAGCTAATTTAATCAAATTTCATAGGACTCATGAATTGTACTGAGATGGGATCAAGTTTCTCAGAAGAGACTTATGTTTAATTTTATGACATTAAATACAGTCCAGTTGTGCACTGCTTCATCCCAAGCAAGGAAAAATAGAGTAAAACTTGGGTGGCTATCTTAATGAAGCTGCCTTGGAGCATAGTTCTCAATCATCACTGAAATAATGCTGTTTATCTTATTTATCAAGCACAAAGTTCAAAGCACAATTTTTTCCTTCCCTCTGTTTCAGAACAACTCAAAAGGAATAATTAAAAAAAAACCCCACACATTTGAAGAAAACTGGACTTTACTACATTGATTCTTTCATCTAGCTGTGTGTGGGCAGTAATGTTTGCCTTCTTTGCTTTCAGGATGTGATTCTAAAAGTGCTCAGAATGGATCTTGTTCCAGTTCTTCTGGAGTCACCAGTAAAACTTCTGTTACCTCAAAAAGATAGTATTGATGTTGGTTGCTTTTTTAAAAGAGCAGATGCATTTGTCTTGAAGAACTGGGAAAGGTTAAAGGAAAACCCAATAACAGAAGAAAACAGAGTAAGAACCAAATCTTTTTCTTGAAGCAATGACTCATAAAAGGGTACAGGCATTCCCTCACCTTCAAAGGTTTCATCAGCTCTGCCTAGAACTGATCATCAGCAGTGATGAGGGTTTTTAAGATGCAAATAAGAGAACTGGCTGCATTACAACTATGTCAGGTTTCCAGCCAGGAGGCAGAAGTGATGAGGCTCAGCTCTGGAGCTGGGATGTGGAGGAGCAGTGCAGCTGGGCAGGCTCCTGGAGGAAGCCTTAGCTCAAGTACCTGTGCTCTGGTATTAAGGGGAGCAGATGAGATATACAAAAGCAAGTCAGCCTTCTATAAAATCTATTACACTACAAAGCACCTGGTTAAAAACAAGCTGCTGCTTAGAAATTATGAGGACTCATCAAATGGTCCCTACCCAGAGTCTCAACATTTTATTTTTTTTTTCTGAGTTCTCAACATACAACAGAAGAAGTGAAATGTTTCTTGGCTGTAGTGAAAGCTAGAGAGGCAATCAGTCATTTATACATCCTCGAGGGACACCTTCAGGTATGAAAAGCCATCCAGAATGTCCCCATATAGGAAATGCTCAGAACAATTCGTCTACTGTGGTGCCACCTTTGACACCTGATATAAACTTCTTCCCAGCCTGTCTCTGAATTTCAATGTTGGTACATCCTGAGGGTACTGTTTCATAGCACGGTTTACTCCATTATGGAATATTTTGCTTAAACACTCTGTATCCCTGTCACCACCATTCACTACAATTCATTATTGCTGCAAGAATCCTAAGAATGATTCAATAAAGGTGAATATAATTCTTGGGAAGGGAAATAGAGAAACTCTAGATATTTCAAGTGTGGAATAGAAAGCATTGAAAGAAAGAAAACAGTAAAAAACAGAGAATGATTAGTTATATTGTGAAGAACACCCCATCCTCTGCAAATTCTCTCTCCCTCTTCGGAGATATACACACAAGACAACATGATAACTATTTCTTTGAGGTTCACTTCTCATCTAAAGTCAAAATATCCGTGAGCTTTTACCATAATTACTGCAGCAGGTAATTATAATGCCACAGACAGACCATTGTGACTCAAGGACCAGCCTGAGCAGCAGGAACAAATGCAAAGCAAACAGGAACGTCTGTGCTTCCACAGCACCACAGTGGCTTTAGCAATAAAGAAGAAAAAGAAAATGCAGACGAGAGAAAGCAGATGAGAGAAAATGCAGAAAATCTATGATGTTCACAAATACCCTCTACAGACACTGTTCTTGAGAACAGGCTAAGTGATCCTCCAAGCAGTAGCCAAACTTCGAAAAAAATGCAGGGCACAATGAAAGGAAAATGCACCAATATAATTCTCCGTAACAGAGGATCAGGGAAAACTCGTGGCCATATTTATCCTGTTTCATGCTGAGGGGATGACAAGGCTGAGAATAAAAGCAGTACTTACATCCTGAGCTGCCATTCGTCGGAACCAGAGTGAAGTTGGAGGCCCAGGGGTTGCGCACGATGTCTTGCCAATGAATGGTGTCTGCAAAGCAGAGAAATTTGTTCTGGCCAACGTACACCCCTCCATTCAGTATCTCTGTGCAGAAGAACAAGAGAACAGTGTACTTGTAAGATTTCAGACAGCTGATTAAATCTATTGCTAAATGTGTGTTGGAGAGAGGGCACAAAATTTAAATGCAAAAAAAATTCTCACTGTAATCTCATTTAATAATCTGGAAACTGGAGGACAGGCAGCTCACAGTATTTGTAAACAGGAACCCTTTATTCACATGCAGAAGAAACCTGATGAAGACTGACACACGGCTGTTTACCTTTTGTTCCAGGGTGATCATGTACGGAACGGTTCTGTATTTTGCAGGTAAAATAACCTTCAACGCTCAAATGACTTTAAAAACACAAGCAGTCGATCACCCTATACTGCATTCCATTAATTTTCAGAAATGCTAAAAACTTATAATCAAGAACCATGCTGCGATGAGGCCACAGGACATGAGAAGGGGCCAGTCAGCACAAGGTTTGGAGAAGATGTTCCACTACAGCCTGTGCTGCTGTAATAGCATCATCCAAAACACCCAAATATTCCATAGCAACGATCCAAATCTCAAACACTATGATCCAAAACTCCTATGGACATGCCTCGCTGGAAGCTTTCTGTTAAAGGGAGATGGCTTTTAAACAGGTAAAAGTTTTGGGGTTCTTCTTAGGTTGTAGGGCTTTTGTGTGTTTTGTTGGGGTTTTGGGGTGTTCTTTTTATTTTCATATTTATAGCAGTTTGTTTTAAAACAATGCTCTGTTGCCCTGTCTCTAAAGACATGATTCATCAAATCTCGACATGAAAATGATGTTACAGTTGTTGGTTGTAGCACCAGGGTTTCCTATGGAGCAAAAAAAAAAAATTTATTTTACCCCCAAAACCCTTATTCAGATTAACAATTCCTCTACTTATCCTGTCTCTTTTATTTCCAAAGCAGGAGACAATGCATGTGACTTCCATGAAAGTTAACATGAGCTATATGAGTCTACAATTTTCAGTGTCAGGGCTTCGAGCCTCAGCAGAGAAATGCTGAAGGTTAGTGACTAACGGCACCTTGGAATGACACGGAGTGATGCTCTAGAGCCAGGAGTGCCACACTTCTCACGGAGACATGAAGAGCAATTCCTGACTATGGCAGTAGCAATGATTAAGGCAGCCTGATAATCCTCATCTGCCAGGAAAACCTTTAAAAGCTGCAGTGGGAATGCAAATGTTTATACACACCAAGGAAGCAATTACTGTGCTTCATTTCTTTTTTAAAATTTCAGGGTTTACAGGCCACAGCATGTAAATGAGGCTGCCCTCAATCAAGGAATGTATTAAATAAAGGATCATCTGTAAATACATCTTTCCACCATATTAATCAGTATTACTATTTCTTAGAAACTTTCGGTTTAAAAGCTTGGCTTTTCATTGAAAAGGGACTTATAAATGAAAACAATGATAATAATCTGATACAGAAAAAGAGTCCAGATTAGAGATATAGCAATGATCTGTCTGTATAATATTCTTATGGTCACAGAAAAAAACCATACAGCATCTGTTAACAATTTTGCTCTGGGGAGAAAGGGGGGATTTAGAAGAACCCTTGAAATCGTGATTAGTGATGATTTCTCTGTGTTGTCCCAGCTACACCAGATTACCTAATCCATTATGGCCCAGATTTTGATTAGAAATAACATAAAAAACAATGAAAACCTGTAAAATCTGCATTGATAGCTTCTTAAACACACACACAATTCCACATAGTTCCTCCATCAGCTGGCACACTGAACTGGCATCATTTCTGGGTTTCGGGAGCATCCCCTCATGACAATACCTATCCAAGCTTCTTTCCTGCTAGGAACTTTGACACATTCTTGTATAGCAGGATCTCAATCTAAAAACAATTCTAATAGTTCCAATTTGTGGAGAAAGACCCTTTCTCAGCATAAAGGTAACCAGGAAGTGTACCATACGCTATACTTCAGGGAAGCCAACGCCTTCCACTGTGATTTACAAAAAGTAACCACAAAAAATGCTCTGGCTTGCCTCATCACTGAACAGCAAGTGCTGTTTCTGCTGCTTTTTCCCAAAAATGGGATACAGCACCTCCATTTTCCCTGCACTGCACCATTTCCCACCAGTGACAGAATTAAAGTTTCCCGGTTATTGATGCACTGAGGTGCAAACAAACCTGAGTAATATCAAAGGTGGGCTCTAGTGGATATTAAGTAATACTGAGTTCGAAATTTAGTACAATCTTTAGAGCACTTGAATTTGACTCTTCCTGCTCTCTGGGACCCAGACTCATTTCCACTCCACCTTCCCAATCCAACCTGCTATCCTACTTTTCTTTACACCAAGTCCTCAGTGTGTGTAAATCAGCACAGATGCATTGGATTCACTGAATGAAAATGCATTTTGCACTTCTTTGCCCTGTCTTAGCAAGAACAATGCCTGGGAAGAGCTAATAAACCCTCTTACATGTTAAGCAAATGAAGCACAACTGTAATCAATATACAATAGAGCTGCTGTATAATGAACTCATCATCATAAAGTCATCATCTCATTTTAATTTACAGCCCTGAAAGTGAGAGATAAAGTTAAACAATAAACAGGAGGAGAAAGGCAGGATCTCTGCCTGTGCAGGTGAGCTAGCAATGGAAGCCAGGCAAAAAGAGATTTCTTGTCCTGTGTGCCACACCTGAGGTGCCTCTTTGCTCAACTCTTTCCAAGGCTGGAGCAGAAGAGAGAATGCCAGGTCCCTGAGTGAATTTTGTGGACAAAGAAGCCAACTCCTGCCAAAGAAGCCCAAAACCAGACTGTTCAGAGTGAAACATATTTTAAATACCATTTGGGGGTGAGTATTTTTGTCTTCTAAAGCAATTTGCGACATTGGGAAACTGTTAGTCCAAGTATGACCCCGCTAGCAGCAAGTGCTACCCTTGGGCTTCCACCCTGCCCAGAGACATCACGGTACATAAGGGGATTTCTAAACACAAGACCCACTAGCTTTCACTGGGAAAAGAGTTCCTAGACGTGCCAGACAACTTTGGACACCTTTCTGGAGGGTGTAACTCTTCAGAGTACCACAGTGTCCTGGTTTGGCTCCAGGGCTGCAGCCCCGTGCCCTAAGCGAAGGAGTAGCACCAAGGGCTTTTGCCACTTGATTCTGAAGTGAATGACAGATCTTACCATCTTCCTTATTATTATTATTAGAGCTACTCTCCTGGCTTAAAAGCAGTATAATTCTGCAGCCAAAGTTATAAGGAAATAAATCAGCATGCGTCCTTGCCCCTGAATTCTGTCATTATTTTGCTTATTACTCTCAAATGATTGTGGGGAACTTGTATCTGCATATGATTAAAATTCTCTTAAATGGTTATTTACTCGGGAAGTTAAATCAGAACTGTATTATCTGTTGTTATAGCTGCTATTTTCTTGCTTTCATTTGCCCAGTGAAACATTCCCACAGACTTTGGTAACCTACCAAACAATACTAACAGGAGAAATTGAAACATGCAGGTTTCTCTGGCAACCAAGAAACACGAGCAGCTCACGCTGAAGTGCCCGGAACACAGGCAGGTACTGCACACACGGTTCATACTTAGTCTGCCAAGTTCAAAAAGGGACTCAGAGTTTGACCGGAGCCACTGAAAACACATTATCAGCCACCAGAGGCATACAATCACTGCAAAGGGACACTGGCTCTGCAAAATTGCTTAGACCAGAGAGGGAAACCACTTTTCTTCCTCCATCTGTTAAAAGGGCATTTTATTGAGCCGAGTTGGGTTTTTTTTTGTGTGTGTGTGTGTGTACAGTATAATCCCTCATGGTCTGCTATCCAATTTCTAATGTTCGTTACATTGGCAAAACATGTCCTCCTTCTGTAATGTGTCCTGGAGTGAAAGCTACTCAGGTATGTTTATGTGCAGTGGGGGTTGTAAACATCTAGTTAGCTGTAGAATCTGTCTCTAAAACTGTTACAAAAATGGTTATAAAATGGCTATTGCTATTCCAGGTTGCGAATTAAAAGCTGGTCTCTGGTGCTGCAAAACCAGCTGGCACAACTAACGGGAGAATGGCACGGTGAGAGGGAAAAGAACCAGCCCCGAAGTAGGCAGGGAAAGGAGAGGGAGTTAATTAAGAAAAACTCTGGGGCACGCCCCCTCTAACCACTTCAAAAGCAAACCAGAGTGTATTTTACACCTTTCAAGCTGACTGGCTCTGAAGGAAGCAGCTTTTACACCCCACCACGTACAGGAATACCCTGCATGTATGTGCTGTATAACACACTGATGACACCTGCATTTCCAAGGTCAGCCTCACTAGAGCTGAAGCACCTTTGCAGGCTGACAGTGCTGCATCTTTTCCATGAACACCCTGCTGATGGGAATCTCCTCTCCTGTTTCACCCAAGACGCTGAATGCATCATCTGAAAACAGCTTAGGCCTGGAAATTTCATGCCAAACCAAATCTTTTGATCCCTCAGCATAGTTCATTGCTGATGACCCACTGGGAAAGCACTTCAGGTCCATCATTAATAAGCTCTGTTTTAAAGGGTAATGAGAACTGGGTGCTTTAGGAGACAATAGCTCATCCATCATCAATCAAGATCTGAAGTTTTTATACAGATGATTTAAGAAGAGTTGGACTGTGCAAAATTGAAATGTCACATTTGTATTGGGAGATGGGGGGCGTTTGGTAATGAAAATGAGAGTTTTAACCTTCTCCATTTCAGCTCAATGACCATACTCAAAAGCTCATGGATGTGGAATCTGTGTCCCAGCTAGAAGCCCCAGACAGCCTTCGATCTCAATTATACAATTTCACGTACAGTTTAGTTGGGTCATTAGCTGGAAGTCAGTTTCAAGGCTTGATGGTAACAGCAAGATATTCTTTATTTCTATCAAAAGCACTCAGTGTTATGTGCAGCCTGTGGGTTTGTACTTCCAACTGCTCCATAACTAAGAACACTGGGTTGTAGAACCTGAGCGTAAATCTTCTAATCCTAACCAGCCGTTTTGCTGCTTAAATAAAAATGGATCAATTGATTACCTTTCGCTAAGTTGGATGAGGTACCCTTCTCACCACAGAGGTGTGTGAAGACAGGCTCACGGGGTTCTTGCAGCTATTTAGCTACTTCATTAGAGAACAACAGGCTCTGGGCCACTCGTTTTTAGCCATCTCCCCAAAGGGAATATCTGTTTCGTGTGCAGCAACAGCTGAGTCCAATGAGCAACACAAATCCCCCTACACACATCCAAAAGGGAAGAAATTTGTGTGAACTCAGTTTAAGATGTGCTTCTGCTTATCAGAAACAGTCCTGTTCTAAAGTGTAATTGTTTTGGTTTTTTTTACCCAATACACTTGGCTTGTGCCAAAGGAAACGGTCTCTGTCCCTAATCCTGCTAGATTCACTGATTTTAGTGGGTTCTCCCTTTAAGCCACTTTCCAGTGACCTCAGCAGTCTCTGCCTACTTGTATGACTCCCTGAAGTGCCCAGGCCCAGGTTTACATTTAAATAATTCCCTTCCCCTCCACTCTGGAGGAGGCTTTCTGCTCTGTAATAATTACTCTGCTTTGAGGAGGAAGACTGAAATCAAGGTTCCTTTTGTTAACCACACCCGTGCCATCAGCATGGCACGTCCTTGATGTTAAATAACCAGGCAGACCAGCCCCAGCTCTGCCATCTCCTTTGCAGATGGTAACTGCAGGAGCAGCACTACTTATTTACAGCTTTACCCACCTCATTCTTTTCCCATCATGAGCTGTTCAAAAGCTATTTGACCCTGTTGACTTTGCAGGAGGAGTTTTCCTGTAATATATTGGCTCGGTTACAGGGATATTAATTTTCAGGACGAGATGCTAATTGCCTCACTTTGTCCAGTCAAATTCTGAACCTGGTGCTAGAAGCCAAGTGCCCTGAGTTACTGTTTACTCAATATAATTCATGGGGTTGACAGGTAGATTAACAGATAGGAACCTTACAACTGGAACAATCCAAGAGGCTTCCTGTGCCTTGCTCCAAGTCTGGGGAAGGGGCAGAAGAAGCCTAAAGAAGTGATGACTGGGGAGGGGGGATCTCTAATTACAGCCTGCCTTTACCTAAAGGAAGACTGTAGGGGAACAGAGTCTTCTCAGAAGTGCCCAAGGACAAAGGGCAACAGGCATGGGAAACACTGATTAGAATTCAGAAAAGTACTGTTCCCACTTACAGTGATGAACAATCTGATTCTTGTCTGAAGTTACCCTGTTCGTAGCAGAAGATTGGGCCAGATGACTTCCAGGTATTCCTTCCTGGAAGGAATTATTTTGTCCTTCTACAGTTATTAATCATCTACTACCACAGTGCTCACGACACTCCATGAGCAATTCATTCTCTCAATTTTCTATGAAAGCATACTTTACCTACTGGTAAGCATTTGGTGATACAAAACACCCACTTGGAAGATGACACACATTTAAAAGCACGTCACGTGCATGTACAAAGAAATGCTCCAGTATTTGAAATACAGAACCGATGTCACTGTCACTGGCCCCTGTTTCATGCAAAGGGGGTCATGTGGACTAAGATCAATGAAAAAATGGCCGCCCTTCAGTCTTCCGATTTTTGGTTAGCAAAAAGAAAATTGCATTCATTTAAGTCACTGGAGTGAATCAGTGATGAGTTTCAAAGAGAGAGAGTGACACGTTGCTGGCTCACCCTGGAAGACACGCTGGTGCTCAGTAAGAGCAGCAATATGCCAACAGCCAGGAATGAGCACTCATTTTATTCACAGCAGCCACGACTTGATCCTCAGGTATCCCAGTGCTCCCTGATGGTGAGATGTGTGTCCCAGTAGAGGAGCACACTCATGAAGAGGTGAGCTGGTTCTGCAGGGTACTGGTGTGTGCCTCCTCACCTCTCTGATCACACAGCACTCCTGGGCAGTGCTTACCTTCCAGCTGCTCCAAAAAACACACCTCTGAGTATGGCTTTCAGCCAGGACACCCACCTGTGGACATCCGAGTATTCAAACATCATTAAAACCTTAAAATCCAAACCAAATCATCTTTCCTCTGCCCTGTTCACAAAAGGAGCAGAAGCGGCAATGATGTGTAGTACACTGGGTGCACCAACAGGGCAAAGTCTCCTTGGTATCCCAGCAGGCTCCAGAAAGCTTGGAGGCTCTGACAGATACCCCAGTACTGGCATTTATCTCTGTTGTCTGGTTATCTTTAACAGTGAGCATCCTGTAGGACATAAATTGGTGTAATGACCCAAAGCAGCTGTATCAGCGCTTGCCTTGCCTGTGTCTTTCACAACACAACCCTCGTTTTCTGCATCAGGCACCCTCCAAATTTGTTCACTGAAGGCTGAACAGACCTCAATGTCAGCTGGTGTGCCCTCTTGAAAAGCCACCTATGCCCTGTAGCATCACACTGATCAGCTGACACACAACCAAACCACCTTTCCTGACTCACCGCAGTTGTTTCACATTCATTTTTTCCTCGTAACTTCTCCAGAGTTTTTGCTGCGATTGGGACGTTTCTCCAGGTGAGTGGCTCCTGCTCCTGAGGGGCAGTGTGTCTACTCGCCAGCCCTACAACACAAATTACTGCCAGCAGAGCTTCCCAGTGCCTCCAGGGCATTTCCAGCAGGTTCCTCCACAAACCCTTCAGTGAGCCATCAGTCCAGGTGTGGGGGGTAAGACTGCAGATGCATTCTTCGACCATCCTCCTTCACCTCTGACTGCTCAGAGTTCTGGCGTAAGACACAGGAACCCCAACCTCACTGTCCCTCTGCTCCCACAGGCACTCACCCCACCTCCTTCCTCCCCTGGTGTCATGGGAAGGCAGACAACATTCAAGAGAACCTGAAGAAATATGGGGAAGCAGTGGAGAGAGAGACCTACTCCAGGACAGAAAAGAGGAAACTGATGCTCAGGTTCAGGTAATTGACATGAGGCCCATTGAGCCCAACAGAACCCATAAAGAAACCACCTCTCCATTGAAGACTATCTTACATTTCACATCATCTCTGTGGGCCAGATTTGAGAAATGGCACTGAGAGAACTTTTATTTTTTTCCCTGAAGTTTTCACAAAGTTCTCTCCTCACAGGATATTCATCTTATTTCTTCAGCCAGCACGAAGCTGCATTGTTTGACTGATTCACTTTTGCATTGCCAAGACAGACCCAAGCATTTAAAAGCCTCTCCGATAGGACATTTGCTATATAATATTTTGATCAAATGATCACGTAATCTTTCATGCATGCTGGTGGCAGCTCTCAGTCTATCCCTTCCATCAGCTGAGATATGTAACTGCCATGGAAAAGGGACTGCCATGTCCCTTTTCTCCTGCCATTAGCTCTTTCTATGAGAGCAAATGCTGCATGGCAGTTTGTTTGGCACTGCTGCTGCATCCAGGCCAGCTTTCCACATGCAAGTCGAGCAGCAGTAGGAACAGAAACCTCAGCAGGGCCAGGGGCATCTGAATGCAGCAGGGCTTCCCTGCAGCACCCCCAGGAGCTTCAGCTCTGGCTTCAGCTGGTGCTGTATTTTCCAGCTCTTTTCATACAGCCCCTGACAAACCAAGCAGGCTGCTTTCTATCCCAAGCACATCTGGCACTCAGGCCTTAAACTTGGCAAACAGACTGATGGCCTTCTGTCTTGGAGTGCAAGTGCCTCAAGTACATACTGATTGGCATCAACAGGCAGAAATTCCTTCTCTCTTTGAAAAAATAGTCAAGATCTGGATGTAGCGGTACTTTCCTCCATTTTCTGAAAGGCTGTAAAAAATTACTGGTTCCATATAGCCCTTCGCTTTCAAAACTGTGATAATGTGGCTTGGAATAATCCTGGAAGGGTGCCCAGACCCACGTCCAGCTGCATCCTGAATTTCAGTACAAGTATTTGCACACAGGCTAGTAATTGGCATGCAGCTGGTTTTATGCCAGCTCCAGCAATTGCATAACCCAACTAATCTTTTCTCTGGGCTCGAAAGAGAAGTCTGTGTCTGCTGAGCTTAAAAATTTCTGGATGGGGTCTGTTCAAGTATGCTCACACATTTCTGTGCCACGCTGTTAACCTCTCCTGAGATACATGGCTGACTCTTCAAACAGGAATTTTAATTGAAATTTGTCTGAGGTAGGAGGTGCCTCTGCCTTTCCCTGACTCTCCTGTGCTGAAACTGAGCAAATGACATGGAAATCCTCCTCCTGCACAGAGGACTGTGGAGGGACTCTTCCCTGGATCCTACAATCTCTAAGACCTTGGACTGCACTTGTCCTCCCACAGCACTGGGCAAGTACCAGATAAGCAAAAGAAGGCCTGTAAAGCAAGGAACATGCATATTAATCACAGCAATTAGTGAGGCCTTCTTGGTAAGTTCATAGGTTTGAAGAGGTCTGAGCCTCTACTATCCCAATTCCTATTTTTCCCCTTTGACTGCCATAATTGCTAAGAGGTCTCTGTCAGTCTTGCTCCTTCCTTTTGAATGCACGTTTCAATCACATTTCAGATCTGACAGGTGTCAGGGAGCCTGTCTATGTGGCTAAGCCACAGACACTGTGGTAACGCAGATAACATGATCCTGCTAAAAGTTCTCCGTTCCCAAAACTCCCATGCTTTCTGTGATGGTCTATTTGACCACACCTCTTTGATCTTATGGCTGTTTTCTGTGCGTCTGTCATAAGGTAACAGGAAACAGTGGAAACCACTAAAATGTGGCTGCTACGTAAAAAAAATTCCAGAATTCAGGCTCATTTTCTTTAAACTATGTGTTGTTTTTTTATGGCCTGGTTTCTGGTAGGGAGGGGGTCACAGGGGTAGCTTCTGTGAGAAGTTGCTGAAAGTTTCTACCATGTCTGGCAGAATCAATCCCTGATGGCTCTGGACCTGCTGCTGGCCAAAACTGGGACAATGAGAGAGGTTGGTAATGCCTCTGTGAGAACATATTTAAGAAGAAAATCAAAA
The DNA here is from genome assembly GCA_013397315.1 of Donacobius atricapilla. Classification (NCBI taxonomy): domain Eukaryota; kingdom Metazoa; phylum Chordata; class Aves; order Passeriformes; family Mimidae; genus Donacobius; species Donacobius atricapilla. The sequence goes on from WBMY01008455.1 coordinate 356,528, forward strand.
CAAAGTAGGACGCAAAGAGTTTGTACAAGCCAGAGAAGAGGAGGAGGTGAGAACACGTGAGGGAAAACAACATGGCAACACCAAGGGCAGGGCAGAAGGAGGGCGAGGAGGTGCTGGAGCCAAGATTCCTCTGCAGGCTGAGGTGAGACCATGGTGAAGCAGCTGTGCCCCTGCAGCAATTGGGGATCCACGGGGGATGCAGACATCCACCCACAGCCCCTGGGGATCCACGGGGGATGCAGAGATCCACCCACAGCCCCTGGGGATCCACGGGGGATGCAGAGATCCACCCACAGCCCCCGGGGAGGTGCCCATGCCAGAGCCGTGGATGCCCGGAGCAGGCTGAGCTCCAGAGGGAGACCCAGTGCAGAGAGGGCCCTGCTGCCAGGCTGGAGCAGCCTGTCCTTGGAGGGCTGCACCCCGTGGAAGGGTGACCCACCCCGCAGCAGTTTGGGGAGGACTGTTTGCCTTCGGGAGGGACTCACACGGGAGCAGTTTTGGGAGAACTGCTGCTCGTGGGAGTGGATCCATGCTGGAGAAGCTCACAGAGAGCTGTCTCCCATGGGAGTGACCCCACAGTGTAGCAGGGGAAGGATTACTCTCCCAGAGCAGCAGAAGAAAACCTGGGGTGACAAGCTGACCAAAACGCCCCTGCCCTGTCTCCCTCCCTGCACTGTTGGTGGGGAGGAGGGAGAGGTTGGGGGAAAAGGTGTTTTAAGGGCTTATTTTACTTCTCATTATCCTACTCTGACTCTCTTAGTAATAAATTCACTTTGCAACTTTAAGTTGAGCCTGTTTTGCCCTTGAAGCGTTTCCTCCCCATCCTTATCTCAACTTATGACCCCTTGGTTAATTTTCTTTTTTTCTCTCCTCTGCTCAGCTGTGTCAGGGGAGGGTGAGTGAGTGCCTGGCATTGGGCCAGGGTCAAACCACCACAAACTATTAACCTCAAACCAGATACTCAGGTGAGGCAAATAAGCAGATTTGAATTCATGCCAAAAGAACCACTTTGGATACAGGGAGCTAAAGCAATGGGTGACAAAGTGCTAAGCAGAAGGGATAGTTCAGGGTGAGTTCATTCACTATTTTAAGACCACCATCACTCTCCTCAAGTGCTCCCTAGTTCTTCTGGCTGCTCTTAAATAGGAGCCCTTCTCATCCTCCACCAATCTTAATTTTAACATCTCACCCTCCATCCTGGCTTTTTAGAAGTTAACAATGAAAACCCTCTTCTTTCTTTCCTTCCATCAATATTTTGATGGTTACAAACGTTCTCCCAAGACGCCCCTTTCTTCCCCCAGCACAGGAATTACAGTGAAACCAAACTGCTCTCAGCGATGCTGCAGTAGATCAGGAGAGATGCTGTGGCCTGTTGTGACATGGAAGTAAAACTGCAGTGAGATCTATGTCTCCACTAACAAGAGACGGGACATACTCAGCTCTCCGTAGTGGCATTTTCTGCCCCATTCCTGCTCTGTATCCAGGGTTGTGGGTTGCCTTTTTAGTTATATTTGATAGCAGAATATAATTTCTTCCTGGCAAAAGGGTCCGTTTGCTTCCAGTGTTCCACTGCAGTTAAACCAGCCCAAACAGTCTCTCTCTGCAGGCAGCAAATGTGTGGTTTGTCCTTGTCTACACTCCTGCTAAACTGCAGCTGGCACTGATTGATGGTGTTTGTTTCAGTGAGATCATTTTTAATAATGTAGACAACAGGAGGGAAGATCAAGTGCCCTGACCCACCAATTCTGCTGTACTAACTGCTATCCTTAGCAATAAGAACAAGTCTTGGTAATTTTTTTTGCCGAAGGCCTTCCCAAATAACCCCACACGAGAGGGGGAACAGTCGAACAGCCCATGGGGCGTTGAGCAGAGCTGCTGAGGGGGAACCAAAGCAGCTCCTCTCCCAGCCTCAGGGCTCAGCTAAGTCAGGTTCAAGCCTGAATCTCTTCCCCTGCACTGCCCAAGGTTACCTTCATGGCTTCCGTTACCACAGCCTTTAAGATCAAAAATTATAAGCGAATAAATAATTCTACAAAATCTCCTGAATGATAATTTCGTTCTCAGTCCATGGAGCACTATGCCCTGAACTTAAAAAATGTTGGTAAGCAGATGGGAATATGCATCCAATCCAGTATAGGGAGGGATAGTGTTTTTCAAATTATTGTAACTCTTTATTTGTCTTTAATAACCAGTCTTTCTCTTGAGCTTCAGATGTCCTTGTTCAAATTGCATAGGCAGTGTAAGGCTGCAGAAGTTATAAACCTTGCTATGCCTGGTCTTCAAAGGCTACAAAACATCTGTTGGCTGGCAAGAGCAATTAATTAGCAAAATTGAAAAGATGGTTCCTTTTTACAAAGGCTTGGATGAAGCAGGGGAGGGGGAGGTGACTCCAGGAAAGTGAAGCTTAGTGGAGGCCTGTAAGCTGTGTGCCTCTGGGCAAATTCCCAAGGCTGAAATCTCAAGGAATTTAATGCTTCTTAATTCCACAGGATCTTTAATTACAGCCAAGAGAAGGCAATGAGATGTGATGTCAATGTTTAAATGAAAATAAAGATAATAAAAAGCCTGTCAGGTTTACCAGCCAGTCTCCCAGACACAGTCCCACACACGCTGAGCACCTGGGTGCTCAGAGCAAATAACCAATTCCATGAACACAGCGACAGCAGAGGGAAATGAAAAGGCTCCCAAACCACCCTCCCCACACCTTCTTAGAGGCTGCCCCCTCATTTTGTCTGAGTGATCTCTGGAAGCGACAGTGCTGGTACAAGTGTGTTTTGGGAAGAGCTCATACTCTCACATGAATTGGACCAACATCCACCTGAAAACCATCCTAGTAATTATGGACTTAATTACAGGTTTGGGTGTTTGTAAGACATTTTTTTTTTGGAAAGCGAAGCTAACCCTTCTAACCTAATACCCCTCAATGGTTCAACAAAACTCCCCCTGGGCCATCGCACAGGGTGCGTGTGTGTTGCTAACTCCGGTCTGCAGTTTTTAAATGTGGGGTTATTTTTCACCCAGAAGCTGCCAAGTGCTCCCCAGGGGAGCTTAGGATTGCTGAGGAAGTTTTTACAAATACCAAAGACAATATAATAATTTATAAACAACAACATAATCTCTGCCTTTTGCAAGATTGGAGAAGCAGCACCTTCTTTGGGATGGGGCCCAGTGCTCAGGCCTAGCACAGGTCACAACCCTCAGCTGAGGGCATCATCTCCCACTGATTCCATCTCTCCCAAGAATTTGCCACATGTGAAACTGTCTGGGAAGGGGTAGGCTGGTTCACCGGGGGAGAAGAATTGGGTGACAGCAAGAATTTGGATAAGCAAGCTCAGCCCAGGCTCCCCTCCTGCCCAAGCCCTTCCACAGGCGGCTCACCCTGAGCCAGCTCCAGCCTTGTCCCTTTGTGGGCTCGATATTTCTGAGTCTGAATTTTAGCTTGCTAACCATTGCTAGCTCCTTCCCCAAGGGGAAAGCTGGCAACAGTTTTCTCTTTTCAAAACATCTCTCTCTGTTTCTCAGCACAGGCTCAGCAAACAATGTTCCCTTTGCCATAACAACTGTCCCCAGGGGTTGTTTCCTATTCCTGAACCAATGGAGAGCAGTGTCAGTCCCAGGGACCAAGAATAGACCTTTTTACACAGCATGTTCTAAAAGAAACTGTTGGGATTGTAAATAAAGCCTTCCTTCTCTTCTGACAGCTCTATGGAGTCAATCTATTTCATGTCCTACCATGACACCCCTTGGCATGAGGTGAACAAAGAAAAGGTCCTTGACTGCACGCCAGCACCTGGCACGAGAGGGACAGAGCACCCAGGGCTCCAGCAGCCGCTCCCAGATCTCTGGTTTCACACTTTTACCAGCCTGGGATGCAAAATATTATCTTTGGGCAGCTCTGAGAGTGCCCTGGCAGCATCGCCAGCACCCAAGGGACCCTGCCACAGGGGCTGCCACCTCTCTTGCAGCTGCTCTGCTGCACCTGCTCCTGAGCTATGGAAAAGGGAGGTGCTTTCAGTCCAAGCAAATCTGAACCTGAACTTTGAGTTTAGCTGCCTAACTCTGACGGAGGTGATAGCTGGTCAAGCAGAGGAAAGCAAGCACCAGACACCAGCTGCTTCTCCCCAGCACAGCAGTGCCAGGCAGGCCACAGTAGCACCCTCACTGTAAATTAAAACGAAACCTGCCTCGTGCATATTGGGTTCTCAGAGGGATCTAAAGAAATCACTGTTAAGAAGAAAAACTCATAAAGATACTCACTGCACTCTTTTACAGTAAGAGAGAAGAAGAATATGGCCACACATCAAATACACAGGAGAACAACCTTATGAGGATAAACAACCACCTATAATTAAAAATTAAGGATTCTTTTTCTTCAGTGATTTTGATGTCTTTTCAGGAATAATTAACCTTTCCTGGCATATGAAATGTTTCTGCCAGACAAGAATAAGAAGACTAAATATGTTTCAAGGCTAAAAAGGAAATCAGATCTTCTGTGCAGTCATGGGGTTCCTGTACATTTTCCCTTTAAACCTGTACCACAGTTTTATATTTACTTTGTTAATTAAAACTGAGCTTTATTAAATTTGTATCTTAAAAATCCAATAAAGAAGAAGCCACCATAGACAAAAACATTTCCCTCGGTACATCTGTTAAAGTGGGCTATCAATCAGCCATGAACACAGATACACAACTGACTGTGCCTATCAGAAAATTATAAACCCACATCCCACTGATGGAGAGAAGTTCTGATTATCAGCAGCATGTGCCATTATTCCACAAGATACAGAGCTGTATTCCATACAGGCAACTTCAAGATGATTTTTTTCCTTCTGAGGTATACTATGCTTCATTATTATTACTATTATTCTTCTATTATTACTATTCCTGCAGTAATACCTAGCTCAGAAATTAATTCAGTGCAAGTACCTTGGATGCAGAGAAGCTGGAGAGTAGATAGGGCTCTATAAATAAGGGATACCAAAAACATGCTGTTCTTTCCCTCAGAATTTTTTCCAATAATTTTGAACTGTTCATTAAATAACCAATACTCTTTGCCTGAGCAAGCAAGACACTGAATTAAAAAGCAGACCTGCCCTGAGAGTTTTCATGTGCTTCCCCTGGCTCAGGGTTATGCCCATCTTTACTCAGGGTGAATACATTGCCTGGTCCTTGTGAAGAGGCACGGCAGAAACTGGATGGGATGTTAACATGAACTTCCTCTGTGCTTCTCTCTCACTGCTTGAAAAAATACATATTAAAGAGAGAAGAGTCTTCAGCTTTTAACTTGGCTCTGGATTTGCAGAAGGATGAACTGACTTGAGAAGTTTCTGTTTGTTTGTGGATACATTGTGTAATTAACCTTGTGCTTTGGACTGATGAATTGCTAGAAAACCCTGTGTATGTGTCAGCGTCCTTTTAAATCAATCACTTCCAGTCTTCTTACATGGTACTGTCCTAACAGCTGTAACAACCAAAGCCTGGCCTAATTATACAAATGATTAGTCAATATTTTGGCTTGAGTGTGGCTTTTGGTGGTGCCAAACAGCTATAATATGTAAGGGGTGAAACTTGTAATGAAAAATAACTCTATGATTTGAGTTCCTTCGCTATCCATGCAAGTGAGATTTCTCAAAGACTACAAACATGCTTTGCTGTTGCTCTCAAATCTTTTCATGGTGATTGTGGATTCCTTGTGTATCACTTAAAACCAGAAAAATCCACGTGGATGACCTGAAATGTCTTCCACTGCCTACTATGGCCTATGAGAGTTTCTGCCAAGGACCAGAAATGAACGCCATGAGCAGCACAAGCAGCAACCACACCCTTCAAATGACAACTAGATTTAACTCCACTGCAATAGTTTTATCAGCACCTTCTGCAGAAATACCTATTTGAATTGCTTTTTAAAATACTTTCATTTGAAACAAATATAAAATCATCCTGGGTAACTTGAAAATATTTCTATCACTACTGAGCTTTTTATTTGCAGAAAAGCAGGGCTCATGTATATTATTAATATATTACTTACCAGTACAAAATGGAGTGACCCATTTAAAGGCCAATCAAGTGCTCAAAAAGGCAAATAAAAATACAAGAGGCTCATGTGGGTTTTAAATTAATCAAGGCCTTTAGAAAAATTAATTAATACCCAAATAACTGTCATTCCTGAACTGTTTCTTGGCCAAGATAACTTAGTTATCAGCTCCCAGCCTGGCAATTAGGAACCGGAAAAGTACTTGATTGATACAATAACAGTACTTAAATTAATGAAGCAGATAACGCCTATAATCAGTGAGAAAAACCTAGGAAGGGTCTCGGTGAATGTTATTAGGTCACAAAAGAGTTGGTTTCTTTGGATTTCAGTTTTGTCTCAGTTCACCAAACATGGCTCCTTTTAGAGGGATTCCATCTCTTTATACATACAGCAGTTAAAATGCCAAATGATCAATCCCAGAGAGTTTGCGAGTTTATGGGACACAAAACTTCAAGGAAATTTCCGCTGCCTCACCCTAAATGCCATTGCTGAGTGTTTAGGGGCAATCAGTTGGCAAACCAGAATTTCAGAACTGCTCAGATCTGGGGCAGATGGAGAAGGCACTGGTGGGTTTAGAAGTCAAAATGAGGTCACTGGAAAGTGTCCCCTCTTCTCAGTGAATTCAGGTTCTCTTTTCTGACCACTCTGCACGCCCACGACCCTACGGAAGCACGCAGTATTTTCATTTCTGACAGATTTTAAGCCACACCTGCTGACACGCAGCCCTGGTGCCTCTTGTCAGAGGCGGGAGCTTTCACTCAGTACAGAATATTCCAGGGCTTACTGCAATTGGCCTTTAGCCAGCTTCCCACAGAGAAAGCCAGAGTAACTGGAAGATATTTCATCATACCCTGACACTCCATATTTCTCCGTCACTGACAGGACCATCATCCTTCAAAAGTCCATTTCCAACTCAGCTGTCTGAGAAGAATGAAAAATCATTCCTCTCAAAAGCCTAAGCAAGAAAAAAAAAAAAAAAANTAAAAAAAAAAAAAAAAAAAAGATAAATAGATTGGACCTAATTTAAAAGTTGTTGGGAATGGAAAATGACGTGAGAAGACACAAGCACTAGTTTATTTAGGACAACAGCCTCTGGCATGGGCTTAAATGCCATTTTTGGTTAAGGCAGACAAGTGGTCTTTTCCAAAGCTTTACTTCTCCAGGGGATTCATATTGTAGAGATAATCTCGGTACAGATATGACGTCCTTTGCTCTACCACCTGTCACATAGCCCCTTTCTTGTCCTGCCAAGCTCTCAGAGGCCATGCCTGCTCTCTGGAGTAGCAAGCAGAAGGCATCTGTCTGAGTGCCAGAGGTTGTCATTAAAAACAAATGGAGAAATAACAACAAAATAAAGAAACACCCAGTGCTTGGGAGCCTCTGCCAACACCTCTCCGGTTTAAGATGTCACTATTGCTGTAAAAAAAAGGACTGGATGAAATGCACTTATACATGCCAGTGTTGCTTACCTTCATAAATTGCTGGATCAGTTCTTGGCTGTATAAACAATTTTGTGATCTGTTTTATTCCAAGAATAAATACCACTGCTCAGAAAACCCCCCAGCCCCAAATATCATAAGCTCTGCTAAAGGTATATTGTCCAAAGGATGCAAACCCATGCCTTCTATCAAATACGACACCTTATAAGCCTTTCAAATCAACTGTTACCATTTCCTTTGGTTTATTTATATCTACAAGCAGAAGGAGCAACTCGTATCTACTGAAACAGAAAGAGGGAGAGAAAAGAGCAGTTGTGCAGGGAAGTCCGAGTTCTGAAATACTCTGCATTTATATAGCACAGAGAGGGAGAACCCACAGGATGTAGTTCCAGAATGAGGTTCACATTGATTCCTACTTCCTACACACTGCTGGATCAAACACCATACCCATTATTTATGACTGGAGGTTTTTAGGTGATAAAACCCCCATAAAACATCCCATTTTCCCTTCTCCCTTGTATATACACTCTTGCAAAATGAGTGTGTTCTTGCTTCAGCCCAGGGCGATCTGCAATCCATCCCATTACCACCCAAGACAGCACATTTTAAACAGGAAAACTACAACTATAGTATATGACACTGCAAGGCTTTTTTGCTTAATACTGGTTTTGGCACACCTGGGAGGTTCCTAGGCCAGAAATAAAAACTGGCAGCAATCTGCTGGGGTATTTCTGCTGCAAAAGCCACAAAGAAAAGGCATTTGGTCATAAGAACCTATTGGGATTACAGCAAGAGAGATGAACCACTGAGAGGTGTTTTAAAGCATGATTTACTGCTCTTATCTTCTACAGTCTCACGAAGGTGTGAGAACCTCTTCACAGCATAAGTTGCTGTCCGTGGTCAGTGGTCGCAAGATCTATAGCCACAAGGTCTTTTAAAGGTATATTAGCCAACAAGCTACTGCCACAAAGATTGTTTCTAATTTTCACACCAATCCCTAATTAAGCTCTATCACATGTCTTGCCACCATGTGGACCTTTTTAACCAATCATACAATGACACACAAACCTACTTGCTACACCTTAAAACTTGCACTGTTTTCTGTAACTAGTTCTATACCTACATTTTAAAGCTTTAAAACTTTCCACTGGCTAGCTCTGCTTATACTACAAACCCACATTCTTGCTTACGGTCTCTAAATCTGGAAGCCTTTTCCAAGGTCTCAGGTCAAACTCTGTATTCATTTCTGTGTTTGGGTCTGCGTGCAAAAGGTTTTGAGAATCCTCTCTGCCTGGATTTCCCACAAGAACCAATCTAAGGCAATTTCCAGTACCACCATCTCTCTCAGCATTCTTTTCATTGCATAGTACACAATGATGAACAATGAAAGAAGGCAGAGATCATGAGAAGACATATCTACAAAAAGTAGCTTCTATGCAGGATTTCCTTTATCCTTCTTAAAATTTGGATTGAATTTTATACTCCAAAGCAATTAAAATAGCCTCCTGAAGTGTCAGAAGTGCCATGAATAGGGGGGGGTGAACATAGCAGAAACACATCTCATCTAAGCAAGGCTCTTGGAAAGTTTTCCCAACAGCTGAGGTACATACAGCATTTTCCTGATGTTACCACTGACTGAAAGAAAATTGTTACTTGTAAGATACAATTTCTTGACAAATCACAGGCATAAGTAGTCATGGATTGCACACTGATTTTAGCCTTTCTTTAGGACTATGTATAAGAGGTGGCAACACGAGAAATGAGTAACTGCGGCTCAGAAAGAGGTAAAACAGCTGATGCATTCAAGGAACCAGATGTTCTTGTGAATACTTGCAAAACTGAGTTGAAGCCATCTGGCCTCAATGCTTTGCCACTTGGAAGATGTGATACTGCATTCTCAATTTCCTCTGATTCTAAGGGAGGTATCTCTTCCTCTGAGGGTCATGGTGTTTTTAAGTTTCTCCCAGAAATTACACCCAAATTAAAAAGTAACACTTTCCAATGTGAAAGGAAGTTTAAATAAAAAAGAAGAAAAGCCCTATCCCTTTTTCATTCCCCATGTGCCCCAAGCATAGGAAAGGGATCATTAGGTATCAGGAACAGCCTGACTTCTCCAAACCTCAGTCTTCCTTTGCACTTCAGTTACAGGGGACACTTTGTGGTCTCGACACCATGAGGTTGGGGAGCAACAAACTTTGGCTTGCAAAGTCCAGGGAGTTATTTTAGGAGCTCCTGCTCTGTGTTTAGGGCACCCTTGAACACTTGTGCCTGCCAGGGCTGTCCCGTGGAGGTTATTATCTCACACCAGATGCCTGTTTCACAGGGATTTCTCAGGTGGAGCAACATTCCCAGGGCTGCCCTACCCTTCTCCTTTCCATGACCTTGCCAAGGGTTATCACCAAGTAACAGGGCTGTGGAGACAGCTCTGGTGCCTCACTAGGGTTTGGCTACACCTGGCCCACTGGAGGCCAGCAGCTTAAATCAGAGCGTCTTTGAAAGCAGAAGCATCTGCGTGCCCTTATTTCATCAGCGCTGAGGCCTTAGCACAGCACTCCAGCCCCAGGAGCCATGCTTATTACAGCATTTGCAAATCCTGCCCTACATCTTCAGCTCCACCCTGCGGGCGTGTTATTTCTGCCTTGCATGTGTCCACCCTCTCTGCGAGAGGCCACAAGTCACCACTCATGAGAAAGGTGCTCTATCAGGATAAATAAATGCCACCTGCCCTTTGGGGATACTTGCAGCAAAGCTGCTTTTGTGCTGGATGGTCTCTGCCTGCCTGCCTTCCTTCCTTCTGCAAGTGGGCTCTGCCTGATGCCACAGCTGGGCACACAGGCAGTGTGAACACGTGGTCTATTTTCAATACACTCTTCTTGGAACAGAGCTTTTGATCTCTGAGTCTTGGGTGTTTTTTTAAAAAAAAAAAATCAAATGGGCTACATAAAGGAAATGTCAACTCAATGGTTCACGGAAGCGCTTTCCTGAAGAACAAACATTAACCGTTCAGCATAACTGAACATGAAATCTTCTGCTCTGGAACAGGCTAAGTATGCAAGGTTGCACAGAAAGGCCATCTAGAAGATGGAGCTGGCATAACACTGACACCTGCAAAACAATCTGAATCGTCCCTTCCCCAGCTGCTTTCTCTGGGCAAATTCAAGTAAATCAGGACAAAGAATTTTTGTACATTTCTGAAGTCTGCAGCATTATTATTGGAAAAAATGTTCCTATCACAATTTTTCTGTTCCCAGTTTATTCTGTTACTTCTAGTAACAGCTCATTCCCCATGTCTGGGCTTTATCTTTCAGAATTAAAGCAAAGAAAAAAGTCAGGCTTTTGTTGCTGCAGCATTCCCAGCCCTCCTCCACAGTATTTCCTGCAAAACTGAAGACCTTCCAAACCTGGATTCTTTCTTACTTGGAAAAATCCTACCAACAGGAAGCAGTTACTAATATTCCCTGCTGCCACCTCATTTCCGTAATGGCAGGTTGCTTGCTTTGCAGTTCCTTATAACAAGGCAGAACAAACCTCACAGCACGTCAGGACTAGAAGTGTGCCCATGCACTGGGAACATGCTTCTGCTCCCACGTGAGTGCATATTGTTTCAGGAGAGCTTTGATGACACAGTGTCAGAAATAAACCAGCAGAGAGATTGCTCCTGTCAGGTAATCACAAACGCCCAATTTTAGTGCTGCAGGATGTTTCAGCTCTAACAAGGATCAAGCAGAGGGAAAGCTGTACCCGCCCCTGAGAAGTTCAGGAAGAGCAAGGTGAAATGTGAGGTGAACTGAGGCCGCTGGTGTTGGAGACTGCAATCTTGTAATTTATGGCTCAAACATCTTCATGAAGGACTTTTGTCTGTCACAGCAAAACCCTGACTGGGGTCCTGGACTGCATGTTGATAAGATAAAGCGACTCAGGGCTGGGCTGAAGAATACATTCTTCTGGGGAAGAAGAACACATTCACAGAGGGATCAAGCTTAGGACCTTCAGGGTGGAGACCACAGCTCTGGGGTGGAGACCAAATCTGCCAGGCTGGCACAGAGCCTCACACCAAAGGGTGGGAGAAGAGAGGTTTTGGGTGTGTGGAGGCAAAGCCTCTGGCCAGAGGCAGTGAATGCCCATCCTCTGCTGCGCAGAGCTCGGCTGTGGGCCCCTTCCCCCCGGGAGAAGCTGCATCCACGTGAAGGACAGCTGAGGGGGTGTCATGGCCATCAAAGGCACCCCCAAGGGGTCCCCAGACCCTGCACCAGAGCACTGCAGATGATGCAACAGATCCAGAGTCCCGCAAGGCTCAGTGTCAAACTGGCCTCCCCAGGGAAGACATGTGGGTGCTCCCACCTGGCCCAAACGTGTATTAATCCAATGGATTCTATACTTTTTGGCAGCAGGGCTGCGGGGAGCCCTCACCGCCAAGAAGACCAGGTGGAGAGGAATGGTGAAACATCACTGGGACCCTCAGAAGGGTGATACATTTCTACCTAACCCCTGTCAGTCTTGCCCTGTCCCCCCCACCCATGCACACCTTTCATTCTTTCTCTCTCTCTTTCTCTTTCTCGCCTTCTTTCTTTCTTCCTCTATTTCTTTCTCTCCTTCTCTCTGTTTCTCTTTCTTTCTCTTTCTCTCTCTCTCCATCTCTCTTTCTCTCTTCCTCTCTTTTTTTTTCCCCCTTTCTTTCTCTCACTCTTTCTTTCCATCTTTCTTTCCATCCCTCTTTCCTTCTTTCTTGGTCTTGTTTGCTCTTTTTTTTCCTTTGTCTTTACCTCTTTTACTATCAAATAAAATATATCAAGATTTTTGGCACCGACATCTAACCTTGTTTGGTTTTCATCACATTTTTGGGGTGTATTTCAAACCTTTCTGGGTTCAATCCACTTTATTCACAGAGGCTTAGTTTCCTTTGGTGTTCTGTATTAATTCGGATCGTAAGAGCTGGTAGAAGGGGTCTGTGCAGAGTGCCAGAGTTTTGGCCTCTTGAGAGTCAAAAAAACTGATGAGCATCCCTTGAGAATGCCACAGCTTGTGCCCAACTGCAGCTTCCTCTGGGAAAGTGTGCTGGGGAGGTTGTGGTGTAAGTCAAAGGCCTGGCATTAAGAAAATGCCTTTCTTGAGTGCCTGTGGAATTGAGCAGAATTCTGCTAAAGCACTGGGAGATGCAGGCTTGGATCTGATGGTCTGCCCAGATTCCAGTGCTGCAGCATGTGCCACAGACCCCAGTGGAAGGGGAGGTTTTACCATCACTGTGCAGTTCATGTTCTCTCTTCTCACAGCAGAAGAAGCACATTCCTCATTAACTTTTTTCAGTGTGACATCACAGAAAGCTCAGATCTAGCAAATCACTCCAGTGACAAGTCACCCTGAGATGACTAATTCCTGAAATCAATTATAACACTGGGAAGAGAAAAAAAAAAAATGTAGGAAACTTGAAACTCTCTCAGAAGAGAATGTCTCGTCTAAATCAAAAAATGGAGGCAGGTAAGAGCATTTCCAGGGACTCCTAGGCTGGTCACACCAGCAAGAAAAACGAGTATTTGTTAGTTTTACTATCACTGCTGCAGTGTGACTACCCAGGGCTCACCTGATTTAAAAACAATAGGAGATACTGGGTTTTGGCTAAAGCCCCAACAGACTCCAGCAGTGCATTATGAGGTCCTCAGCCTCAAAGGAATGGGGGATTTTATCAATGTTATGTATTTACAAACTCTTCTGAGAAATCCTGCTGCATCCAGAGAGTGCCAAAATAGCTGTGTTAGCTCTGCTGGCCCAACACTGTTTTCTGCACTGACTGCTTTGGCCAATGAAATATCTCCACCTCCCAGCACTGAATTGCTGCAGGAGAGAGATAAATTTGTAAGTGATATTTTGATTTGGGATTAAATCATTAGTATTATCTGGCCTAGTTTCCTGAACCAGTAAGTGAAGACATGTTGTTGTAGATGAGAAAATAATCCAGCTGTAGAGCTGCTACAGAGAGAAAACATGGGAAATAGTTTCATAACCATGTTAGGTGAAGCCTGCAAGTCCTGTTTTCAGGAGATTGGAAATTCTGAAGTCTGAATTCATTGTCTTTTAAGCTGAAAGTCAAAAATTTAAATTCCTCTAGCAAAAAAAGACCCTTTTTTCAGATCACTTGAAGCATTTCATTTCAGGAAATGTAAATGTTTCCTTTTGATTTGCCCTCAGAAAAATTTAATATATATTACAAAGGAAAATATTCAGAGCAAAAAATATTTTTTAAATAAAAAATGCTGAGATAGTGCATCAGCAGAACTGTCCTGGGGGAGTTAGGAAATTCCCAAAGTAACTTCTGGCTGAAACAGCCTCCCATACAAAATCATTCCACTTCTGAGAGAAGCACATATTGCCACTGAACATGATTCACTTGCAGCTTTGCCAGGGTCCCACTTAGACAGTCTCATGGCCCAAAAAAAGCCCACAGAATAAGCCCTGAAATGATCTGTCCTTCCACCAGTTAGACTCAAAACACTCTCTGGGGCATAATGAAGAACAGAAGAGCATGTTCCCAGCTGGGAGTGAGAAGAAGGGATAGCTGCTAAAACAGGAGCATCACTGCAAAGGGAATATTTAGTATATTACTTAATTAGAAAGGTATTTTCTGCTCTTTCTCGCTAGTTTACAGTATTCAAAATGTCTTGCAAAAAGTGGAGTGCATGAAAACTGAAACAAACAGGTTTTACATTTTCATCCTGTTCACAACTAACTCTAATTAAGATCTTTTCTCAAAATGTGCAGAATCTAAAAAGAAAGTGTGCATTATCTTGGGAAACTAAAACTATGCTTCCCCAGGCAATAGTAAGGTTGTCCTGTCAGAAAGCTCCCTCCTGCTTTGAAATCTTGACAGGAGAATATGATGATAACGAGATATTAGCAGTTGCACAAAACTAGCAGAGAGGACTGAAATAAAACACACCATGAGAGAGTGAACTGCTTTTTTCTCATTATCATTTTGATTAGAAATGCATAAAAAGACAAGAAATGTTTTCCTCGTTACCTTTTCACAAGAAAGGTCATGAAAGGGCCTCCTGACGTCTTTAAGACAAGGGATGTCAGCGCTGTGTGATAAATACCTATTTTCCTGCTATTTGCCTGAAACTTCCAAGTCTTTAGAAAGTTTGGCATGCTCACTCTGAGTGAATTCCAAGCCACTTGTTAAAGATAATACACAACAATTTTACACAGCAAGCTTTCAAGTTCTTAAGGAGACAGACAAAATAGCTGTCAGGGCAACTAAGAAAAGTTCCTAATGTGATGATGCCTTTTTGGCCCTAATAACTTCGAGAGTAATTTGTTCTCGCTGTCACTGAATTCACCTCCATTTTACTAAAAGAACACCAGCTGGAGCCACGTGAGACACTTGGTGGTACCTCCTGCTCCCTGCCTGGGCTACTGCAACACTTCTGCCAAAGCAGGGGAATGGGCAACAGCTTTCTGCTGCATTGTGGAATGGATCAGCACTGACACAGGAAAGCAGAAAAATTTCAGGATGTGAAGAAGCTTCTGTCTCCTTCCCAGCGTAAAACAGATGCCTCACAAAGAAAATGCTATGGGCAGTGGTGCATGTGTTTGCAACACTAACTGAAGGGGAACTGGGCAATTGTGGAAGGTGTCCAACGTGGCTATGGGGTACCAGAAATGTCTGGCTGGGACATGCCAGTGGCCTGACAGTCCCATCCATATGGCAAAAGGGCTGGTTCCTAGGGAGAGGAGGTGGCCTGGCTTCTCCTTCAACATCCCCCTCTAGCCACACTTTGGGGATGTCAAGTCCCCTTCCAGCCATTTATGAACCTGTCCTCCATTGAGCTTGGCCAAACCTTTTTGAGCCTGCTGGCAGTACCTGTCTTTCCAGACTCACAAGGCACTGAGTCCCAGATGTTCACCACCTCCTTTCTTTTATCTCTCAGAAATCAATCTTGTACTTATTTCACTGAGTGCTCCTTGCTCTAGCTTCACAGCATTTAGTGATCAGTAATTCTAAATTCAACTCACCCATCGGCTTCCTGATTTTTCACATGATAATCACACAGACTTCAACTCTCCAAAGTGAAGTCTCACACTTTTTAGACACTCCTTATAAAGCAGCAATTCCATGCACCTGGATCATTTGCCTTTCTCAGTGCCTGCGGTAATTCCACAATAGCCTTTTTTGGATGTAAGACCAGTACCATAGCTTTGTGTTTTTAATTATAGCTGTAAATGGTCCAGTTGAACTAACCTGCCTTTGAAAAAATACTGCCCAAAGTGTATCATGGAGCATCTCTCGAAGGGAAATACGTAACACTTTTCCTGCATTCCTGGTCTTCATCTACTAAAGCCAAACCATCTCTGATCTTTACCTGATAAGGGAATCCCACTTCCCAAGTTAAAGCCCCAGTTTTTCCATAAGCCCTGTGGTTTATTGACTCCTACGTCTCTTGTGGGTTTTTTAAATTTACTTTGCCACGTAGGTCGTAATACTGTAATTTGGACATCATGCTACAAGAGGAGCAGGGAGCTGTAATTCTGAGAGCATAATTTGTTGGTGGCTGCAGCAAGACCTGGGATCCAGAAGATCCAGGTGTGATTTTCTTGCTATGCTGTGGGCTCAATATTTCTGAGCCCAGGAGAATTTCAGCTCGCTAACCATTGCCAGCTCCTTTCCCAAGGGAAAGCTGTCAGCAGTTTTCTCTTTTCAAAACATCTCTCTCCATTCCTCAACACAGGTTAAGTAAACAGTGTTCCCTTTCCCAGGTGTTGTTTCCTATTCCTGAACCAATGGAGAGCAGTGTCAGCCCCATGGACCAATAATAGACCTTTTTACACAGCGTGTTCTAAAAGAATCTGTTGGAATTGTAAAGAAAGCCTTCTTTCTCTTCTGACAATCATATAGAATCAATCTATTTCGTGTCCTACCATAACACACTATGCCACAAAATTTTCTGCTCCCCTAGGCAGGTTATCCCTGTCCTGGCCTCCACTGGCACCACAGACACAGCAGCAAGTCTCAGACTCCTGAGGGTGCTGCACAGCCACAGACTGTGACATCTACAGCTACTGACAACGTCAGGTCCTCTGGAAGCCAAAACCCGCAGATAAAAAAATAACAGCTGCTTCATCAGGCAAGCAGGGGAAGTCTTCACGGCTCCCACTTTAAAGCCTTTGTCAAAGGCTCCCTGTGGCCAGGAGAACAAAGGACGTTACCTTAACCTCAAATCATGGGGTGCTCCTTCACATTCTGGCTGGGGAAAGGCTGCTCCGGACGCTACTGCGCAGCTGGAAGAACAAAAACGATGCGATGGTGGTGCGGGGAACCAAAAGCCACCTCCTGCTCCCTGAGAGGCACGTGGAGATGTGTGCCAGAGGCACCCCGTGCCGATTTCTCGTCGGGGCGGCTCTGGGGAGGATCTTTCATCTTCCTGCCGAGGGACGCGGCTCCGGCACTGCCGTGCCTCGAGACCTTGGGCCTCCCACCACTGCAGCGGAGCTTCGGCTCCAAAGCAGAATTATTAAGTGCTCTTATTAACTTGCAAGTTTGCTCATTGGCTGAACAGCTAAATGTGCACCTTGGCTCCTCGCCCCAGGGGGGAGCTTGCTGTCTTCAGCTCCCTAAGAAGCTGGTTTATTCATACCCACATTGTCCTGTGGAAGGCAAATGTGATTGCTTTTAATATAACATTAATGTTTTGAAGTTTTGATTAAAGCTAGCTGCCATTATGGGAAAATCACTGAGGTCGTTTGTTTTGGGTTTTTTTTAATATGTTGATTACTCATCTGTGTGCACAGCCTGTGAAGAATGAAACAGCAAGATATTTTCAAAAATAAATACGTATTTCCTCTTGGTAAAGGGTTTATCAAATCTTAAAAATCAAAGGAGAAAAAGCAGATACTTACTTTCAAAAAAAAAAAGGAGGTTGCCACAAAGTAGCAGACACAGCTCTTTCCCGATACCAAAAATGAGAATTAGCACATTTCTTGCACTTTCAGTTAGCAAGCAATGTCCCCTTTAGCTTCCTCCACCAAACAGACAGTCAGTGTTGCACAGTCTTTCTCAAAAGCTGATTTCCACCTCAAAGAAGGCTGCAATCCACTATATGCATAAACATTCGGTTTCTGAAGACTTTTGTACAAAATGTGGAGAAATGCAGGAGTATTTACTGGAGCAAGAGGTAATGGAATAAAAATACACAGGAAAATATTCTGTTTATGAAGTTGGGTTGAAATTAGAGCTGCTATGTTTAAAGCATTCCCAACTCTTTTCCACATTTATCAGGCTTTTTTCCTTGATGCTTTTGAGCTCCTTTATTTAAAAATAATAATAATAATAAAAGAATGATGACTGATATTCCCATTTCAATGATTCAGTCCAAAAAATACAGAAACTTCCCTTGGGAATTTAAAAAAATTTTCTTCTTAAATTGAAGACAATATTCTGTAGCTATCCTAGGGGCTAGAGTTTGAAATTAATGCTTTTGTCTATTTTTCTCCAGTTCTCATAGTAGAAATGAACCAACACCCTTAACAGTGTAAATCTAAAGTGGTTTTATTAGTATTATTTTCATGCCTGCAAAAGAAGAAAGAAAAGTCCTGTATTGGTGTAACCTTCAAATAAAAACTGCTGAACTTACCATCAGTGAGCTAAACCAGAATTTGGAAATACAAGAATGACTTTCAGACAAGTAGGAAAAGAGCATTTGACTAACAAATAGAAATTGCTCACACAACACCTGTGTTATAAATAACATTATTGACCTGCCAACCTGTAATTAAATCCTATTGTTTTGATTGTTTTAACACTGCTGCTGTATACACAAAATCCTCTGCTGCTTTTTCAGAAAACCAAGAATAAACACAAAAAGAAAATTAAAAAACCTCCTCAAAACTACAGGAAAGAAAAGCTATACAAACTTGAAAGAGGGGATAAGGTGGATTTTTCCCCTTAAAAGGAAAAAGCCTCTGGAGTGAAGGCTGGCCATCTTATGAACATATTTCAACATCAGGCAAGGGAAGGCAAGGCAGCAAGTGCTGGAGGCTCCAGAATGATTCCTTGATCCATGAGAGGCACCTCTCCAGAATGGCTCTCCTGCACCATCCCAGCCAGCACAAATCCACACCATCAGTGCAAAAAGCTTCACCAGCACCTGCCCAGAACCGTCACCCTGCTTCCCAAATCCGGGACACTGTGATACCACAGACATTGAAACTACTGGTCCAAGGATGAAAATTAATAATAATAATAATAGTAAAGGAGTAATTGTGTTCTACACAAATAAACCATTTTAGATGGCAGTTGCAGCACACAGAAACACATGAGGCAGCAAACTCTAACTACTGGCTGATCTGCATCACTACTTCCCAGTTTCATTGCTCGGCAGCTCCCTGAGTACGTTGTTTCCTTTAACTTGCCGCTGACAAATAACGCTTTTCATACACAAGATTAAACACTGAGAAAAATCCACGGCTCTTGGAATGGGCTGGTTTTTGCTCAACTATTCTGACCCTTCCAAATAAAAATTGCCAACTTCTCCTTCCCAGTGGCTCAGCACAACACTCTGTGTTTAACCTCTGTCCATGCTGGGGTGGCTTCTGCTCCAAGCCCAATATTTTGGGCCGTGCAACTGAACTTGGGGAGCCAGAGACTTTCAGGAGCACGGACTCTGTCCAACAGCAATACAGAGACCTACAGTGTCTGTGGAAACCCCAGAGCACGGGATGTATCACAAAAAGTGACCAAAGGACAGACTTCAGGAGGTAACTGCTCAATGTCACCAAGGCAGAGGGACTCAGCACCCAGACCAGTGGGAGCCACAATTCCCACACCATTATTTGGAAATGTCTGTCACCTGGGATGTACTGGAAAAGGACAGTGTAGATTTAGAGGTTTGCTTCAGATCTCTCAGCAGGGCTGGAGCCCCATGGGGAAATATACTTTGTTCCTCTGAAGAAATGCAGCACTGATAATGTCCCCACCAAAGTAAGCAAACAGCTGGCAAGAGCAGGAATTTCACAGATCCAATATTTTCAGCTGCAAACATTTTCTTCTAATAGTTATACCCAGATGGTGGAGTTAGCATTGCACCATCCACACCAAAATGCCCCATTTTTCGTTCTGGCAATAAGAGCCATAGCAGCCTGATGCTTCCCTGTGCTCACCCAGCCTGAAGTGCCACGTGGAACGCAGAGCCAGCACCTGGATTTTTCTGATAGACACTCGTGAGGCTGGCCAGTCTTTCATTTTGTGTTTCTTAACCTTCTGTACGACACAGATACCTACTCTGGAGAAGAAGCCACCATGTGAAAAAACATGAGGTGGGTTTATGCTGCTCTGAGTGCTGCAGCCTGGATCTCTGCTTGCAAAGGTGCCTCAAGGCTCTCAGCACAAACCCTTGGGAGAAGCCTGGTGTCCAGCTCCATGTGTCCCTCCCCACACTTCCCAGCACATGCAGCTTTTCCCACAGGCCCAAATGTCACGGTAGGACATGAAATAGAGTGACTCCATAGAGCTGCCAGAAGAGAAGGAAGGCTTTATTTACAATTCCAACAGTTTCTTTTAGAACATGCTGTGTAAAAAGGTCTGTTATTGGTCCATGGGACTGACACTGCTCTCCATTGGTTCAGTAATAGGAAACAGCACCTGGGGACAGTTGTTATGGGAAAGGGAACACTGTTTACTGAACCTGTGCTGAGAAACGGAGAGAGATGTTTTGAAAAGAGAAACTGTTGCCAGCTTTCCCCTTGGGAAAGGAGCCAGCAATGGTTAGCAAGCTAAAATTCTCTCAGACTCAGAAATACCACGCCTACACCCAAACATGAGCCTGTTTTGAGGGGCAGCAGGTCTGTCCAACCTCACTTGCCGCCTCAATTAGAATGGCTGCTCTGTGGCAGAATTGCCAGTCCGGACTCCACTAGACCCCGATTAAAGCATTTCTGTTCTCTGCAGGCGCCTGTGGGAAGAGCTGCTGTGCCTGGAGCGCTGCCTCCCACCAGCCAGCCCAGCAGGGGAGCGTGGAACGTCACCAGGAGCCCCTGGCTCACTGCACAAGGCCAACACTTCCAAAAAATGTAACATCTTTTTAGAAATATACATTCTTCTAGTCGAGATGGATCGTTAGGTTGTCCTGCCTAATATCCTTACAAGCAAACTATGGAAAGACAGTCTTGGGAAAACTTTGGGGGTGGGTGGCAGCTAGTTGAGTTGCTGTGTGCAGGGAACAGCTTCTGATGTCTTGAGGTCAAAATACAGCCCTACAAGGGGCTTTACTCTGATTCTCCACAACTACCGCATGAGAGACAGACAAGAATATATGCCCATATGTTTTCAGGTAATGTCAAGGGGTAAAAACTCCTCAAATATACAGGGGAATAAAATTAGGATTCTTATGGTCCTGACATATCCAAAAAATAGTCTGAAAAGAACAAAATTCACAGGGACGAGTGCCAAGGACTATCCTTAAGCAGAAATAATCCACTGTACAAACACTGAATGAGAAAGAGGAGAAAGAGAGAGCTCTTCAGGAAAGCATTTTGATCCTCAGCCCTACGATATCATCACGAGCTGTGACACCTTGTCACAAGAAGAGGTGAGCACCCCTCTGCAGTGTGCAGAGAGGCACGGAGGCTGCAGAGGCTGAGATAATCCTTTCACACTGCTCAGCCGTGGCAAGTCGGCAGCTGAGTTTCAGCACTACACTTCAAAACAAGAGGAACCCGGAGAGAAAACACAAAGGAAAAAAAAAACAGAGGTGAGAAGGGACCTTTAAGGGCAGGTAGAAATAGGGTTGCTTGGTCTAAGGAAAAGAGGATGGAGTAGGAAGGTGATAAAAGTCATTCCTGCGTAGAGAGAGGGAATAATCTCCCTCCCTGACCATGGTGAACAGAACGAGGAATGGACCCTTTATTACAGCTAAGGTTTCAAAAGAATTCTTATTTATTGGGCCAAGATTTTTCAGGAGTGATAAATAGTACCAGAAGGGGGGTAAGCCAACATACTGAGAAGGGGGTCTTATTTCTAGTGGGGAAAATAGCCACTGCTCTTGAAAACACAAACTACTTTGAGGAATGTCAACTCTGACCTCCAAAAATTGAAGTATCTTATGAAAACAGAAGTAGGTCATTGTGTTAAGCTATTTGAAAAGACACATTTTCTGTTTTGTGACAGCAGAGGTTAGCTGAATGTTTCTGAAGAGAATAACTGTTATTTATAAGCTTAAACAAGACAGGAAATATCCTACAACCTGCTATCCTGAATGACGAACAGCTGATATTCCAGGTCTAACAATTTGAAAATCACGCTTTGGCAATCGTGCCTTTAAACAAGCAACCTCAGGATAAGTGGGGCCACTGCCAACAGTATCAAGCAATATCACAGCACGATTGAGGGAGAGTAATTAAAGCAAATCATACAGAATTTTTTACCCACAAGTATTTGCTTTTCAATAGTTTGCAATGAACCCTTTTAGCAGATCAAGGCTATATCCTCAAAAAATGTGGGCTCAGCTCCAAGAACTCCTCTCCTTGTAGCAGGGTTTTATCTTTACTGCAAACTGAATTACATTTAGGACTAAAATATACTACTTGTGGAGCTCTCACAAGCCCATTTTGCATTAAGGCAAGCTATCATAGTAGCAAAAGGAACCTGAACATAAGATGTCTGATTAACCGTATCTGTGCAAAGCAGCAAAAGCTTTAAAAGATAATCAGTTTCCTGTAAACAGTGACTAGAGCTCTTAAAATATTCTCATTCCTGGACATTCACTATTTCCCACTAATTAAATGCTTTTCCCTCTTTTCACCCTAACTATATTATAACTTGTGACATAAAAAGACATAAAAAGGACAAACGCTGCACTGCCTGCCACAGCTGAGGAGCAGGAAAGTCAGAGGAAAGTTGCTTTGCAAAGCTGACATTTTGAGAAATTCAGACCACATTTGAGGGTAGGCATCAAGTCTGCAGAGAACTGATAGGCACCACTACCTCCTCCCTTCCTAGAGAGGCCGTGGCTTCCGTCCCTTTTCCTACAGAGCTGCTCCTCTGGCCTGCTTCATTCCCTCCCTTCCTGCTGAACAAGATAAGCCCAGGAGGCAACAACATCCATTAATAGGGTTAGCAAGGCCAAGCTTAAGTCTTCGGTGTAAAAGGCCCCCAAACGCCCATAAATGGTTCAAAAAGTTGAAGGGTTTGGCTTTGTTCTTTTTTCATATTTTCATTGAAGATAGATTCTGTTTCCTGCTTAGTTTTTGAGCCTTTGAGATATATGTTGTTCTGTTCCTTCTGTACCTTCTCTTTCTTTTAATCCAAAAGCTGCGCATCATCACTTGAGCTGTACAACTCCTGCCTGGGCTTCACTGAGCAGCCCCCATTTTATACTTGTATAAAATCACAGGGTCCAGACAACAAGGAAAGGGGAAGTGCTTTCACAAGGATTTTGAGACCCCATTCCACAGCCCTCTTACAGCAAACTTGGACCTGAATATATTTCACTGTGTTTTAAAACTGCTTTATTTGGCCAGCCTTCCTATGCTGCTTGCCTGACCTCTAAGTTTCCATATGAAATTAGTAAAGTGCATTCACTGACTTCAATGATCTGTGACCCAAAATTATACATCAGGCTTACTTCTTGGTTTAACACAAACATCTAATTATGTTTAGAGAAAGTTTAACATTAGAACATTAGCTGGGCAAATCTTGGCTTTTAATAAGATGTCACAGTGCCCACTGTGCATTCTGAACCTATTCATGATTATTTCACACAGCACTAATATCTCCAGCAGGATCAGCAGCATTATTTTGAACGGAAAAAACAGTTAATTTGATCACTAGATGTTGTGAATTGCTTATGAGCAGCAGGCTGATGCTGGAGGAACTGGTCATTTCAAAAACAAACACGTCTGACCCATCAGAATTAGGCCATTAGCTGTTTTGTTTCCTCCACGCCGTTGCTGCAGAGTGAGGTCAAGGAGCAGCTCTGGCCCTTAGGAGGGGGATCTCTGAGCTGGCTTTGCTCTGAGCATGACAGGGACAGCTTGGTTCACTCATTCTGACTGCCCAGGGTGGGGTAACACCCTCAGTCATCTCCCATTCCTGCCCTTCCCTTCCCACCTCAGCAGAGCAGAGGTCAGGGAAGCACAAAAAGGTCACTGCAAAATTACTGCCAGAGGACCTGGGAGATTTCCTTTTGTGACTCCTGCTAGCAGTGGAGGGATGACAGGATTAATGTAAATTTTTTCTGGGCAAAAATAACTATGATCCCGTATTATTTCATCCTTTAGCTCCTATGAATTACACGAGTTCATTTCAATACATGCGGCTTAAGGATCTTTTTCTTCTAACAAAAAAAAAAATGATGTTAAGCTTCATTTCCATAAGTATTATAATCATAAGCAAAGCAATGACAGACACAAGCAAATCCAACTAGGAATTATTAGAGCCAGCAGAGGACTGTGGCTATCCTCAATTGCATTCCCAATGACTTGTAGAGCTTCGACTTCACACTGCCTTATCTTTGCAGACTGGCCAGTGAAAACAAGATAGCTTCACCCCTCTGTTGGAAGGATGTATAAGGGAGAGGAAAAAAAGAAGTAATAAATGAAACTATCACTCTTTTTCTATCATTTTCTTTCCTTCTTTTAAAAACTTTGCCCCATTTGGCCATAGAAAAGACTCGTGAAGGAGACTAGAAGGGTTTACCCAGGTGCTACCACTGCACCTGGAATGGATGGAATGGCATTTCTCCCACTCAGTTGTTGTCCTTTACAGGTGATGGCCAGAGTTTTAAGAACTGAAATTGCTTCCATCCACCAACAGCCTCAGAAAAGACCATAAATGCACCCAGAGTGCTGCTGGAACTGGGTCCTCCTGCACATCCCAGTGGGTACGAAGAGGGTTGAGATGGCAGAAATGGAATTAGAAAGTGGCAGCTCTTAGGCCGTCACAGCTGTGGGTGAGACTGGCACAACAGCCAGGCCTTTTTACTCCTGCCATTTGGTGCAGGGTTTGCTGTGAGGGGTTTTCAAGGATCCAGCACTCAGCTCAATACAGATAAAAGAACAAAATCCAAGTGCCAGCGCACTTTATCAAACCAAAGTGATCTGGGTAGGCATAACCACACCTGAAACACATTCACAGCGCACACAGAAAGACATTTTAAATTCCTGCGCTTGGCTTGGAAAGTTAACCGAAACCAAGAGTGCTACACGATTTGAGAATTTCAGATTCTGGTTACAACCAAAGCAGGCTGCTCCTTTTTTCAGGGCATGTCTTTCTTTCTGCTGCCAGAAAATGACAAACAAGCCTCAACAATGTGCCTGGGAATACGAAATTTGTCCAAAGGCAAGTGTATTGGAATGACTACTTCAGATGTCTCCAGTATGCACTATGCAGCCAAAACTTCAACCCTAAACACCTCACAGGATTTTAACAGAAAAGAAATGGTGGAACAGACATGAGCCTGCAACCCTGGTTACAGCTTTTGCCCAATGTGAACAGCACAGAAGACTCAAAATGCTTTACTTCAAGCTGGTTTTAAGCCATGCCAGAGGTTCACCAAGGCATCAGTCTTCCTCTTGAAATGTTTCACTGCTCTCTAGGTCTAACAAAGATTTTTACCCCTGCCCTCGTGCCTAAGGGGTTTCTTTGTCCTGAACAAAACCACTTGGGACGTTACAATGTTCTCAGGGGATTAACCCGCCTCTAATTGATTTGGAAAGTCTGGCATTTAGAAATATCTGCAAACCTCATCCACCTACTCCTGGCTCGGAGAAAAATCCTCCCCCCAGCCCCGTGTTCTGTGTCTAATCAAAAGCATTAGACAGAAGAAATTAAAAAGTTCTTTCCCAAGGCATTTTTTTCCAATGCTCCTTTTGTTGTTCAGCTCCTTAGTTCTGTCCTCACTTTCAATGTTTTGTGAAGCTTTGACTGGTGCAGAAATTATGATAAGCATATTTTAAAGTGGTGCTACCAATAAAATATGAGACCTACAGTTTTAGAACACCAAAAATAATATTGCATGTATCATTTCAGAGCAACAAAACTATGACTCTTTCCTTTGTTAACAAATTTCAGCTGCAAGAGATGCGGTGATCTCTTACTCTCACGGATCAAAACCCACCAGCCAAAAGCCATTCTCCATCAGCACTGCTGTGTTTGCCTTTTGCTTATCGTGTGCCCTGATCAGGCTCCCTAAGATTTGCTTTGAGGTTTTGTTAAGCTAGGAGCAGATTTCAAGACGCAGCCAGCATTTGCTAAAACGCACCATAGATTTGGGAGAGCCCATTAAAGCCTGAAAGTCCTCCCTGGATCTCACAGTGCTTGAAAGGGTTTTATGTGTCCTTGGGAGATGATGACTCGGCTCCTGTGTGCAGCCAAATCAACGCAGCATATTTGCTTCTTTTTTACACGCACATACAGTGGCCATTTGGCCCTAAAGATTAGCAGTGCTCCGCACAACCAGAGTTTCACAGCTCCCCATAGCTCTGTGTGCACATAGACAGCAAAGCTACTCTGTGCTCTGCCTACCTGAAGACACATCCTGACCCTAAAAGACTTTAATCACATCACCTATCACTTACACTCTGTGCTGAAGGTGCTTGCTGAAGCCTTACCTCCTGCTGAAATCCCCTTTTTAAACACACTTGTTGCCTCCATAGCTCCTGCAGGAACCTTACTTCTAGGGGTTAAAGGCTCCCTGCCACTAGGAGAGAACAGAAATGAGTAACTCTTATAAACTGAGTGTACTGCTCACTGTTTCCACCTCATCAGAAAATTAGAGAGGAAAAAAGAAAAGCCTC
Source organism: Donacobius atricapilla (assembly GCA_013397315.1). Taxonomy (NCBI): domain Eukaryota; kingdom Metazoa; phylum Chordata; class Aves; order Passeriformes; family Mimidae; genus Donacobius; species Donacobius atricapilla. Next base: position 382,781 of record WBMY01008455.1, read on the forward strand.
ATCCTCCCCCATAATCATTTCAGATGAGTTCTTATTTCAATTACAGCACTGTTTTGTTCCAGCTTTTGCTAATACCCTGCAGTTTGTTCACCTGTAGAAGCAATTGTCCCTTACAGCTCTTCTCCCTCATCCCCCTTCCCCTGGGCTATTTGGGCTAGCTAGAATAAAAAGTATTAATACAGCTTTCCCACCAAATTTCAGCAAGAATATTCAGATGCTTTAGCAGCTGCCTTGGCTTCTTAAGAACTTGGTAATCCTTTAATCTCCAGACACTTTTTTTTCCCCCATAAAAGATTCACAAGCAAAACAAATGCAATATGGATCAAAAATTCAATCAGAATGCTTAAAATGCAATTACATTCATCAGGGTGTTCTGTTAGGTCAGGTATTAAATCTGGGGTTTATTCAATATCCTCCTTTTATTATAAAGCAGTATTTTTCCACTCCGTAAATCATCTGATCCCTAGGCTAAAGTCCTCTTTGCCCAAAACATCCACAAAACAAGGTGGGAGGTAGCTGGTTAGAATTTCCTGCACAAGACCACTCCTGTGGAGACATAAGGAAGGACAAATAAGACAGGTAGCAAAGATTTTCTACTGGAGCAGGGAGGCTAATTTCAGAACTAAAGATTCTGCAGTTATGGCTTTAATAAGTGGTTGTCAAATGAGTTCCTTCTCGAATTCCATTTCCAAAGCAAATCCATGTGTCTGCCTGCACCTCTCTGTGAGCGTTTCCCCCCCTCTTGCAGTTTTAAAGGAGTTCTGAAATTTAACCACCTTACTTATGCACCAGAGCTCTCTGGAAATTTTTGAACCCAACGGATGTTTCTTGGGGGAATGCCAGCCTGTTTAATCCAGAACTTCTTGAGAAAATGCATATTTTTGGGGGGGATAAGGGGCAGTAACACACCTCCTTTGCTGCCCCCATTCCTGTTTTCAGGGCTGGCTTGGATGGCATCAAGCAGAGCATGAGTGGAATTCCCCCTGCTAATACATGAAGAAGTCCATGGTGCTTTGGGTTGCTCCATGGTCCCGAGGCAATAACTAACCAAGCCATCGTAGCTCCCTACACTGCCCTCCTCAGCATTTCTTCTTTTCTGTGAGACGCTTCAAATTTGCTGTCTTTTATGAAAATTGAGCACAACTCTGTACTCCTAGAGGCAGCAGTGCACAGTGGCATTCTGCCAGTGGACACACAGCTGGGTTTGACTGACAGCTGTCACAACCCAGTGTCTGGAATACTGGAGCTTGGCAATGTGGAAGGGAGCGGGATCTGTGTGAAGCAGCTGTGTCTGAGCACCAAACTGCTTCCATTCCAGCAGTGCTCCCCCCTCCAGTCTGCAGGCACAGGGTAGCACATCCTTAAAAGCTCTTGGTGTCCTTCAGGGGTCTTCAAAACCTGCAGAGTCAGATTTTCAACTCCTCAGAGGCCCACTGATGCACCCTCTTCCAGCCGAGACAAGTGCATTTCTCTTCCTGGGCTGCCCACTGCAACACACTACCAACTGGGAATAGTGGCAGAGAGATTTCTGAAGATTTCAGAGTTTTCACAAAAATACCTGTAATTGGAGTTAAAGCCAACTGGAAGATCAATTTTGAAAAAATTCTTTTTGAAATAATGATACTAAGTGTTTTGTTAACTTGAATTGAGAGTATTGGCATTTCCATTCCATCCACCAGAACAACTTATTTGAAAATAAAGGTAATTTTGGGTGATGTTCTTTTCCTTAATTTAAAGTATTTGTTGACAATTATTCAATTCCCTCAATTAAATGAAAGAAATCCACCAACATCAGTCCCAACGTACATAAAATCTTGATTTGATGACACTGACAATTTTTGGGGGGTGCAGGGGCCACTGTGGCACCCTGTTGCCAGCCACAGTTCTCTCCTGGCTGCAGAGAAGGGACAGAGAGGAGCCAGCCCAGCCCAGAGCTGCCCTGAAGCCCTGTGAGATCTGGGCTTTCTTGTCAGCTCTTCTGACGAGAAGGATGAGAGCATTCTGCACAAGGGAATTGTGACTATCGTTTCCAAATGAGCAATAAACTATGAAAAGGTGTCAACGTAGCCAGATGGAATAATTGGCACATTGCTTCCAGTTAAAGAAACCACTGCTGTTCTGTAATTCTCTTCTGTCTTTCTTTTCCATTTGTTTGTTCCAGGAGATGCAAAGACACTGAATCAGAAGGAGAACTTAGGTCTCCAAGCAAATAGCTCCAGAATGAGCATAATAAAACCACTTCTCTCATTTCATAGCTGAAATCATACATGGAGAAGATGGAGGATGTTTGCTTTCTGACACAGATGTCTTGTTCAGCAGCAGCACAAGCAAAATGCAGGAAAAATGTGTATTAAAAATATATATATATTTATTCCTGCATGTTTATAAAGGTAAAACATAACATATATAAAATCTGCTAAATGTAGAAAGAGTTCTTTGATAAACTGGTTCCATGTAGATAAAACCAAAAGCCCAGAGCCCAACTTCCTTCCCCATGGTGAAAATTTTAGCTTTTTCAGCTGCCAGGTTTTTACTGTCACACATGGAAAAGGCTAATCCTGGTTTATAGACACAGGGAAGTACTCCTTACTTTTGAAAATACCCTCGCAAAAATAGTGATTTTTTTAAATTAAAAAATTAAAATATCTCATGAATTTAACTGAAGAAGGTTATAGAATTCTGAAAACCACATGTAAAGTAGTCTGTCAAAAACATGAAAATCTCATTAGGGCTCTTCGATTAGGTTGGTGGATCACTTGCATAGCACAAGTGATTTCAAATCTTTATTAAATTTTTCAGGGAGATGGGGGTTAGCTTAATTCTCTGCCAGCCAAAGTCACTGAATGAGAAGCAGGAGAGTAGCAGTAAAGTCAGATGAGTTGTTCTGGCCACAAAGTCCAAGTGGGAGAGGTGATTCTTCCATGCCCTAAGAAGCTGGTCTCCAACAGCCCCATTTCCCTGGCAGAGATGTTTACACGACTCAGAAGTATCAGATAGACAAAACAGGTCAGGCAAAATAGCCTCGGTGTTAATAACAGTTGTACTCGTTAAGTTCAGCAAGCAGATGAAGAATGAAATCAGATGCTCCCGGGAAACACAACTTGCTTAGATTTCGCCTTCTGCGGCATCTAATTTACAAAAGCTTCCTTTATGCTATGCTTCATTTTCACATTCCTTGCTTTCTCCTGCCTGAATCCTTCTCTTCATTTCCGCCAGGGTCGTTGCTGAACTCCAATTAAACCATAACGACGAGTGAGAACAAAGAGAAGAGCAACACAACCAAAGCAGACCTGAACAGGTGACAATTGCACACTGCTGCTCTCACAGAAGAAGGTCGTTTAAAAGTATCATGTCAAACAAATGAACTAATTACAACATGTCTCCAGTGAACCCTGGAAAGGATTTCCTGGCAGAAAAACTCCATGTCTAACATAAATCTAAAGACAGGAAGAATGGCTTGTACCCAGAGCAGCTCCTGCAGCTACATCTGGAAAACAACCCGGCTTCAAAGGGGCACTCTGAGAGCTTAAACTCAAGCAAATGCAAAAGCTTAAGGTACAAAGCATGAGCGGTAAAGGACCACAGAAACGGTCAACACAGCTCAGGCTAGGTTTCCTCCTATGTCCTTCCCTCTTCTGTCGCTACACAGTGTTGGAAAGAAGTGCCTGATTTTAAAGGAAATGGATTCCTGCCAGTGGGGAGTTGCAGCAGGTTCATGCTTGGAAGAACACCCTAGAGGTGAAAGCACCAACACGACTTGTGCCTGCTACACTCCTGACTGCTGCAGGGACTTCCACAGACCAGCCAGCAGCCTACAGATGTATTTAGAATTCCTCGTTTCATGCCTGTGCTGTTAGTCTCCCTCATCTGTGTGTTGAAAACCTGTGAGGAGTGGAGTTACAGTGAGCATTAATCTGTCTGCTCACATGTGCCACCACTAAACTGACCAACCCCGTACTCACTGGAAATCTTCCTCGGCACCTTTTTCACCTTTTTCTTGGGTCTTCTCAGTTTATAGTAGAAAAGGGAATAAAATACAAATCTTAAGTCTCTGTGCCAAGATTTGTATTGGGTGCCTGGCACAACAAACCATTCCAAGGATGAGTGAGCATTTTGGGATGGTACAACTGTTACAGGAGGGGCAGTACTTTCTAAACTATTTCAATAGTTCTTCCTTGTACACATCTCTATATACTTCTTAAAATAGCTTGAGGAAAAAAAAATAAAAACAGATGTCTTCAGTGAATTGTTGATCCTTTGATAACAAAGCAAGCAATTTCTGGAACAGCCTGAGGGAAATTCACATTGGGTTTTAAGCAATAAAGCAAATTAGCACCATAGCTTGAAAGGTTAACAGACAGAATAACCCCATGTAATAGTAGGGGAAGATGATGAAATGATTAAAAAAATCAATTTGTTGCTATCTTGCGATGCTGTTTATTATCAATGATAGCATAAAATCACCTCCTCTGCATTCCATAAAGAATTTCTACAGACAGAGTATGCAGGACTGCCTCTGCCCTGGGCAGGTGGTTCAGAGGATGGACAAGGCAGGTGAAATAAAGGCACGGAGACACAAAGGGGAATGGGGCAGAGTGGCTGTGGGGACACCACAGCCAGAGCCACAGCCTTTGAATACACGATGTGAGGCCTTAACCCATGACCCACGGAGCCTCTCAAAGACACCCAGCCAAACACAGCTGAACCCCCTCCCCAAATGCCCATCTCAGGCACCTGCACAGAGCACTGATGTGCAGACGAAAGGCTTTTGCTCTGTCACACTGATGCTTTAGGAAAGCTGACCTGGAACAGAGACTGGACACAGCTAGAGAATAAAGTAGGTATTTATTAAAAGGCATTTAGGATACACCTTGGGCAGGACAGGGCCTGGCCACGGCTACACCCAGGATGGACCCAAAATGGTCACAAAAATGGATGACCGGTCATGAGATCTCACACTTATGTAAGTTTTGGTCCATTTGGATATTGGGGTTTAATTACATAGTGTATTTCATTTACAGCTTCAGATTATGAAGTCACATCCTTCTTGTTTTCTCTCTTCAGTCCACCCTTGTTTGTGCTTTTGGGCTTGAAAACTTATACTCATTGTCTTTGGTCTCCAGCAGGAAAAGGATTTGTTTTGTCTCCCTGCTCTGTGCAGAGAGCTCACTGACACTTAATATGAGGCTCAGAACTACATCCCTAGGCAGCACAGAATCTAAAAAATATGAAAGTGTAAACTTAGGCATCAACACAACATCAGAAAGGATTCCTTGGTCCTCAAGCCCCGAAAGCCCCGCTTCTCCTGAGGGCTGGTGACCAAGGAGAAGGGACCAGCTCGTGGATGCTGTGAGCTGGCAATCACACACACACAGGAGCTCCAAGTGGGGCAATTTGCTGTGCTGCACAGCTGGGCTGTGCTTGGTGGCTAAGCTGGCTCACTTTGAGCTGGTTAGGTACCTTTCTAAACAGGTACTACCCTCATAGAGATGAGCAAGCTTTATCCGTGCTCTGAGCTCCCCAAGAGCTCTGTGTGTGCTTCAGCAAGTGCTAGACCTGCGCTAAAGCATTCTGACACGGGGTGTTACGGAACAGAGACAGCTCAGACTCGGCGGTGGGCATGAGCCGAGCAAACTCACGCAGACCTGCCAAAGGCTGCAGACACAACTCCAGCCGCCCTGCAGTTAGCAGTGTAAGCACATCTCTCCTCCAGAGGAGTCACGTCTGATTAATCCTCCGGCACCTCTTCACTGAAACGCCAGGCAGAAAATGAGCCGGAGCCATTCTTCTCTGGAAACCATGTAACACCCCATCATTACTCAAAACACCTTCAGAGTTATCACCTCCCACTTCCTGTCACCACAACCTTCCAGAAGATAAGGCATATGCACAAGAGCAAAAAAAAAAAGGCAGGAAATCTCCATTTTCCCCAGAGCCCATCACACTCTGGAGGCAGACCCCTTCCATCTTCCCACCACAGCTCACAGGGGTTTTCTGAGTGTCAATCCAACACTGAATTCGTACCACCTTTCCCTCCAGGCCCCTGACTCTTCCTCCCCAACAAGCACTTGAAAGGACCATGGGCATAGCCACCACAAACACTTTCTCTCCACCACTTCCCACAAGGCTTGGCCGAGCCACCTTTCCTTGGCAGCTCTGGGCAGCCAGGATGAAGGTAGGACAGAGGCTGTCCTGTCTTACTGCTGTAACTGTGGGGGACCCTCACCCAGCAGCGCTTGGCACTCCCCAGCAGCTCCCTGTGCCCTGCCCATGTGTCACTTGGGGGCCACAGCTTCAGCTCCTCTGTGAATCCAAGATACCAGCTCAGCAGCTTCAGAAATTCCCACCAGTGCCGATTTATTTTAGTCTCTTGATAAGCAGCTGCACTTCAAATAATAGAGAGTATCTTGATCAGACACCTCTGTGACACAATGGCCCTTCAAGGAAACAAGTTGATTATCTTTGCCTTCAGTCAAACAACTGGTAGTCACAGAATTACTGGATATTTACTGGTCTTCATGCCAGGGCTTGAAAAGCTACCTTGTCTGGAACATGTAACAGTTTGGTTTTCCACATGGATGATTTTACCATATCTGAAACTGCTTGTTCCTTCATCCCACAGAAGCTTGCAAGTCACAGTGTAAAAGGTATTCTTTTCCTTAATGGAAAAAACATGCTTGCCCTGAAGAATATGTTTGTATAACACAAAGTCTCAAAACATGGGTTTTTTTTTTCCTTTTATGCATTTATGTTTTAGAATGAAAAGACTGCAAGCCTTGCTTATATGATGGAAAGAGGAATAAATTAAAAAAAGGGAGGCAAAAGAGTACAAAAAACTCCACAGGTGGGAGAAATGAAGATGCTTCATTCAGCAAAACCACAACTAAGTGCAAATAACAGAAAAAGTGATGAATGACACATCTCATAATATGACATAGTAGGCATGGTGACACAGGTTATGCACAGTGGTAGCTCTAGAAATGGGAATCTGCCAAGAGTTTTGTCCAGTTCCACACACAAGAATGGGGAGTTTGAAGGCTCACAGGTGGTTGTGGGGGCTGGACCATCCTCTCTCAGGCCCCTGTTCTGCCTGTGATGTTCCCAGCTGCACTGGACAGGTAGGTGAGGGCCCCCAGAAAGAGAGAAAGCCTTGAGTGAAACAGCGTGGGGATAGTTTTAACCCTGCCTCTTCCCCTTCTTGCTTTGGGCACCAGGCTGAGCCATGTGGGCAGAAGAGACCAGAAGTGAGCTCATGGCAGCTGACTCTCATCCAAAGGACTATGTTGCCCTAAGACGGCTTTTACTCAGACCAGGACCATGAGCCAGCCTGCTGAGAGCAGTGCCCCAGCCTCTCTTCTGTCCTGGTTGTACCGGGGCCACTTTGGGATCTCATCGTTCCTTATTTCTTTACCTTAAGGCTGTTTGTAATGAGACTTGTGTATTTAGTACTCTTCTGCGGTGGGATCCTGCATGAAAGCACGTGGTCCTGTGACTACCTGTTCCCCTAGCACATCTTCAAAGCCTTCCACATCAAAATGTGCAGGAAGGCCTGTTCTGAACAGGGGCTGTGAGGCACACTGGCTTTGTGCACTGCCGCCCACATTTTCCTTTCAGCTCCTGTGCGAGGTACAAAGAAACCAAGCAGCAGTCGGGTTCCTCTGGCACTTTGAACTCAGTGGAGCTCAATGTCCTGCCTGCACTTCTGGGTTGTTACGGAAAGACAAAGTTGTGATTTCTAGTATGGAAATGAAGGTAAGGCCTTCCCAGGTGAGAAACCGTGTCTGATAAATCTGCAACACAGAGCCATGCCAAGTGCTGCTCTAGTGCTTTTGTTTTAACATGGAATGAGCACAGGTGTTAGCAACTAAAACACTACAGGAATAATGCAACATTGCTAAGCTATCTTTTTGCCATCTGTCAAGTTTGCAATATTTTCAAACTGCTCCCAAGCGAATTGCTAAATCATCACATCTCTCATCCGATGATATAATCAAATAGAATATAATTGCTAATGCAGTACATTTAACCTCTATCAGGAGTTTGTACATTTGTGCAGAACCATAAACCAGTTGTTAGTGCGTGCCAGAAGACTTCTGGCAGCCTTCCTAAGGATTTGTCAAAAAACAATTAGAGTCCCCATTGCAGCTAATGCAGAGCCACAGGCCAAGTGGTGCTGGACATCACAACCCTGTCACCAGCAGCCTTTGCAGAGAATCAGAATCCAGAGCTGGGGGATTTATTGCTGCGGACAAGAGCATCGTGGCTTTCCTTTCCCAGCATCTCTGTCACTTGATGATTATCATGCTTTTTTACCCACTACCCAAATCACCCCCTGGCCCTTGGGCTGGTGCTGATTGCATTAGAGTGACCAGGCAATGCTCTGATCCAGAGTCCCAGCGAGGCCTGAATCACCGAATCACACAGCTGGGTTGGAAAAGACCTTTGAGGTCACCGAGCCCAACCTATGACCCAACACCAAGCTATCAACCAGACCAGGGCACTGAGTGCCACGTCCAGTCTTTTTTTAAGCACCTCGAGGGACAGTGACTGCACCACCTCCCTGGCAGCCAGCTCCTATGCCCAGTCACCCTTTCTGTGCAGAACTTTTTCCATCATGTCCATTACATCTTGAGTGCAGGAATTAGGCAGGTGAAAACAGCTGAGCTCATCACTTTTTGTTCTCTCTCTACTCCATGAAACCAATGGAACCAGTTTATTTGTGTTCTACTTTCAGTTTAAAAAAAAGTATTATTTTTAAGTGTTAAGAAAGCAAACATGGAATGACCCACCCCAGTTACGGTTACCTGTGGATTTTACACTGTGCTAACCATCTTAGAAAAATGGTTAACTAACTCTTTATTCTGTAAGCTCTTCACATAACTGCAATTTTCTGCTTTTGTGCCCCCTTGCTGATACAATTTTATCTTACAAGTTTATTGACAGCAAACACCACAAATTTTTATCTTCTCAGAAAAAAACTCTGGTGCTTTGGACCCTGCTAAAGCTGTGGCTCTTCAGAATGCCAAAAGCTTTGCATAATGAGACACTATTGAATGTTAACAACTGAAATATTAATAATGAAAAGAATGCAAAGCTATAGGAGCATTTTCCAGATTATGACCACCCATGGATCACCACCAATTAGAAGTAGGTTTGAGCAGAAGCTTGGACATAAGCAAAGCTTTGAAAATAAAAAGGGTGGAGGAGTTAAGAAGGGAGGAAGAATTCCTTTGAGTTAATAAAAGAAAAATCTGGCAGTGTGATCGAAGGAGAGCCACAGGTGCTGATTTGGTACAAAGAATGCTTCAGTTTTGCTTTAAACACTCTAAACCATAAGGGCAGGCCTTCTTTTGGTACACCCCCAAAAGCTTTATTTCTCAGAGAAAGAGTAACTGCAATATATTGCAGACTGGGTTTTAACTAAGAAAGATGTTGGACTGACAGATCAAAACCGCCTCTGACTGCTGGACTACTGCAACAACCAAGACTGTTCCATAAGAGAGATCAAGAAGGGGTGAAAATAAATGTGCCTAAAGGGCAAGAGATGCTAAAGCCAAACCAGGGCAGAGCTGGAAACTGAAGCAGCACTATCTTTACTGAAAAACTGGCAGGGGCTAAGATTAGCTACTTAGAGGAATAGGAGATGGGCAGGAGGCTCCTGAGGATCGAAGCCAGGCCTGATCATCAAATAAGAAAATAGAAAATGGTCAAGCCAGCAACAGAAAAACAGTGGCTACCACAGATGTCAAACATTAGTCCACTGCTTTTAGTAAAGTGCTGCTTTCACCAGATAAGGGTCTGCTTTGGAATGTTGGGGTACAGAATCAAAACAGCCAAATTCATTCCCACCCACAGTGCTAGAGGGCATCGTCCACAGTAATGTCGCCTTAGCGTTTCAAAATCTGTGCATGCATGTGAGTATCACCACCTGTGTCCCTAGAGCAGCTTTTTGGTCCCTGGTGGTTCAGGTCTCTGCAAGACTCCTCATCCTGAGGAAGAGTCCACCCTGTCTCTGTGTTACCAGGACAGCCAGCATGGCACAGTGGAACCACCAAGAAAAAGCTCATTTGTTCAAAGAAAACTGCTTTACATGGACTAACAAAACCCCAAAGCACAGCAAACAAATTTCTGTTGCTCCTGAGCTCTTCAAAAAGCTTTTTTAAATGCACTTCAGGGCTCAGGTAGATGAAAACCAAAATATATTTTCAAAAGACATTTCACCCTGTCACATCACACACGGAGTGCAATGCGCAGGATAGATGTCATGGCACCAGAGGGGCTAAAACCAGAAATACAGAGGTAACATTTAATCCTTCAGCAGCAAAGGGAACTTTTGCAATGGAACTTCGATGGATGTGGAACTAACACTTGCAAGAGTACATTTGGGAGCTTCACCCCTGGGGCAGAAATTAGCAAAAAAACCCCCAAAAAACCCACCAAAAAACAACCCCAGGAACACTTTTTTTCTGAAGAGGGACAATAGATTTTGTGTGTGTTAATGTCCGTGGGCTCCTGAGCTCATTACCAGCTCTGTCATTATATCACACTACCTGCTTGCTGCTCTCTCACCAACAGAAATCTTTGTTTCAAAAAGGGAAAAAAAAAAAGAACCCAATTAATAAACAAGAGCAACTCCAACTTGTAATGCTTCACTACTCTAGCTAAATGACTGTAGTGCTACTCACTGCCACTTTTCCCACATGTTTTTAATGAGCTCCGGGAAGAAATTAGTCCCAGGCAGGATGGAGCGTGTGAGACACAAGCTGAGGAGCAGGAGATACTGCTGCTGCCTTCATGGTGACTTGTCCAGTTCTTCCAAGCCAAAAAGGGTGCTGTTTGTGGCAGCAGCCTGAGCACGAGTGATGCCAGCAGGAACCTTCCTGCAGGAGCAAATCCTAACAGAGATTTGGCGGAATGGGGCAGCAAAAGTGTGGGGCACCAGCACTGATGCCCTGCTTATCTGGGGTGAACCACAGCTTCTAGAAATAAACAGCTCTCTTGTGTTTCCTTTGGTTTCTAAATGCCTTAAAAAAAAAAATGTGGCCTGCATCCTTAGCAGATGGATATTTGCATAGGTCCCTTATAACTAGTGAACCATGTCTATTTACACCAGGTGAACACCTAGTCCTACACTCTCGATGGCTTTCCCATTTTAGATGGCCTGGAAAATTAAGATTGCTCAGTTTTGAATGCATTCCTGAACCTCTCTTCTTTCTAATGTGTCTACCCTCTCTTCCTTCTCCTTTCCATTTTAACCCACAATTTTTCAGGTCATTTAGTTCAGAATGCAAACACAGATGAGTTATTAGGAGTTGAACATTGCCAACTGTGCATGTAATGTGACTTTGTTTCACAAGGAGTAATAACCATATCCACACTAACAAAAAAATAAGGACACACAGCTCATGAAGGCATGATACTACAGGAGAGGCCTCAGTAAGTGCTCTTTTGCCCAAAAACTTGTTGGAACTTTTTCAAGTACTTTTGAGCTGAGGATATAAGCTGAGAGTAGCTAAAAGGACAAGGACAGCGGAACAACCTATAATTTTATGTACAACCACCACTACATCACCAGGCTGGAGGGGAAAAAAAAAAAAAGGATCATCTAGAGGGGAAAGGGTAATAATAAGTGTTCTTCAACATGTCAAATACAAAACACTATAGAAATGTTGAGGTCTGGAAAAGGGCTAGGCTAAAAGGGAAAGGGTCATGGTCACACAGGACCGGAGAAAGTAAGAGCTGACCCCTAAAAAAGTGTCTCTTTTTTTCTTTTTTTTGAGACAAGCTAATCCTCCAGGCTCAGAATTTAACTTGTTTTCATTGCTGTTTTATTAGTTTTTCCATTTTGCCATGACAAGTTAATGATTTTTGCAAAAATGTACCGTGACAAATCTGCCCCTGCAGGTGGTTTTACACACACTACATTCATGAAAGACTTTGATCTCTCTTCTCTTTTGAGTTTTTTTCTTTGTGTTATGTTTTCAGGGTTTTGTTTCTTGTCCTTCCAAAGAAAGAATAAAGGAGAGAAATACAGACATTGACAACTAGCAGGTAGAACACCATCCAATACTGACATCCGCTGAACCAAGAGACACGTGGCTGAAGGAAGATTTGCAGCTGATTTCCTTCATATTCCGCCTCTTGTAATTGCAACTTTATTACTCTGGATCCCTAGTAATTACTAGATACATTCCCTAGTATGATTACTACCTGATACCTGTGAATGGGAACAATGACAGCTGTTGCATAGAGGCTGGGAAGAGAAGATGGGGGGTGAGATGGACTTTATAAACAGTTATAACTTCTGAAGATTATTCCTTTTGAAGCTAGACATACATTTTAATCAGCTACTTTTATCATTATTCATGAATGAATTATTAATTAGTCCTCTTTGACTAAAAATATGATTTCCAACTTGCTGCAAAAATACACACACACACAGAGACAAACATGCCAAAATAATACAAGAAAAGGAAGATATTGCACATCATTAGCGCCAGAGTGAAGGCTGAGTATTTGATCTCAGTTTAATTATGAATGCCTGGTTTAAAAGAACATTTCCACTTCAGCAGTCACGAACGCTGCTGTGTGCACTTGGGTGTAAGACAAGTGAAGAGCCCGTACTGGCAACAGCTGATTTTTCAGCAGCTTCACTCCCTGCGCTGCTGGGGGTGTGTGCTTAAGTACCCGCACAAATATATCTCTTGCTAAAATTCCTTCTGTCCTGCAGCTTCATATTCAGAACTGGGAAAAGCCCAACAACACAACCTTGATGCTGTTTCTGGTCACAGGGCAACAAGGCGTCAGCCACCACAGGAACCCCAGAGGGAGGGATGGCCTTTGACCCCAAACTTGTGTGGGCACAAGGAAAAGGGAAATCCAGAGAGGAGTACCACCACCAAAAAAAGAAAAGAGAATTCCTAAAAGGATTACTGCTGGTTTGCTTTACAGATGGAGAAACGAGGTAAGAGCAGTAGAGATACCTCACCCATGCCAGCAGTAAGGCACAGGCCCAACATCTCCCAAGGAAAACCTCCCAGGCTGCACGACTCCTTTCACTTCCTTATTTATCTAGCCACCGAGCATGGAAAAACCCTCCAGAACATGCACATTCATTCCCTCTCTGACGCCCCCTTTCCTCAGACTGTCACCTACAGGCAATCTGGCCAAGCCAGAAGTGAAGTTTTTCCATCGGGGAGCCCGAGATGGCTCTGCAGCGACCAACGCCACGTTTCCTATCCCGCACCACCATCCAACTGGGAAGCATCTCCCGGCGCCCTTGCTCCCAGAGCTGCTGGGAAGGATGGAAGGCAGTACCTGGGAGCCAGAAGCTACAGAGGACTCTGATCAGCTTTGCATGGTCTTTTCTCCCCCCATAACATGAGAGACAACGAACGGTCGCGCCTTTTTGTTACCTGAATTGGCTTCCTTGATGAGCACATCCCTTCAGAACCCGCTGCAATGTTAATTTCTGAAATGATCAAAAAGCTTCTAAACTAAGGAAATGCTGCACACTCAGGGAAAGAGGAGAAGGGTTCAGAGGAATTGGAAATGACTTGTTATTCTTCAAAAATCTGGGCCATCCTCCTAACGCTGATATTTTTAAACAGTTTGTGTTTTAAGTACCTGGTGGTACATAAACAGTTGCAGAGTTAATAAGGTTGAATGACTCCAAAAAGCTCTTGTTTTGCTAGAGGCCTTGAAAAAAATTTTAACTAGCAAGTTTCACAAGCCCTGTTGGGGCTATTTTAACTGTTGCTGTATTACACCTCTGCCTCAAGCCTGCTCCAGGAAAGCTGCAGTTTCTTCACACATGTTCCTCATGACCAGGGCTGACAAACTGAGGTTACCAACAGAAAAGAACTCCAAGACACAGCTTTCACCTCAGCTTACCACAAGAGGCCACTGTCAAAGATGCCCTGTGATAAACACACCAGGGAAAGGGGATTTGGCACTTACTGCTGAACAGCAACTCCTCCCCTGCACAGCCACAGGGGATGGATTTTTTTAAGATCAGGGAAGGTGCTTGCAGGGGTATCAGCTGCACTAGGATGCTTTTGCATCCCAGGACCAAGATGGGCTTGTCTGTCACTTTCTCATCTCCGCCAGGTTCTCTTGGAATCGTGTACAGCTCTGTCCTGTTCCTTTGCCTCCAAACCTCCATGGAGATTTTGTTCACTCAGGCCCAATCTTTTCAGGAGTGCTCTTTGAGCTCATTTTTAGCCTTTTCAGCTCAGCGGGTTTGTGGATCTTGCTCCACTGCCCACGCTGACTGTGATTCCCCTGTGGATCCCCACCTGCCCACCCAGGAGTGCCCAGATTCACGGCAGGCTCTGGGCTGCCTCTCCTGCTCACGGAGCACAGTGAGGGTGCAGCACATTCAGGTCAGGCTTCTCCAGAGTGCAATCACACACACACATCGCTCGGGTTGTTATTAATATTTCATTAATTTGCCAGCTACAGTAGTTTTCCCTTGAGAGATCATTAATAAAATACCACCCAAATAAGCAGGCTAACAGGCAAAGTGACCAAACTACAAAACAAGTTTAATTACTCTGGTGTTATACCTTTGCAAGCGCCAGCTTTGGATTGGAGAATTTTATAAAGTAAAGCTTTGATGATGCTGAAGTCTAGTGCTTCCAATGTCTTGACATTTTAATTACTTGTCCAATTTCACATGCACACTTCCTCTATTTTCTTTGGAAGAAGAATGAAAGTGGGTGTTAACGGAGGGTTGCTGGGAGGATTTGAGCAAAACTTCTCCATCAGAGATCACTGTGGTGGAATCACCTTGCCAACATGCAAACCCCACCTTAAATTCAATGCTACACAAGGTGGTAACTCTTCCACGGATAAACAAAGATGAGATTATTCAATTAGCTGAATTAAATTTCTTTTGAAGCTAAAATATAAATTTTCTCAATAGTTAGCATGTGAGACTTAAACTAACCCAATTAAGAAAAAGCACAAATCACATTTCAAATGAGATCTACTCATCACTACAGAAATGCATTTCCAGCTTTTACACAGAACACTTTTAAACATAAATAGGACTTCTTGTAAGTATCCATAAAATTACATGCTCTGTGTGTGCACTTCTTGGTGTATATGAAGTTTATTTTACAGAAATTTCTATTGGAGCTACAACAGAAATAAACACGTAATGCTTGCCATTAAGGCCAATTAATGCCTGCCTCAATTCCTGCCAAAAAAAAAAGTGCACATGCAGATGTGTATCTCTTAAAATTTCTTTCCTGTTGAAAGTGTTCTTGGTTTAAGACTTGAGATTCATTTACTGCACAGTAGGCCCTATCAAACTGTACTCTTTTTAAGCCTAATAAAGGGAAAATGAAGTAGATTTCTTACACAGAGAAGAAGCTGAAAGGTAAGCACTTCTGCCAAGACAGAAAATCAGTCAATAACCGATTCTTCAATGGTTCACTAAAAAAGTTGAATCTTTAGTGACAGAATAGTGAAACCATTTTGAAAATGTACAGATTTAAAATAAGACAGCCTAGAACAAGGAACAATAAGAGACTGACACATGAAATAAAGAAGTAATTGTTGTAGTCTGCTCTAATGCTTAGTGTGACTTTGATCATCTTCAGTAACATCTGTGATGCACAGCAAAACCAGTTCCAGAGCAGATTTGCATAGAGGAACCTCTTTACAGTGCTCATGGTGCATTTCTGGAGTCACAGCAATTTCCTGAGGCACCAAGCAAGTGTAGAGACACCTGCATGGGGCCCTATCTGCCCTCCTGCCAAAGCAACACTGAACTTGGGAATAACCAAAAGAAAACGCAAAGGATGGGGCTGCCAAGTGCTGAACCCCACCTGAAGGGCCAACACAACCTGTAAGATGGTTCAGGAAACAGTGTCAGTAATGCCAGGGCTGTCACAGTGTCAAGACGCAGGGCTCTGTGCAAAGCAGGCTCGCAGCATGGACACCCAATGCAGCACTCTGGAGTGCCGTGTCTGGTTTTACTGACAAAATCTGAATAAAACTGAATGAGGTTCAGAAAAGAGCCACAATGACTGAAAATCATGATTTATTGTGAAAGGCTCCTGAATCTCCATCCACTCTCCTTTCTGAAATAGAGCTAAGTGCTGGCCTGATCACAATCCATGCATACCAAGACAGGGAAAAGACTCTGGGTAGAAAAAGCCTCATCATTCTAGCAGTCAAAGATCCTGGACATGACCAGTAACACTACAGGAACTCAGGCAAGAAAACTCCACGTGCTCTGCATGGGAAAAGGTACCAGCCAGCCCAGCAAATGGCCAGGGCTAAGGCAAAGCTCCTTTGTGGAAGCCTTCCTTCAAAAACCAGACAGGCACTGCCAGTGCACACCGATCAATGGCCATTTTTGGGGGGCTGTTTCACTTAGGAGACATAACTGCATAAATCACACCCTCCCCAGGATTCACAGTGAGATGGGCTTTGGAAACTGGGGGGGGCACATGAGGCTCAGCCCTCTAAGAGCCTGAGTGTTTGAACCTAAAACATGCCAATAGTAACGTTGAAGTCGATGGACTGCTTCTAGAGGAAACTCTCGACCGAACTGCGCTCATACCCTGCAGGGCCCTGGGTCAGCACGTCCACAGCCCCACGCTGTGTGGGCAGGGCTTTCAGCAGGGATCTGGGGAGATTTTTCATCAAGGACTTCAGTGACGCAGAATCCTACCAGAGCACCACCTACACCGACTGCTTTGGAAAATCCTGCCCTACGTGCGTGAGCATTCATTTGTTTCATCCCGCTTTTACTATGTAACATGCCTTAAAACATTGCCTTGGGGAGCCTGAAAATGTATTAAAGTGATTACACAGAAATTTATGCAAATTGCTATGGTAATTTTGAAATTACTTAATTCTATAAAATGCCTGCAGTTTTCAGTGTCCTGTTCCAAGCTGGCTCTTGAAACAATCCTTCAGAGGTGTGAACAAGTAAAGGTGGAACAACTGTCTTTCACATAACGTCGCAGAAGCACAAGGGAAGGAAACGGGCACCTCCAAGGAAGCCCAAAGCATTTCCAGAGCACAGGAGGCAGTATCACCTCATTAGGGCCCAGAACAACTTGAGAAATGAAGAGGGACAGAAACACATGGGGCTCAGCAACTGCTGTCCTCACATGACCACTCCCCCAGCTGCAGGAATCTATAACAGCAGGAATTTATTTTTCTGCACCTCCTTGCATTAATTTCCTAGCTCCTCTGGAGAACCAAATTCACCATGTCCTAATTTGGACTGGAAGTCAATGAATAACAAAAGTTTGCTCATCTACTTTCCTCAAAGCAGGTTTCATGGCCAGCTCCACAGCAGGTACGCCAGGAGGAGGTGTGTAGGAAATGGGTTAATACAATGCAATGGGATCTACCTGCACAAAACCTGTTGCTGTTTCTGATGTGGGATATTTCCTGTTTACATATCATAGTGCCCATCCCTGGACATCCTGTCAAGGGCTCCTCCTGCTTTCAGACAGGTTTGCTGTTAGCCATTGCTCACCCAAAGGTGGCCTGTCCTTGGGGGGCAGCGAAGCAGGATGGAAAGAGGCTAGGAGTCCTCACTGCAGCACAGGGAAGCCACGGAAGTCTAAGGGAGTGCCACTCACTCAGAGAGGAGGGAAAATGCTTGGCTACTTTCAGGGAAGCAGGAGGAATGACTGAGGACCCCTAGTCTGCTGCAATTCTGAATGATATTCAGTCTTCGTAACTGGGGGAGGCTCCACACGTCATAGCTGGAGTCCAGTGGACATAGCAATTCCCTCTGGCCTGAATTTCTGTGAAGTCCAAATTCAGACTAACAGTGTCTAAATGATGAACTCACCATTTATGATTACTTAGTTATGACTGTCTTGATGGAAAAGAACCTAAAACATTAATATGTTTTGAATTACTCAGTAAGAAGAGAGATTTTATTGAGCAGCACATTAAAGGAGATGGGCACAGTGGAATAAGCTTCCAGCCTTAATTAGCAAGGAAAACAGTGACCTGCTTTCAATTTTAAAAGTATACATAGTAATAATTTACAGGACACAGAGCAACCTGTGGCCTCAGTAAACTCCAGGTCTGGCTGACTGTGAACCACCGGTTCAGTATGTCTTGCTAATGCTCAGAGTATGCTTTTAATATGCTAAATGTATCCCTAAAAGGATACTAAAAGCCTCACATTAGCATATTCTGCATGATCTTTGAATGTACAAGCAGTGCAAGAGAGGCAGAGATTCACTGTCATGGCCTAATTAAAAACAGATAGTGTTACATATTGACCTAACAAAAGTAATTTTTTCATCTCAACTTACTTCTCCTGTCCTTGTTTAGTCCTTTGGCTGGAGCCAGCAAACAGCTGAACTGAACTCCCTTTAACAGCCTTTAGGGTGCTAGTTTTTCATCTCAATCTACACTCTTGGCTAAAACTTCTTTTGGGCTCTATCTATCATGAGAGAAGTAAACCATTACATAATTTATACCTTTCTATTGCCACAATTAGAATTTTTAAGTCCTTTCTCTCCACTTTTCTTCTCTTGTACTTTTTCAAGATGCAGCCATCCGCTGTCATCTTTGTTACACACCTGTGTTTTAAATTCCTGCCCTCAAGAGAACTGTGGCAGGGTTGCCTATTTTGTTTTTGTAAAACAGAGTGTCAATGCAAAGGTGCATCACACTCACAGATGTCTTATCAGGCCCTGGCACTTCCCATAACCTTGCTCGAAAGTTCAGTTCCTCTGAAAGTCAGTCCCTTCACTTGTATCTAGTGATTAAAAAAACCCCACTGGGATGAATGCTGACAGGCAACATAAGGAAAAACACGCTGTCACAGACTCATCATTAAATTACTATTATATACTAGTCTGCTTAATCAAAAAGAAGTCACCACTTTGCAAAGTGACTTCTTTGCCTTCCCGCTAAGAACAGTGCTGGTAAAGGCTGGTGTGTCCCATGAGGCACGCAATTCAGGTCTGGCTGTACCTCCTAAACTGCTCAGAAAGTGCTGCAACTCTGGTGTTAACTTTCAGGGATATTCTAAAACAGATCTCAGGATTCTCACATATCAGAACTGGCTGAGAATGAAATGTTCCCTACACAGCTTGGAACTATCAGACACAGAGATCACAGGCAGCAATAATCTTCAACCCCTGGCACAGAAAACCACATTTTCAATTCCTGCTAAAAGTGCTACTTCTTGCTCGTGTGCCAGAAATGTCTCTGGCAAATGACAGAGACTTGCCTACACTGAGCTGCTTTCTATTCTATTTTAGAATAATAATTTTCCAGTTTCCAGTGAGAAAATAACACCTTAAAGGGCTCTATCCTGCTCAAGTAATGCAAAATGTACATTAGATTGAGCAAGTGAAGAACGCACCTGTAATAGTCAGGTTTATGTTCTGCCTGGGGACCTATGGATAGGTACCTTACTTTTTTGTAGTCTGAAGCCTGAAAACCTGCCAGGCTCTCTGCATGCTGTACAAGCACACCCTTCAGTTCCACTAATGGTGTTCCAGTTACACTCGAGCACCTTCCCATACTTACATGGTTTTACAAAGACAGCTGATTCCACTTTCAGCCGCAACCCCAAACCTAACCCAGCCCTGCAGGCATAAAAAGCTCTCTGGGTAGCCTAAAATTAGAGGTCCAGAGCTCAGCTTCCTGGGCATAGTGCGACACAGACATACAGAAGACAAGAATTGTGGCTCTTCCCTCCGTGGCAGGCAGCTATTGCAAGCAGTGAGCAGATGCAATGCCCATCACAGACACTGGCCAAGGGAACTAGGCCTTTGCTGACTTACACGTTTTCCAGAGGCTATTTTTGATTCTTGCAGATCATGCAGAAGCATTCAACATGAAATATAAAGAATAACCCAATATATGTGATGAGGAGTAGGGAAGGCTGGATGCATTTTCTGCCAGTGCCATCCACCCCCCCAAGAATGAACTTCTTTGAAGCAGGGGAGAAAGCTGGGGAAGTCTCATAATGATGGAGATTTTTTTTCCCTTCTCCCCGACATAATGAGTGTGGCCTGGCTGGTCTGAACATAACAGGACCTGCCACTGAAGTACACAACTGCTGTTCACACTAGAACTGCCTGATAAGTGATTAGGCTCAGCATGAGTGATAAGATGCGGATACAAACTACGAGCAAGGCGCACGCTCCAAGGTGGCAGGGATGTCCACACAGTGGGACCATGCTGGATTAGCTCCAGTTGGCCTTGGGGGAACTCCCTGTGCTGGCCTGCACAGACCTTGGGTTCTGTGAGTGTGGGTTTGTGCTCTCCCCTCCTGCAGCCGCTGTGGTGGAGCTGCCTCTGCTCCGGCTGCACTGGGATCACCGAGCTGACTGCCAGCAGCCACAAGTGTCCTTGGGCTGCAAGTGATCTCCAAACAAACGCCTGTGAAGAGTGGGAATTCCTGAAAAAGGCCCTTCTCTTCGCTTAGAGTTCTTGTTAAGTGGTGTCTATTTCTGGACAGATTACAAACACTGAAAACAGTTGTTGCCACATTTAAAAATAGCCCTGGAGGTAGGCTTAACTGTTCCCTGACCAGCAGCAAGTTGTAACTGCTATTCCTAGATCAAAAAAAGGCAATTATTTAGTAAATCCTGAAAAAGAACAAAAGGCTCAGGAATATCTCCATGTGGCATGACTTCACCCAGCCCTGAAACTTCACCAAAACAACTACCCCAGTGTTGGAGTCCAGGAATCAAATCCCCAAATTATTACAATGCTTTAACAACACTAATTGCGGTGGTCCACCGCTAGCTTATGAACCTGTGAGAGCAGCAAGAAAAGTTCCTTGTGTTAGAAGCCTGCAGGGACTTCCATTCACCCTGTATTGAACTTTGCAGCTCGTTTAAGCTGTGGCTCTAACGGCAGGCATTTGTTTGTAATCCCTGTTTACAAGCAAAAGGTGCTACATGCTTCAAAAACTATCGCTCAGTGGTGCTGCAAGACAGCAAATTCAGCAAGGGCAGCATCCCAACCAAGCGCTCGTGCACACACGTTGTGACAGCAGCCTCTAAGGTGTGGATTTAAGGTGGTGCAATCAGACCACATCAGCATCTCTGGGGATGGTCTTACACAGGGATGGACACAGTGCCTTTCACTGCATACTTGAGAACTCAAGGGAAATTTTCATCTGTTAGATAAACCCTCCTACTGAAATTTAAATGATGGCATGAGCCCTACACAAGTCTGTCTTCAATGGTTTTAAAGTTAATCCAAGTTATGCTGGCTGCTGTTCTGAGAAATTTCACTTCCGAGCTCAGTGTCAACCCCGGGGATCAAACTTCCAGCCAAGCTGCTCTGTGTGTACAGTTACAGACACAAGTGCATCCACCCAAGGTGGGAACCAAAAGGAAGCATATCCCAGCCTCATGCTCTCAGAATTCCTGTCAGACTCATGTGGTGCCACTTGGCCAA
Source organism: Donacobius atricapilla (assembly GCA_013397315.1). Classification (NCBI taxonomy): domain Eukaryota; kingdom Metazoa; phylum Chordata; class Aves; order Passeriformes; family Mimidae; genus Donacobius; species Donacobius atricapilla. Next base: position 404,198 of record WBMY01008455.1, read on the forward strand.
GCAGTTAAACCCAACTCCCTTCAGCTTGCAGTGAGAGCAACCCTAGCCTGTGACTACAACACTCCATCTTCTTTGCCCTTCTGGCTCTTCACTTTAAATATAATGGAACTGTATGCTTAGGGACTATTTAAAATACCTTTTCAGGAATAGTCTCAAAGAAATGCTTCCCTTCCTAAGATCACGTTTTGCAAAGGCCTTTTTGAACTGTGGGGTTTACAAGCTTTGTCCTGCCTAACACCAGGGGAGGCACAGCTCCACAGCACACAGGTGTTAGAGGAGCCCTCTTGTGAGAGGGTAGAAATGAGCTGAGGCACAGACTGCTTGTTTATCACAGCATGAAAAGGGCCCTGGTTTATCCCTCTGTACAGCTCAGCCAGCCTGACCCCAACCATTCCCTGACCCTGCCTGCAGCAGCTCCTGCTGGAGGTTTCCCCTGCAGCCTCTGACTGCTGGTTATTTCCTGCTGAACTCTGCCTGCAGGGATCAGTTTGCAGCCTCTGAGTGCAGGCTTTTACCCAGCTAGGCTGTGGCTGCAGCTTCCAACAGCAGGCTCTGACTGCACACCCACACTGACCTCACAGCAGCCAGTCTCTCTCCCCAGGATCCTGCTTCTTCATGGTCCTCAGATTCATGCTCCTCACAGCACCTCCTCCATGATGCTTTCCCCTCAGCAGCTCAGCCCCTCCCTTTTATCACCCTTACCTTCATTGGCTACAGCTGTGACTCATTAGGGATGAGGCTGTACTGGGTAATTAGCACAGCTGTCACTGATCAGGGGCCAGCTCACCTGGATGCCCTGCTCCTACAGTGCGGCTGGCAGGAGCATGGTGCTGGAGCCACATGCATTCTCAGATACATCCCACCCAACAGCTCCCATCCCATCCCAGCCCTGCACAGCACCTGGAAAAATCGGGGGAAGCAGCTTCCTCATGGGAGATTTGATGAAAAATATAGCAGCAAGAAAAAGCAATGGGGACACCAGGTAGCTGTGGGGCACTTCAGCCTCGGAAATTTCAGGTAGACACCCTTTCTGAGCAGGTCTTTATCTTGGACGCAATATACCTGTGGTTTTCAGAAAAAAATTCAGGGGATGTACTGCATATAAAGCATACCTATGCTTTTAAGATATATACACTTTTTTATATTCAAGTATGATCAGTAAGGAAAAGAGTTTTCAAGAAAACCTCGTGCCTTTAGGTTGTGTGTGCAGGTACATAGACATAAACCTTTCCTTTGGGCAAATGCTCATCTAAGCTGATTCATGCTGTAATAATGTGCAATTTTCTTGGAGCCAAGCACTGAAGGATGTGATACTGCATGAGGAAATCTCTCATCTTCACTTTAAGTCATTCTCTTGTCATGGGAAATGTAAAACAATTTAAAAATTAAAATATATCACAGACTAATGACAAAAGGTCTCCTCCAAAACCAGTGGAAAAAGCCAGCTAATTTAACTTTATTTTGGCTTTATCACAGACATCACTCTGATTCAGGACAAAGTGACTTGCCACAAACAAAGGACCAGAGGGCAGGGCAGCACTAGGGCAACCAGCCCAGCCCAGGTCTCATGGAAGGAATTGCCAACTGGACTGAGGCAATTCCTGCTGGCAAGGGAGCAGGTCCCTCACACAAAACCTGACACAGCTCAAAGTGGTTTCTCTAAAGGAAAGCAACTGTAAGCACAGCAACCTGTAAGGTATGGAGCTCATATGTAAGTCAGGACAGAGTCCCAAAGACTGTAGGAACATAAAGAACCCTATAAAAACAGGGGGAAGTTTAAAGTAGTAGGTGCAAAGAATCTTGAAAGCGAGGAAGTCCTTTGAACACAGAAGTGCTGTGGGCAACAAGATACAGATTTACTACACTAAACACAGAAACAGTCTGTCTTCAGACAGTATCAGAAGAAAGCCACATCTGTGACCACAGAACACTTCCTTCCCTCTCAATATCCACATAATGCCAAGCTGGAAGTGCACAAGCAGTCTGCTTTATACTGACTGAGAGTTGAAAAGCAAGCTCTTCTTGAACCTGAATTCTGTAATCAGTAATGATAAATGAAATACTGGGGTGGGACTCAATTCCTTATCCACTCCTTATTCTAGAAATACTGTCAGGGGCTGCCACTGCCTTCCTCCTCCCACAGCCAGGACAACATTCCACTCCGGGAGATCAGGAGTGAGGAGCTGCCTTTCCAGAGAAGAGGAGGAAAGGGAAATGGTAAGGGCAGGGCTACAGGTGTCTGGAACTGCAACACAAGCAAGAGACTTGAATTTCTTCTGAGCAGCTTCAGTGCTATTCTGGGACAGAGTGAACTGCTCAGCGCTGGTGACATGCAGGAAATGACTCCATGGCAGTAATCTGAGCAATCCCTATAGTGGGTAAGGATGCCACTTTTGTCCCTCTTTTGAAGATCAGTCCATACTCTGAGACACCAGCATCAAAATACATTAGGCAAGGCCACGGGGCACCACTGGGCTGAACCACTTTGGGGCCGTTTGTGAATTTGCAATCCCTTTGAGACTGCAGTATTTATTTTTTTAATGCTGCTTTGGTAATTGATTAATTAACATGCTCGCAGGAATAGGCATGGCAGTGTAAGTTCGGGAGTACCCTAAAGGAAACACCCCACTGTCATTAAATTCTTGCCCTGCAAGGAGGGTGGGCAGGGCCCACAGGAGGCTGGTACCCTCTTTGTCTTAGGTACCCCCCAGGAAACTTGCTTTTAGTGACTTGTAGGCTAAATTTATTCTGCTGGCCAAACAAAGGTGGACAGCACAATGAAGAGGGGCAACTTGCCAAAGGTCATTCAGGAATGGGGTACCTGTACCTGCAGCCACATCTCCAGGGCCTCAGGCACCTGTTGGGCACCTGGAAGATGCTCCCTGCCACATTTGATCTCAGCCCTCTGCACAGTTTTTGACTGGAGGTGGGACAAATAGGCACAGCACTCTGAAGTGGCTATGAGCATATATTGAGGCTTATTGAGGTATAAATCCAGGAAGCCGTGTGTTCAGGTGATTTCCAAGTTCACCTAAGCTTTATGAAACCTATTTTTTTAGCCAAACAACTGTAAATGAGCAGTGTCTGGTGACATTTTATTACATTTTCCCTTATTATGCCTTAGTGGTAAATTGTTCTCGCCAATCAGTGTCGCAGTATCAGGGAGACTCTTACAGAAAGTCACCTAAAGAAACCAGAGATAAGAGATTTGACTGTCTGTCTCTGCAAAATGGGCTTCTTTTCGTTTTTCAGTGCAGGTCAGAGTCCTGATTAAAATAATAAACCAACACAATGATCAATTAAGAGAGTGGAGAAGCTGGTATGCTGTCAAAACTAGCAACCATCCTACAGGAATAAATCAAAGTAACAGCAGCACTAATTAGGGGCAGTTTACACTCAATGTTACACGGAGTACTGTTGAGAATCATGTTTTACAGTGATGCTATTAAGCATATTTACATCACAATGATGAGGAAGAGCACACCATCAAGGATTTTTCTTCTCCAGTTACATTCAAAATAACATTAATATTTGATATATTAATTTACAATTACCCTGCTCTGACAGAAGAGTATCCGCTCGTGGAAAAACTCATTTTTTAATGGTGCTGTTAATGAGCAGCACATTCATAAAGTTGTCAAAGGCTGAGGAAGAAAACAGGAGCTTAAAACCACAGATGTTTATATTCCCTTCCCATATATTTTGGTTAAGACTGTTGTGAGTATGACTCACCGAAAGCCAGTCAGAGGAATAGACCTTTCATTTCCATTTCTAAGAAGTTATCAAGGGCTCACCCACTTTGCCATTGGGGATTTCTGCGGGTTTGTTTAAAGAATACCAGAAACCTCTTGCTGTGTCCTCCTTTTCTCTCATCCATCACTTACGAGCTGGCAGGCACCATTCACCATTTGGAAAGCGGGCCTGGCGTGAGGGTGGCAGCTCATTAAATGCTGTTCCTTGCAGCTAATAAACTCCCATTAGCTGAATCCTACATTGCAAGTGACTGGCAAAGCTCAGACCTCCCTGCTGCATTCCCTGGCCATCACACAGCACAGTGCACTCCAGCAATTAACAGGAGAACTCATGCAAATTCTGTTGATATTGGATATAGAGCTGTGTGGCCGCACAGTGGTTGTCAAAACCATGTTTGCTGATAAAAAAAGAGTTCCTTTGCAAGTGAGCGAGGCAGTCTGAAGTCTTGGTGTTTATTATTGTGCAGTGTTGGGGGCTCCCAACTCTGAATATTCATGGTGGGGAATTAAGCCCTAATTTTTAGATTCCAGCAGTAGCTGATGTTTAGTGTTCCTGGCTGTTGGTAGAGCTTTAGGTTGTATAAGAAATAAAAAGCTAGACATACAAACCTTCTTTAAAGTAGCAACTGGAAGGAAGGCTCTTAAAAAGGGCACATTTAGGCATCAAAATGAAAGACATTCAAACAACTGCATACGGGGAGGGTTTAGAAGCAAACAAAACACTCAAGGCCCTAATTCTGCAAATGTTTATACATATACTTCTTTAACTGGGAAATCAGTATTTTACTAATTTACTCATTACTATTTTATGTCAGTGCTTCACTTTCAGCATTTTTCTAAACACCAGGCTCAAAGTCTGTTGAAATACTCCTAAGCAAATAACAAAACAAGGGTAAGCTAGTTACTCTAGGGATGAGTCTGTGCCTCGCGAATGAATCTAAAGGTTCACCTTCCTCCAGATTCTGTTTGTTAAATCTTTTTAAAAGCCTCACTTATTGTTTTCAACTACCGGTGAGAAAGATGAACAGATTGGATGCCTGAAGGGCCCATCTGGGACAGCCACCAGGGAGAAGGATGACACACAGAGCTGCAGTTCTTTACCGTGGTCAGAAGCACATCAGGGAGGAGAGTTCCTAGGAGATGGGCTGTCCCACCTCTGGAACATTTGACAGAACAACATCACTGAGGGGCTGCTGACTGCCCCAACATCCTCTGAACACACACTGGGCCTGCGCTGAGGTTTGATCTGTTTGTGTCAGACGCTAGATGACAGCAGAAGCGTCACAACCATGGAGCAGCAGAAGGCAGCACAGACCTTGAAAAGCCCAGAAGAAAACCCACAAAAGGCACAAAGTCTGCTGTACATTTTAAGTGCCCCATCAGTTTACTGAATTGTATGCTCTTCTTCCACTGGGCCCTGAAAGGAGCTGAAATATCATTCTTTACCAATGACCAAACAGTTACTAAAAGTAGGAAACGGAAGCTTTTCATAAAGCAGGCTCTTGGAAGTCTACCCTATCCCATCTTGTTCTTCCCCCTGGTCCTCAGGAACTAGTCCTGAACACAGTCCTGCTTTGCAGAGCTTGTTGTTCTGGTGTGAGCCCAGAGTCATCAATCTGCGATTTTCAGGTGCTCTGTGATTTGTAAATGTAATCATGGAGTCCTTTCTGGTATTCTTGTGTTGCTAAGGAATGTGTAGTTCCTATCCCAGGCTGAAGTTTCTCACCACAATCCTATATTCCCTGGGATGAACACATTAATTAAAATGTCACCGTGCCATTTTTTTCTGCATGAGACCATGGGTTTTTCAGTTTAAGAACGCAGCAATGAGGTGGGAGAAATGCAAAAGTGGGCTGTGGGAAGATGAGAGCATTACTAATTACATCTTCCACCTGCCTGCAGTCCTGAGATACTAATGAAATCTAAGAGTGAGATCCAAGGCAAGCAACAGGCTGCAAATGGGATCCTGGGCACTTCCCAGCTCCCACAGAACCAGTCTGGATGATTTCAATAGTTGTTCATGCTTTTCAGCTCTCAGTCTCAAGGCTTGGACAAAAGACAAAAATTGATTTAACAGAGAGTGAATGTAATGCTCTGCAAGTCGCTTAGACTGCACCAATTAATCAATTACCCAAGTACATTCCACTTTAATACATTCATTACGATTCCAATCTTTAATCAGCTGCTTGTTCCACATACAATGAGGTTCCTGCATTTCTGTGTAAGGAACAATATTCACTTTGCAACCGAAAAACACCACTTCCATTGCCAAACGTGAAAAATCAGAAGTGTGTTGATGGCTGTATGATGTGAACAATCCTGTAACTGGCTTACAGGCCGTGCTGGCACTTGCTGTGGCTTTGTTTGATACACCCACTAAAAATATTTATTGGGGATTAGGAGCAGGAACTGATCAGAAGGATGTTTTTGCCTTCATGCCTCAGTTTGGCGTATGCAACTGAAACTGCTGCAACCAACCAGCTACTACATTTCCTAGAGTCAGGAGCTTTTTGAGCTGTGATTTTTTTAAACTTCTTTTAAAGCAGAAATAAACTTGGCAAACTGTGTGCAGTACCTCCAAGCCTTCAGCTGTTTTGCTTTCCTTGTCTCCTCTCCTGGCTCTAACTCAGGGTAACCCCAATGCCAAGGGAAATTGCCCCTTTAAAGCAGCAAAACCTCTTCCCTGACTTTAATGCGTGTCAGGGTATGTCCATAACAATTCTGTTGTTAGGCGATTAACAATTAATTTTTTGATTCACCTAATCTAAAAAATGGGCTGGCTGGATGTGGCTGCTAGAAGTCTCTGACTGTACAGAAATCTCTCCTATTTGCTCCCACAGGGGAGAGTTTCTGCCAGAAATAACTCTGAAGTCCCGTCACCAGTCAGGAAGGTCTTTTTGTAAGGCCCCCTCTTCATCAGTGAGGAGTCACGGTGACAGGGGACCAGGGTGTGGGGTGGGAGAGGAAAAGCGAGATCTCGCATTGAAGGTAAAAGTGGATCAAAAATTATCTGCAGGAGTGAGAAAAATGTGTTTGTTGATAACAAGTGCAGTGTTTGATGTGCAGACGTACTTCACTATCTAGCCTTTCATCAAGAGCCAGAGGATTTATCCTTCAGGCATGAGAGATGGAACAGCTTAAAATGGTCAGTGACCACAGAAAGGATTAGCACATTATTATCTTTTTAATCCACAAGATTTACTTTTTCAGGATTTATTGGAGCTAATACAAAAGTGATTAGTGTTCTGGTTTTGCCAAAGTAAGAGGTTGTTTATGACTCCATTCCCACACATGGCCTGTAATAAACAGATAGTGCTGGCTGGAAAGTGGCCAGCAACAGAAAATTTCATCTTCTACACTGTATTCACAGGAATAGAAATGACTTGTACATTTGCCAGTAAGTCCCAACAAGGACCTTCTAAAAGTAAAGCAAGAGTATGTTACATTATCCCACCCTGAAAGCGCACAATAAAAGGTTGTGTGGAAAGTTCTTCAGCTTTTTTGCATTTGCTAGACATGTGCTATTTTTACAAAAAGTGGGATAAACCAGGCCCCGGCATTCCAGAATCTCAGCCAGCCCATGAGACATCATGTCTAAAAAATGTTGAGATGTTAAAAATAATCAGTGTTATTTTTTGTATGTGCAGTCTATCTTATCAGAATTTAGGATTCATATTTTTCGCTTCTGCACTGCCTTTTGCGATGTCTGAAAATGGATTTATTTGTTTTTAAATGGAAGCTGAAATTCTCAGGCCATCACAAAATTTGAGCACCTAAGGTTTTCAGAAGAATCCTCAAATTGCCTTTTACAAACCTGTCTATGTAACTTAAGATGTCCAATCTTTTTTTCAGAATAGCACAGAAACCTGAGACCCCAGGATTGTGGCCTACCCTTTCCAAATTGGACTTGTGTTCCTAGTGCATATCAGTTTAAAAAGTTCTTAGATGGCTAACTCCTACTAATATGAGTTACATGCTTCTCTGTTTTTTAATATGAGGCCATCACCACCTTCTGAAAACAAGGGTTAGTAGTTTAGAACTGTGGCTTTTGAAAGTGACCCTTAAAATATTGCCACAAGAAGAAAACTGGTTAGCTGAAGGGATAGACGGACAGACATGTGCAGAGAAGCAACAAAGCAGAAAACTTTCTTTTCCCCATCTTATCCTTTGCAACGAGTATCTCTACTAAATCTCTCCAGCATGTAAACGCTCCTTTAGGAATAAAGATGCTAATATTGAAGGAGAAGAAATCTAGCTGTGGGTTGATTCCTTTTGTTCTTCACTCACTGCGAGGAGAGCTTTCTTCTCCTCAGTTTGGACAGCACATCGCATGTGCAATGCTGCAGAGCTCTGGCTCAGGTCAGGGTTGCAGGAGGTCTGTTTTCCTTTAAAGGTTACGCCTGTGTTGCAATCATGGTACCTCAAAGGGATGCTCTGGGCTGGCCTGAGGCCCCCGAGCTCTCACCCAGTGAACAGTGTGACTTTGGGAGCACGGGGAACGCTCCTGGCCTGCAGCCCAGATGTTTGCTCGGCGCCTGGGGAAGCCTTGGCGGCTCATGCCGGCTTCCCTCACTCCACCTGCCGGGGCAGCTGAGCCAGGAGGCAGCTGGGATTGCCATCCCTGGGCTCTGTGCACAAGGCAGAGCTCACTATCACCCTGCACCCTCAGGCTGCAGAATTACCGAATTCTTCATGGGCTGAGGTTGCCGCTTTCCCCTGTGAGCAGCCCCTGTGCCAGGCCAGAGCACCCCAGAGGGGCCGGGGAAACGCTGGAGCTTCTCCTGGTCCACCTGCATGTCACCAAGGTTATAGAGAATTGAAATTGGAGTTTAAATCAGCTGTCACTCTCCTTCTCCCTGTATTCATTTCGTACCCACATCTTGGTTTCCGTAAGGATTGTTTCTTGCAGAGCCAGGCTTTTAAAACAATACTGGGAAAACTCCCGCAAGGATTCACGTAATATACTTCCCAATCACACGGCAGACAGGTGGAAAACATGAAAGGAAAACAGTCAATAGCTGCTTGCTATCTCACCCCCTCTGAACTGTGAAAATTTCTTAGGGAGCTGTGAATTACTCCCCTATTGTTCTTGCTACATTATTATTTTGAAGTGGCTCATGCCTGTGCTATTTGGTTGGCTGCTTTGTTTGCCTTATCAGTTTGCCGGGTGATGTATAATTAAAAAAGCCCTGTTTTACCACCTCACACACAGATCTCTTTAGATAATACACCAAGTGTGAGAGTAAGAAAAACACAATGTAAACTTCAACCGCTGCAGCTTCCTTGCGCATTAATTGAAACCTTCCCTTCTCGGATCCATGTCTCTCTCCTGGAGAATGGGCCTGCGCTACAAAAGCCAGTATTTGTTTCCTGGTGACATCTGCGAGCATGACAAAGCGTTGACACAAAGAAAGTACAGCCTCCGGTGGCAGGAGAGGCTGGACAATCCTCCCCAGCTGCTCAGCATCCACCATTCCTGACAAAATCTCCCAGGAGGTACTTGGAAATACACCTGGAGATGGCAATTGCAGATTAGAGCTAGACAATACATTTCTGAGTGCCAGGCAGGGAACAGTCTGTCACAGAGAACAAACTCAGCACCTCCTTCAGCCCCAGCCAACGCCACCTGCAGCCCCTTCTCCTCCCATCTCTCCTTCAGAGCCTCAATCTGTGTGACACATTTATGCCACCTCTGTTCTCTCTAACACAGCCTTTTTCTTCTATCACTGAATGCTCAGCTCCTGTCCAGCCTCTTCTCATGTCTTGATGACAGCATCTCTCCTTTAAGAAGCAATTTCACCCTTCTCTGTTTTCTCCTGAATTCCACTGTGTGACTACTTCCCTAGCTCACCACTCAAAACAATCTTTTTTCTTCTCCATGCATCTCATGTCTCCTCATCACATCAAATAAAAGCAAATTTTATTCACTTTCAGGATCTTCCAGAGCCTATCATTCTCTCATACACTATTTATGCCTTCTCTCACCTTCAATAGGACTGTCAGGCCACCTTTCATCAAACACCAGATACATTTTCAAACATCTTTTGTTCTTTCTTCTATGCTGTATCTCAAAGATGCGGACATCCAGCAAGTTATCGCATTGACCTTTCAAATCCTTCCCCTCAAACCCCCTTTGCCTTCAAACAGAAATGAAACTTGGCTGTCCTGGGAGCTGTGGATGTGCAGAACTGATGCTCCATGAGAAGCTGCTCTGTCTCCCTGTCCTCGCTTCACCCACCTCCCTGGGTCCACTGGTGGCCGCCTGTCTTGATCGCATTGAGCTATTTAGCACAGGGGCTATTTCTTTTTTTCAGTCATCTCCTAGGAGTTTCTGAGCTACAACTGGAAAGTGCTGCTCCCAGATGAGTCTGCTGTAAGCTGCTGACCCTTGTGTTATAGAAAGGAGTAACTCAGGTCTATACATTACCATCTACAGAAGTTTAGATTTACTTGCAAAATTGTGACCTAAAACAGGAACAGAGCCCCTAATTTTGAGATGTCTCTGCTGAAATGCTTTTCATAACAAGTAAAAGAAAGCTCAGTGTTTATTGAGGATATTTTGCTGCTGCTGTTTAATGCTGCCTCACCATCTAAACCTTGGTAATAGGTCCAGTAATCCTACGTAAAACCAGGCAAACCACATTTCTGTAATCCATTTAGGGTGCAAAGAGCTTATACCGCACCAGCTATCACAGCTCAAATGCTGAGTGACAATTTCTGAGCAAAGAGCTCACAGATCTGTGGTAACTGGCACACCTGAACCATATCCCACATCCTGTCTTTGCGGGCAATAAAGGGAAACCATGTCAGCAGGGTGGTGGGTTAGGCTTCAACTCCTTTCCACACTAGCAAGTGAAGCCGAGGTTTGGCCACAAGTGTCAGTTTGGGCACTTCAGATTAGCACTAGGTGGCTGAGATAAAAAGAGCCTGTCAGCTTAGTGGCTGAAGGGACTGGTGTGTGGCACAAGGAGACACCAAGCTCAGGCAAAGCTGAGAGGCACTGCCTGGAAATGGAAGAAGCCTTTGCTTGAGGACTCCTAACTGTTGTTTGGCTGGGGGGCATTAGGCAGGACAGTAGAGAAGTAGGTCTGCAAGCCTTTTATTTCTCTTCCTGTCTCCAGATACCAGGGGACAGAGCACCTTGGGATAAAAAAGGATTACAATCTTTTCCAAACAGCTGCCTTGCAGAAGGAAGGCTGCTACTAAGGTGCTTGGACAATGGTAGTATCACTTCAAAGTCAAATTTAGGGGCAGGGTGAGTAGGGCACCCCAGCATCACAGTTAACAGGGCAAAGATACCTTTTCCCCAAGGTGTCACACTGCTCTTGGCCAAACCAGTAGCAACAAAAAAGCAAGGTCTATTCTTTACACACAGCTGGCACTGGTTTAACTGAAATCAGTTTTGAAGTCAAGTCAGTTCGCCAGGTATGAAATCCCAAGAGAATGTACTTAACTTAGTGCACAGACATCAATTTAGCTCATCTGAGTTACTGAAGTAGGCTAAATCAATACAAGGCACTTGTAAATGGATTTAAAAGAACATTCATGTGGGGTTTGTTTCAATTTAACAGGTCACGTTAAGGAGCAGTTTTATTTAAGCCCGAGCGAGGTTTCTTTGTTGGCTATCCTCAAACCCCAGATTACGACTCTAATTACTCACCTAAGGAAGTAGAGAGGAAAGCAACCCTCCCATGTATCTCTGAGAGAAGTCCCCTGAGCAGAGAAAGAGACAGGCAGCACTGCCACTTCATCCTCAGAAGCAAAGCAGTAAGGTTGGACAGGCCCACTGACAAAACACTTTTTTCTATTCATACCAGAGGGTAAATTAGCAGATTAATATTTACTTCCAGCCACTGCTACCAGCCTGAAGGGGAAATGGAGCAGAATGAGGCCAGCAGAGGTCATAGCTCATTCAACCCATCAGTGTCATCAAATTTGCTCAGCAGAGCTTTGATTACTTTTCCAAACTTCAAGGCTGGTTTGTGGCAAGACATTTTTCTAGAAAGGGAGGAATAGAAGGCTTAAAACTCAGGCCATGTTAACATACGAATAAATCTCTCAACTAGCAAAACTATTATCTTTATTTGGGAAGCTGAATGCCTCTGAATATTAAATCAAAACCACTAGCTCTGCACATCTACAAGTCTTGTTGCTGGATGAGGTGGGGGCTGCAGCGAGGTTCATGGAGCTGGCGCAGGGCTAACTGCACAGCCCATGGGATTAAGCTGTTATGCATTCACAGCCATTAAAAGATCCCTCTCAGCTCTTCTTTGACACACAAAGAGGAGGATGCTGCCCTTGCAACCTCTCCCGGTGCATCCTTTAGCTCTGTGCCTGCTTTTAAGACATCAATCCTCACTCAGAGACCAGCACTCTCTAAAGCAGGAGAGCCTCTGAGCCTGGTCGCTGCTGAAATGTTTCGGGACTGTCACCTTCCCCTGCCAGCAGCCCTGCAGAGCACCCCTGGATCAGCACTTCGGGGAGCATCCCACTGTGAGCAAAGGCAGCCAGAGGCAACCCGTGGAACGGGGGCTTTGACATCCAACTGAAGAGTGCCATGGGGTGGGGGAATTCAAAAACTTAAGGAGCATGGTATCACCATTTCAGAACAAAACGCAATTAATTCCTGCTCGGTCACAGTGAGACTGGCAGGACATACCCACACTAAGGACACTCCAGGCTCTGCATGTCCTGCCAATGCCAATCAATGTCCAACTCTCCCAAAACACAGCTTGTACCTATTGATTCGACATGAAGGAAAATCTTTTATCAGCCCTTGGGGGCTCCTTCCACAGCCTAGGACACATTCAGCTGTGTCCAGTCCAGCTTCCCCACTAACCACATTTGGGACAGGGTGCTTTGCCTTACCCTTTAATGCACCATGACTTTGTCGTTGTTATTATTAATGGTTGACTCTTCTTCACATAACATTTTTTATTAGTGTTTGCAACAGTGTGCTCAGGATACTGGATCTTTAACTGGCTGAGGTCTGTAAAGAATGTTAGGGGAAGATGACTATTTCATGGAAAGGAAACTCAGTTAACTCCACCAGAGATGAGAAAGCCTGTGGGCTACATATCGACTCTGCTTCCTGTACAATGCTAGTAAAGAGTAATTTCACCAGGGAATGAAGTCAGTCACCACTAAAGTTCACCACTAGTTCAGGTGCACTTATTTGATGTTGCTTTGGCTTATCAAGAAGGAACCAGCCCGCTTTTATAAAAGAAAATTCAGTCTAAAACAGATTCAATTATTATTGTTCAATTAATGTAATTTGTTTGATTGAAAATACAAGTTAATTGTTAAGAGAAAGCATGAAAAGCTCTTAAATAAGCCATTACTTGTCATTTTTAAAAGAAAGGTGGTGCTTAGCACTTTCAGCACTTTCCCCCTTTTCTTTCAACTGTTCCTTTCTCACAGAAGGCTTCCCTGTGAGACATTTTTCAATTTTAAAAAAGTTCCCCAAGAATCTTCCACTCGTCCTGACTAAGTCTACACAGATGAGGCTGGAGGGGAAGAGCAGCAGTTTAAGCAAGGACATCTTGAACCTCCCCACGTAAATTCATCCTGCCCTTGGGTCATTTTGGAAGGTGACTGACCTTCCTTCGGATGGAACCAGCAGCCAAAGTTTTCACAGCCCGTGGCATCAATCTGAACGCGTGCCCAGCCGACCAGTTAAAAAACACCAACAGAGAAAAAAAAAAAAAAAAAAAAACAAGCCCCAAAGCAACACCACAGTCTCCTCCCTCCAGTGTGGCAGGCAGGGATGTCTTTGATGCTGCCCTTCCTCCTGTGCCACTCCCCCCTCCCGAGCCAGGAGCTTCGAACCCAAAGCACGTGGCTCCGCTATTTCTGACAGGCAGCAGCAGAAGTCAGCTCCCCGAGGGATTCCAACGCGAGCACAGCATTTGTACAAGGGCCGGACGGATGGATGTGCTTCCACTTCTAAGCCTTAAAGAAATGAGAGCACGTCTATGAAAGTTTCACCAAGGAGAAAAAACAATGAAATAGAAAAGAAGAAAAAAAAGGCAAGGCAAAGGGGTTTCAGAGAAGACAGCCCCTTGAGCGATTTCCACACATCAAAGAAAAAGGCCTCCAGCGTGTTCTCCTCATCTGATACCTTTGTTCTCCCACTCCAGGCCCGCAGGCATGTTCGTGGTGATGCACAAAAGGCTCCCGCGGCCTCCGGACAGCTCCATGTCCACAGACATTACCTGCCTCCAGCTCTGACTCCCTCACGCTGGCACTTCACACTAATCACAGCTCATTTGCCCTGGTTGAAGCCAGGTGGGACTGACCGGGGAGTCTGGAGTGCCGGAGAACTCCAGCAGGTCTGTATCCAACAGCCTGGCTGCTCCTTCATCCTCCATGCAGGTACAGTCCAGGCGAGCTGCTGCTCCTCCTGGGGCACCTGCCTGGCTGCTTTCCACTGCCCCACCTCTGTTCACTCTGATTTCCCTTCTGCGGGGCTGCATTTCTGTTTTCCTCCTTCTATTCGCTTTCTATTTTCCCTTTCTATTTGCCCTCGAGGTTACCTTTCCCTGCCCACCCATGGCTTGCCTCTGTGTCTTTGCAGAGATCACTTCCTTTCCCTGCCCGTCCATGGGTTTCTGTGTCTTTGCAGAGGGTG